>JAWRVZ010000095.1:1847500-2287500 GCA_037043235.1 Rhodeus uyekii | reverse complement strand
CGGCCAAGGTTTGGGAAGAGAAACTGTTTCCATCTCATCTTGGACATGTAATGAAAAACAATCTGGGCTTTGGAAATGTGGAAAAACCCCGAGCCCTTGATGTAGTCTGGACAGAGAGTCCTGCTCCCTAATTCAGCAAATACTATTGTGAAAAAACAAACAATTACCTCCAAAATATGCAGTCAGTGACTGCTAGACACTCGAGAAGCATCCCCACTTCATCCCTACAGGATATCCTGAACACTTGTGCACGCTCACACAGCAGCAGAACAACTACACAACTGTAGTGCTTGAAACGGTTCTGCTCACACACAACTCACACCCAGACACTTTCAGGACTCACAGCCTAACCAGTGTGAACAGAACCAGACTGGTGCGAGAGAGCCCACGGTGTCGTTTCATCAGTGGTTCCTCTTTCGGTAATTACAGAGACAGAGATATGAGCTGTGTGTCATCTGAACGCTTAGAGGAAGTCACGCAGGTCAGAGTTCAAACGGACTGATTCCCAGATTAAATAAAGGTACTGTCGATTGATGAAGATTTGAGCGATGAACTTGAATCTGAAGTGATAACTCTTTTCAGTTTCATGGATGTGGCCATCTTTGATATAACTTTTTGTCACTGGGGTTACTGGTAAGAGAATATGGGCTTGACTCCGGTTGTGTATCTGAAACTGACAGTGAACACAGCCTTTGACATCTCCCAAATCTCCATCTCATTCTGTTTCCATGAGACTTCGCTATTTGATCTCGGAGTTAATAAAGCCACAAGGATTACGACTAAATATCTTGATTCTTCTTCACAGATAAATGGATGCATTCAATTTTAACAATATTTAGCAAAAAGTGTATTTGGGAATCACAAAATTGTAATGTATCATTTGAAAAATCAATATTATTTTTGAGATATTCTTAAGATTATATTGCTATTTAAAGTGGTCGTGAACTTTCACACTTAGCATTAGTGCTCAGTTCCTATTTATTTCTCAGATCTGATTTTTTTGCACAGCTGGCTGTTTTTAATGTGGCCAGTATCAAATAGTGTGAACAGATCATAGTCCTGAACTGACCAGAATGCGCAAAAGAACAATGAAAAGTCGTCACCAGCATGTTGTGATATAGAAATAAACACGGATGATATTAATTTAAGTGATTACATGTTTATTTATGGTGTGATCTGCCACGGACGCCAGCGAATTTATGCACAGGCAAAATAAAAAATAAAAACAGGTTTTTAAACATTCATGATACATTCACATTACATTCACGTTTATGCAGTGACAGAAGCTTTTCAGTCGGCTCAGGTTATCATGAAAACATTTGTTCATTCGAATGCTCAGGTAAGTTGCTGTAAAATTATAACAGCCTACCGTCTTGACTTTTTTGTTCAGGTTTTTCGCTTTCGCTTAAATTCTCGTGCGCTGATTCTCTCTCTCACCAATGACCCGACGGCGATTCAACATGCTGAATCGGCCCAAAACCCAGATGCATCCGACTAGAGCCAGCAGTGCAGAGCACAACAACAAAAAGCAAGCCGACCAATGCTCAAAAAATGGCCAACATCCCCCTCGTCTTGCTGTGTGCCTGGCCTTTTCTGACATGATCTGAAAGTTCATCCAGGCTTTCTTAATAGTAGGATCACAAGGACGCCAATGCAAAGGCTGTTTGTCTACAACTTCAAACTGCAATCCTCAGAGTTATCTCTGTTGTTTTGGTGCTGGAGTAATCACAAGTTTGCGTTTCTCACCTCCTACAACATGCAGAAATCATTGAAAGAGGCATGATGTAGAAGATCTTCTGCGGAGGCAGTCTTTCGTTGCACTATAATGTCATACCGAGACAAAATATGAATATTTTAGCAGCTTAGTTTCAATAAAAGCTGTTTTTGGACTATCGGGAAGTCTTGAGTTCTGAAACTTACAGGATAGTTTTGTTGTACAGTGACATCTTATATGTCAAAAGATCAAGTACAATTTTCTCAGTTCATGATGCCTTTAAATACTGTTTTAAAATGTATCTTCAAATAAGCTGTAGAAGGGAGTATAATTGGAGAAAGATAATGAAATATGTATATTTTATTAAATTACATATCACACTATATATTTAAATGAAATATTGTTCTAATATAGGCTACAGTGGTGTGAAAAAGTGTTTGCCCCCTTCCTGATTTCTTCATTAAATATTAGTCAAAGATAACAAAAGTAAACAAAAAATGCCGTTTTTAAATGAAGGTTGTTATTATTAAGAGGAAGCAAAGTCCAAACCTACATGTCCTGTGTGAAAAAGCGTTGGCCCCACTGGTTAAAACATAACTTAACTGTGGTTTATCACACCTGAGTTTAATTTCCCTAACCACACCCAGCCCTGATTACCAGGAAATCACTTAAATAGGACCTGACTGACAACGTGAAGTAGACCAATATATTGTCAAAAGTTAGACATCAATCGCGAGATCCAAAGATATTCATGAACAAATGAAAGTAACTGAGATCTACTAGTATGATATAGGTTATAAAGCCATTTCTAAAGCTTTGGGACTCATCCAAGAGGACACAAAAGACCCCATAAATCACAGGGCTACACTGCAGGCCTCACTTGTCTCAGTTAAAGTCAGCGTTCATGAATCCACCATAAGAAAGAGACGGCAAAAACGGCCAGTTCCAAGACGAAAACCACTGCTGAGCAAAAAGATCATAAAGGCTCGTCTCATTTTTGCAAGAAAACATCTTGATGATCCCCAAGATTTTGGGAAAATACTCTGTGGACTGATGAGACAAAACTTGAACTTTTTGGAAGGTGTATTATATGTTGCATTATTTCTGACAAAAAGTAACACCGCATTTCAGAAAAAGAACAACATACCAACAGTAAAGTATGGTGGTGGTGGTGTGATGGTCTGGGGTTGTTTTGCTGCTTCAGGACCTGGAAGACTTGCTGCGATAAATGAACCATGAATTCTGCTGTCCACCAAAACATCCTGAAGGAGAATGTCCGGCCATCTGCTCGTGACCTCATGCTGAAGCAAACTTGGGTTCTGCAGCAGGACAATGATCCAAAACACACCAGCATGTGCACCTCTGAATGCTGAAGAAAATCAGAATGAAGACTTTGGAGTGGCCAAGTCAAAGTCCTGACCTGAACCCTATTGAGACGCTGTGGCATGAACTTAAAAAGGCAGTGCTGTAAAAGACTGCAAGTCATCGCAAACACTTTCGCAGTTGTTGATTCTAAGGGGGGCCCAACAGGTTATGAGGCTTAGCGGGCAAGTCCTTTTTCACACAGGGCCATGTAGGTTTGGATTTTCTTTTCCCTTAATATTAACAACCTTGATTTAAAAGCAGCATTTTGTGTTTACTGTGTAAGCTTTGAGTAATATTTACATTTGTTTTATGATCTGAAACATTTAAGTGTGACAAACATACAAACAAATAAGAAATCAATCAATTTCATATCACCGTATATCATGTATACTTGTTTCCACCTTGGAATACAAAAATAGAAAAATAATTGCAATTTTACATCCTGCAATTCTGACATTCTTCTTCCAAATTATGAGAAATAAAAGTGTGAGTTACAAACTTCCAGCAAGTTTCCATACAATCCCATTAACTAAAATGATCACATTTCGGAACAGCTTTTGTGTTCAACAGACTTTCAACAGACTCAGACTGAATAGTACCTGATCTTCAGACATAGAAGCGTCCATCATTTTGACAGAGTAGTGCAGAGATTATAAGATTAAGCAGAGACAGGTCATCCTGATATGGACGCATTCCTGCTCAACATAATTTACATAAATTCAGTAAGTAATACACCTCTGGGACAGAAAACTAATTCAGGCCTCCTTTATGAGATTCATTCTAGGGAATTACAGGTTGATAGTGTATTTTGTTCACTTGAGCCAGCTAAAATAGTTATAAAATGAAATGATTAATGGATCTGCCCATCCAAGAGGCAAAACAAGATTCATAAAAGCATTCTTGAATGTTGCTTAACTGCTCATTATATCTGATGGAGTAAGCGCACACCTGCGATGAAGAGCAGTGCACAGCAACGAAGGCTGGAACTTTAAAACATTTCAAACTCCTTGAGATGAACAACCGTTGCTCTCTGCTTCAACAAAACGACACTATATCTAGCAACAGCTGCCAATGAAGGCTACACGCATTGCCAAAGCCATTATCTGACAAGCTAAACTGTAAACTCAAAGAAAAAACTTTTTTCCTCATAATAAAAGAGCTTCCTACTTTTATGGATGGTAGTATGATTGTTTCTAGATATGTAACAGAAGGTCACTTCATGTTTGAACTAGTTTTAATCGAGTTATCTTAAGCTCCAATCATTTGGTTTGGCAAATAAATCCTGTAATTTAGATGAGTTTCTCCGTGTGTCTTCTAAAAGGATCCTTAAAGCATTCCTGCAAAATCAAACGCAGTCTAAAATCCTGTGAGGAGATGCAGAATGACCTCAGCAGGAAGGATTGCTGTGGTGAACTGAACCTAGAGACGCTGTGTAGGATGAGGATGAGGAGGATGATGATGATGCCCCTTTCTGAACTTACTCAGAAGAACCGTGAAAAAACACGGAAAGCATTTCCCAACATGAACAGAGCATTATAACCATTAAAGCATGTTAACATCCGCTCAGAGCCGTGGATGAGAAGCCCCGTACAGTATTTACAGCATCCTTGATTGATCCACAAGTTGAAAAATGAAACAGCAACAGATTAATAGAAAAAGTGTCATTTACGAATGTTTAGTGACTCACGTAATGCCAAAACAATTTCTCTTTTCACAATTTCTTTGTTTTTCAGCCAATCATCTGAATAAAAGCCACATGTTTTCTGAATAGTAAGCCAAAACATGACAGTTCACTGTCCAAAAATAACATTTAATTACATCCTCAACTTTTACGAAGCAGTTAACCACACTGTCCCTTTACAATTACTTTAACAAATTGGGGAAAACGCAACGTTTAAAACTAAAGTCGAAGGCAAAGATGCTTTAACACTGACCTCTATTGGATGAGCTGCTCATTCCACACACAATTAATGGGCTGTTAGAATATTACATTCATTATTTATATAACAGTAATCTCAGTACCTACATCAAAATTGCTGTTTTACACTAAACACACATAAATATTAAGAAGGCCCATCAGAAGAAAATACATATTAATTCAGCCCATGGTTTCCACAACAACATTCAAGAATGCAGTGGGAAAGTATTAAACTAATTAAAAAAAAAAAACTAAAAACAAACTGAAAACTAAACAAATGATATTTTGAAGGATCGATCATTTAAGCACGCATTAAACACATAGTTTATACGTCTATATACTGATATATAGGCTACAGCAAACTTTATTTAAAACAAATGGAAACTTTCTACAATGAAAACTGAGATTGAGACTTTTCAAAGTCCTGGCTGCTAGATTATTTCATGACTTATTTCTATTATTATAGGCCTGCTATATATTTAAACATGTTTCTGAAAACTTAATTATGGAAGCGAGAATTATACAAAAAGGTGAAGAAAGGAGAAGAGGAACATCTGCAGATGCTGGAGGCAATGCATTAGATTTTACATTACTATTTGTACGTTTTTGTTCTGTTAAACAACACAGTTATGAACAGCAGTGGTTCTTTCCTCTCAGTTGTAAACTTTGTAGAGTATTTCTTTCTTTCAAACTCTTTAAACTCTATGATAAAATGGTGATTGTTGTGATGGAAACAACAGTTTTACCTAACAACATGATCTCCAGTTTTTTCCGGTCCACTCGAAACCTCTCCTCGGTCCACTCGGGGTCCGGCGGTGCCGCGGGTCCGCTGCAGTCGTCCTCCGACACGGGCGCGGGGGAGTCGGTGCTGCGCTCGCTGTTGGAGCCCGGGTCGGACTGCTGTAAGTATCCGCTTAAGGGTTCGCACTGAGCGGCCATGACTTTCACAGAGCACCGCTGACTCTCCGCAGCCGTCAGATCAGATCATTCCCGCGGAGAGTGAGCGCCAGGCATCGCGGCCACGGGCTCTGTGTGAGTTACCCTGCCGGAGGAGGATCGAGCGAGGGAAGGCGAAGGCAGAGCGCCGCCCTTTGTTCGGCATGAGCCAGAGGAAGGGTGTCTGTGGGGGGCCGCTCCAGAGGCAGCTCAACCCCAAAATGCTTCACGTGCCTTGTGTGCCCAAAAACCCAGTGTGTTTATAGACACGAACTTTATTATGAACTGCATGCTTTTTTCCTCAATGAGCATATGCATACATGCATGAGTGAGTAATGCTCTACGATGTTGCTTTAGTCCCTCAAAAAGTAACTAATTGCAGTGCTTGGTTATATTTTAAGAAAAGTAAGGCATTACGTTACTTTTGCGTTACTTTTTCTCATCAGGACTGAGCTTGCTTTTTATTTTTATGACAAAAAAGTTATATTTTTGGGCAAACGTAAAGGCCCTTTCACACCAAAAATTGTAATAATAAGGTTGAAGGAAATTCATTCGGGATCACACAACAAGAATATGATGCTGGAGAAGAAAGTTGAACACTTTTACTTCACCAATAAAAACTAAAAACCTAAAGTTAGGTTTGTGGTTTAACTGAATCATCGAAGCTGAGCGGAAAGTGCATTGGTAAAAAAAAAGTGAGATTAAATGCAGAAAAAAAAATATATATATATATATATGAGTCATTCTATGAAACGGGTGCCATTTCCACGTTGCAATTTTCAAAATTTTCATGAAGAACAAACTTAAAAACAACAACAACTACAACTTGATAGATATCTTAATCTTCCCAAATAACATATTTTCCCACCTCAGGAACAAAATTCTTATTCATATTATCCTTTTCCCTCCAAGGGAGCCTTTCTTACACCACCCCGTCACGGACAATATGCACACCATTACAGTAGTAAGACAAGATATAATTTTTTTTAAATCTAATGTTTTCATAACAGTAAAATGTCCCTTTTTTTGAAATTAAAAATAGACACTCTGTAATTTAATCCATTTTTTTATTTTTAGGTTTTAATCTTGAAATATGAATTTGACCTTTCAATGAGCTCATTGTTTGTACTGAAAAAAACAAATTAACTTTAAAAAAAATTTTTTTTTCACATTTATTTGATTAGTCCACGCAACAAGAACATCATTTTTATATAAAAATTTATGGAAAAGAAAATGAATTTAAAGAAAATGACCCTGTGACGGGGTGGTGAACTGATGTGACGGTGGTGTGGACAGTGACAGTATTGAGAAAATCTCCTTTAAATTTGTCTAAATGAAGTCCTTAACATTGCGTATTACTACTAATAATACATTTATGATATATTTACGGTAGAAAATGTACAAAATATCTTCATGGAACATGATCTTTACTTAATATCCTAATGATTTTTGGCATAAAAGAAAAATCTATAATTTTGACCCATACAATGTATTGTTGGCTATTGTCACAGATACACCTGATATACAGATATACCTGTGCGAGTTATGACTGGTTTTGTGGTCAAGGGTCACACGTTCAAATTCAAACGGGGAGCAGCACATCCCCATCACATCCCTTACACCACCGCACAATAAAACGTGACGGGCGGTACATTTCATCCCAAATTGGCCACTAATCTCCCATGTGTTCATATTCCTCAGCTAGCATACATGCATTCAATCTACATTATAACTTTCTTTGCATTAACAATGTTACAATTTTTATTAAAAAAAAACAGTTTTCCCTCTCTATTTTGCGTGACGGGGTGATTGATTTATGCTTTACGGACCCGGCCTAACATGGAAAAGCAAGAAATAAACAATGTAAAAGAATGTCAGAACTTGCCTGCTTTTGTTCCTGGAGGTTATGAGGCTCAAATGATGTCACTTCAGCTTTGTGTTTCATTTAATGTACATTATTTATAAATTAAACAAGTTAGTGTGACGGGGTGGTAAGTCAAACTTGAGGACACACGCAAACATATTTATAAAAAAATAATAAATAATTTTAATAAATATAAGTTATGTAAGCAGGAACACACATATTATCCTGAAAATAATAATAAAAAATATATATTCACACATCTTATTTGGTGATATTTTAGATGCAAGTGTCACGTTTGTCAACACGGATACATGAAATTTGCTATGTACTAAAGAAAATTACTTTAAAAAGTACATACTCTTTACAAACAGAATTTTATCATACACCATGTTAACAAGAACACTGTTACGTCCCCTAATTGATGTTGATCTAGGAGGACAGGAACGTAACACCAAAAGTAAAGAAAAGGTAAATATAAATAATGTTGCGCTAATTCAACGTAAGAAATGTCGATCTGTAACATTAGGAAGGGATAAATGAAACGGAGTCCAGATGAAATCAAAATTAGTTTTAGTGTTGAAAAATAATCACCAATTAATAGTCACCAACAAAAACATGTAATGAAATGATTAAATAAAAACAAACAGTATTTACAAACATTAAACACGACAGAATGCGGAAGACAAAAAGCGGGGCGAAAACAAAGAAATAAACAGAACAAAACATTAGCTACCTAGAACCAAAAATAACCTCTTATCTAGAAAGAGAAACAAAAACAAATCTTCGGCTAACTACTCTAACTAAAAACCACAAAATACAAATGATAGCTCCCGCTTTCTAAACTAGTGGAATTAAACAAGCCAAAACTCTACGTGATGCAATGTATGTCACGTGACTTACTAAACTCGTCGTCCCACTTGTATCGGATGTTGTAAACTCTGAATGGTGGTAACTAGTGATGTGCTTCTCGGTTCGAATCCCTGAAGCGTGTGTCGAGTAATCTCAGTAGCACCTCAATGCAGTACACGAGATCCAGGGGGCGGAGTTGGATCCAGATCCAGGGGGCGGAGTTGGATTTCCTTCCACTGCATTCTGATTGGTCAACAGATTCCCCACACTTCGTACTTGTTGCTCTATCTTTTCCGCATCGAGTCGTAACTAGTTAGTTATTCTTTTGACGTAAAAACAAACTTGCCGAAAACAAATCTTAAAGTTTTTAATAGTTACAAACACTGTAGTTTATACGTTGTGATAATTTGTATAAAATACGTGGCTATTGTCCACCACTACGTACTTACACGTAGTGGTGGACAATAGCCACGTATTTTATTAATTTGGAGAAACGTTTAAATATAATCTAAAACAAAAAAGATTACTTACAAATTTCGTAGATTCACTGTATTCTTTGATTGGCTGATCTTTAACCCCTTTCAGTAGTCCACATGCACTTTGATTTCCAATACTTAAGTATATTAATTAGTAGGCACTTAATTCAAGTTTAAATTCAAGTAGAGAATGTGCTTTTTTCACTACTGATTATGACACTGTATGTGACTAAATTATAGCAGCACTAATTATACTTATAAGTCACTTATAAGTGACTTCACAAGAGCATCTGACTTCATTTAAATAGCATAAGAGCATCTCACTTACATAAATGCATGCAAAATGTATTACCAACGCAATTAAATTGGAAAAAAAAACTTTATTAACACACGAGCTAAAACAGACATTTTGAAAACAGTAGGGAAACTTTGAAGGCAAAACATAAAGAAAACGACATTGGGAGCACACAGAATTAGACCAACATTACAGGGAAACCACAGGACATTCACAATTAGCTATCCATCCATCCATCCATCCATCCATCCATCCTTTCACACTGGTCAGCACAGATTTCACAGAACTCGCTGCAGAAGCCTGGGTGGGTGTCTTCGCACACCATGACCATGTGTGATGGGGCGGCGGCGGGGCGAAGTATATATAATGGGAGGAGTTGGATCTGGATCCAACTCCTCCCCCTGGATCTCGTGTTCCGCAGTGAGGACCATCCGCGGGTCGATGCGCGTGTTGCTGACGTAAGTGCTGACGTTTGAAGCCCCGCGTAGCGGGTGTACCACGTGACTGCTTCAGGAAAGGATTCGCTAGGTTTGAGTGCAGCTCGAAGTAAAAGCGGCAGTGAAACACTATGTATTGTCCCTCGCTTTTTGTGTTTTTGGGTCCCTTTATTGCGCTGTTTTTGGCATTCGATTCAAGCTTCTTCTTTTTTTGCGATGGAACCAGCAAGAAAGAGGAGATTTTCCCCTGTTTGCGAGCACTTTGAGTTGTTCTCACCTAAGAATGTAAGGCACCTGCAATTACTATGTAATAGATTCCACTAATGAATAAAATAAAATGTGACAACTTTTCTGAATACTTGTAGCTGAAGCATCTGGTTTGTTCCAAGGAGCTAAGTTATAATAATAACACCTCAACTATGCTAAGGCACTGAGTCTTGCATGGCAACGAGGAAACCAACCAGGTTGAACCTGGCTCAGGTATTCCATTTATATTCATAGCCCCACACTACACTGTATAGTTGTTTTTTTAACTCTTACATATGTAATTCAATTTAGCTGAGAAGGTTGACTTGGCTGAGCACTTTATTATTACATTTCAATACTTTTCAATTCAATAAATTATATTTTTTTAGACTTTGAAAGCCATAGTGGAAAAAATTGTTTTTAAATAAAAATGAATAAACTCTTTATTTTACCTCCTTATTTAACATTTTCACTTGTTGCATAAGCAAAAACAAAACAAAGTAAATCAAAACAATTAATGTTAAAACTCTTCAAATAATATTTTTGTATTCAGAGCATGATTCACATCCCACCATTTTATTGCAAGCACCAAGCATGTTATACATTTTTCTACCCACATGATGGGGTAGTCGAGCAAATGAATCATCTTGAAGCCCCTATGTGTGTGTGAAGCATTTCCCTGCAGGGCTTCACTGCTTCATGGGGCTTCATTTAGCCCTCACAAGTGGTAAAGGCCCAGTCACACAGCGAAAACGCATGAAGAACGCACGAATTACGCACAGATTTTCGTTTCTGCGCGGCGTGTGCGTCATATGCGTAATTCGACGGTGGAACGAACGAGGACCGTCAGTGATTGTAAGTGGATGTGCGTCGAAGGTGGTTTGTGCGTGATTTTGAGTTTTGAACGGTTCAAAAATTTTCTGACGCACAGATGTGCGTCGGTGTGCGTTATTTATGAGTCGGCGTGCGTAGTTTATGCGTTGAGTATGCGTGACATGCGCAGGACACGCGTCGGCTGTCAGTGCTTATGCGTCGTAACTGGTTCGAAAGCGCGCACGTCCACTGACGCCCCACCTTCATATCACTCATGAACCGCGCACCGCGGCGCGCGTATCACGTTCATTCCACTGACAATGTGGATTCTGAAAGTGCTTGTTCGTGGAACGTTCGCGAAGCGCGCGTGTTTGGACGCGCTCCGGCAGTGATTCATGCGTCGGGTGTTCGTGGAATACTTTGGTCAATTTCTCGACGCACAAGCACGGACAAACCCAATCTATGCGTGATTTGTGAGTAATTCATGCGCGATCGGCTGTGTGACTGGCCCTTAAAGGCCCAGTCACACAGCGAAAACGCATGAAGAACGCACAAATTACGCACAGATTTTCGTTTCTGCGCAGCGTGTGCGTCATATGCGTAATTAGTCGGTGGAACGAACGAGGACCGTCAGTGATTGTAAGTGGATGTGCGTCGAAGGTGGTTTGTGCGTGATTTTGAGTTTTGAACGGTTCAAAAATTTTCTGACGCACAGACGTGCGTCGGTGTGCGTTATTTATGAGTCAGCGTGCGTAGTTTATGCGTTGAGTATGCGTGACATGCGTGGGACACGCGTCGGCCGTCAGTGCTTATGCGTCGGAACTGGTTCGAAAGCGCGCACGTCCACTGACGCCCCACCTTCATATCACTCATGAACCGCGCACCGCGGCGCACGCATCACGTTCATTCCACTGACAATGTGGATTCTGAAAGTGCTTGTTCGTGGAACGTTCGCGAAGCGCGCGTGTTGGGACGCGCTCCGGCAGTGATTCATGCGTCGGGTGTTCGTGGAATACTTTGGTCAATTTCTCTACGCACAAACCCAATCTATGCGTGATTTGTGAGTAATTCATGCGCAATCGGCTGTGTGACTGGCCCTTAAGCAATTACCAATGGCACAAAACTCTGAATGGTGGTGAGCATTTACATAACACAAACGATACACCAAAGAAAGCTTTTAACCAAAAACACAACACTAACAACTAACAGAATTCAAGAATCAAACAAACAGACAATACACAGCAAGAGTCAAGAGCTACGTCCAAAGGACGCGCTGATGTGATGCGTCACTTCCTAGTCTTTTATAGTTGGCTAATTCCTTTGCGGAGAGGCGTGGCTTCGTCACTGAAGTTGATTGACAGGAGAGTTATCCAATGACAGGACCTGAGAAATATGATAGGGTAGACAAAAAAGGGGGAGTGGACAAAAACACACTACAACACACTAAGGGACGTAACAAACACTTTAATTAATAACTTTGAGCTTTGGAAACACACTTTGGTGCATTTGTTGTACCTTATGCATCTCATCAAACACTGCGGACACAAAGGGCCCCCGTTTCACAGACTCATATACTGTATATCATATTTTGTTATTTTTGTTATATTTATTATTATTATTAGGCTGGATTATTACTTAATAATGAGATAAAATAACAACAGTATATAAATAGAGCCTAATATAGTTTAATAGAATATAACACAAATAATACAGTATAGTTTATTACAAAGAGTACATATAAAATATAGTTTACTGTTTAATAATAAGACAAGTATAACACCATATAAGATCGGAGATAGTATAAAATATTTTTTTACAGAAGGCTATAAACGCATAAATAGAATCGATTTATTTAATAAAATAGCAATATGAAAAGTCTCTTGTCGCTCCGGATCACGTGACGCATGATGCTCCCGCCGCTCCGGATCACGTGACGCATGATGCTCCCGCCGCTCCGGATCACGTGACGCATGATGCTCCCGCCGCTCCGGATCACGTGACGCATGATGCTCCCGCCGCTCCGGATCACGTGACGCATGATGCTCCCGCCGCTTTCAGAGCGACAGAGATGACAAGCTGCTCACACAGACCTCAAGTGCGTACCGTCTTCAGTTCCACTTATATGTGTTCAGGGAAGCCGTATTCCATTCTTTATTCCAAATCTGGCACTGCAAATTAATCACCGTGGCATTGAATGCTTTGTTTTGTTAGCTTCGTTTGCTAGCAAAATGGAGGCGTGAGTGTTTACCGTCAGTGAGCGCGCAGAAGCCGTTCAAAACAGCGCTTGTTTTACACGACAGCATATCTGAGGCGATTCATGGCACTGCGTCAGTCTGAGTAATCATGACGCCCAGAACAGACGCCTAGGGTTGGTTGTAAGTGTGTGTGTTTGCAGGATGTGTGAACATGGAGATGGAGAGGCGAGCTCTTCTTCTTCTTCTTCTGCGGCGGCGGCGTTCAGACTCCCAGGCCGGCCGTCCCTGAACCCCCCCCCGCCGGGCAGACTGACCTCTCTGCGCTCCAGAGATCTGACCCTGGGCGGGTTTAAGAAGGTGCCACCCTCTAATGCCAACGGTTCAGTGCCAGTTGTGGTTTTGTGCTGCTCTTGTGTTTCATCAGCAGCTCATCTACAAACTTTACTCTTCTTTCTCCTCAGAAAACCTTTGTACCAAATGTTCACTCCGTTCGCAAAACTAAAGATGAGTAAGTATTTTCGACATCATTACAAACTTTATTTGTAGAAACTATGTTTTATGGTTGGGAAACATCTTTTAATTATGGCTAAATAGAAAACTAAATTATATAATATAGGATTTTCTTATTTTAAATGCACACATATATTAGGAGTGGACGATCGATTCTCTTAGCCAGCGATGCGATATTTGCTGATACCACTAAACTTGCAATATTACATTTGATTAACTCACAAATGCAACATTTAAAATAAAAATAAAGCATTTATAAATAATATAGAAAAAGAAAAAATGGGCGGGGGTATTATATTATGTATAAAATATACCTTTTATAGTATATTATGGATTTATAAAAATGTATATAGATTTTTACGCATTGCATCCATGCATATAATTAGTGCATCGATATCATTACACACATAGTATGAAAATACTACTTACAGCAACCGTATAATAAAACAGACTTCTCTTAACATTTTATGGTAATGATGTTGAATCAAACACGTTATTATTAAAATTGAAAAGTATTATAACCGTTGAACTGTGATCGATTAATTTCAGTGTTGGCACATCTGCAACTCTCAATGTGAACCCTTGTGTTTGGAGATTACAGGAGACTCGCACTGCTCCAAAGAAAGAGAGAAGAGAGAGGGAAGAGCGGCACCGAGAGAGACGGAGACGAGAGAAACCGCAGACTATTCAGTCTCACTCCATCTTTGAGCAGCGTCCTGCAGACGCCTACAGGAAACTGGGTAAAACACCTTAATCACGCCGTTATACATCCTACATTAATCCCAGCCGGATCATCCAATATAAACATGCTAGAATAAAGTGTGCGAAAAGCAGTTTTTATTGTTTTCTTTTACTTCAGTTTTTCAGACTGGCATTATTATTTTTTAAATATGAAATCTCAATGGTCACAAACACCTTATTTAGAGCAAAAATAACGATTGTGATCTGTACCATTATCGTGGAATAGTTTTGTCCACCCCTAAAAGTGCCAAACCGGTGTTCTGTTTACCGCTGTATAAGTAACGGCCGAACCGCCGACGGTAAATGAGTGTTAAATACGGTGATCCTCCGTCTGATCCTGCAGGGAATTGGTCCAGCTCTGGCCCGGCTCACGGTCCCGCTCTCGTCACAAAAGGCATTAAAAAGGAAAAGAACAATCTTGACGAAGATGATGACGAAATTTTACAAAAACTCCAACGAGACGACGTAAGCGAAGTCCCAGTGACCCTTCATCATTTGAGCCATCAGTCGCATATTCATGTTTTTCTGGTTTTCTGGAGCAGTTTTTAGATGATCCTGGATTAAAAAACGATCCTCATCAAAGGCCGATCGGACTTCCCCTTCATCAGCCGTCAGTGTCCGCAGAAGCTGCCCGCTCATGTGAGTTAGCTTGTGCTCGCAGTGTTTCATTGCTCTTCATGCGACTCGCAGTAAAACACTGAACCCAACACGTGTTTGCAGCGCGAGCGAGTGGAACGGCACTGAAAGCAGCGCGGGCGGAGCAGGGTTACCCGTTCCCGCACATCCCGACAGTCGGAGAGCTTTTCCAGCAGCTGAGCGTTGCAGATCAGGAGGAGCTGCTGTTCATTCAGCTTCCTGATGCCGTTCCAGGCCAACCCAAAGCTGCAAGCTCAGAGAAAACCAGCAAGGACAGAACTGAACACAAGCTCTCCTCACACATGAAACCAGTTCCAGCTCTGGTGAGTTCAGGCTTCACATCAGGACTCGTAGAGAGCCAGAACCGTTAAAGATGTTCCATGATGGATCTTGTTTTCGCAGCTAAGCTTCAGTATACTCTCTCTCAGACTGTTTATAATTACAGTGGAGTTCACTTATCTCGAGCTCGGTTAACTCGCCAATACTATTATGTCGAGGTTTCTGAAGTGGAACCGCCAAACTCACTATTTGTCTCAGCATTTTCTCATCGGTTATGTTGATTCTGTTATGTCGCCGAACACTAATATCTCGAGCTAATATCTTTTTATTGTATTCTGGTAAATCTCTGCTGTTAGTTGCTGCACATATGCCTTTTGTTGTTAGCAAACATATACAGTGTGTGTACATTTATATAGCATGCAGATCCTTCATCAAATCAATCGTCATATTGGCTGTTGGTTATCTCCATCATCGGTTCTCTCAACGCTTTTTTGCCCCCCCGAGGCCGTCGACATAACCCACCTCCACTGTATTACAATATTGCCTTACTCCCTAAAAAAGCCTAATCACTTTTCCATTGCTTTTTCCAGTCTTTAGTTTTTGACGCAATAATGTTCAACAACATGGGTCTATATAACATGCCTTCATTTTCTTTTAAAAACACATTTGGAATAATATTATACTCTGGTCAACTGAAGCATACCCCCTGTAGCCTAAGACTGGTGTCCCACTGAAGCTGAGCAGGGTTGAACTGGTCAGTATCTGGATGGGAGACTCCTGGGAAACACTGGGTTTCTGCTGGAAGTGGTGTTAGGAGGCCAGCAGGGGGCGTCACCCTGCAGTCTGTGTGGGTCCTAACGCCCCAGTATAGTGACGGGGACACTGTACTGCAACAAGCACCGTCCTTCGGATGAGACGATAAACCGAGGTCCTGACTCTCTGTGGTCATTAAAAATCCCAGGATGTCCTTCGCAAGAGTAGGGGTGTAACCCCGGCATCCTGGACAAATTGAACCGAGGTCCTGACTCTCTGTTTTCTGAGGTTCACTTATGATGTTTATAATAAGTTTTACATAATGTCATGATTTAGAATTAATAGACCCTTTCCTGCTCTGATTTGACGGCTGTCTGAAGGGGCGTGTCTTCTGTGAGACGAGTGTAAATGTGTGCTGTGATTGGCTAACATCTTTGCACAGAAATTAAGTATTACATGTGGAACTCTCTTAAACTAGTACTGTACTCAGTTTTTACTCGTATAGCGGTCAAGATATATTTAGATCTGCTCCCATGGCGTGAAAGCTCGCAGCGATGAGTGATGTTGCAGTAGGTGTTACTTTGATTCAGAAGCGTTTCTTTCCTCACGTCATCATAATGTGACAGAATCCAAAACAAGTCGTTTTCTGAGCTTGGGTTCAATTTAAGCTGGTTTTGTACAATCAAGGAAGTTTTGAGTTCTGTAATGTATAGGATGTTTTAATCGTACAGTGACCTCTCACATGTCAAAGTGTCATAAAATTTGATTTCTCAATTCATGACCTTTTAGCTAATTAATTCCACTGAAAGGTAAACCACCACAGCTCTTTTTTCCATTAGGTTTTGATTTCTAGATATTATTAGTATGATTTTATATTCCTCATGAAATGATCCTTCGAAGGCAAACCACATTCAATTACAAATACAGTAATACCTCAGTTTACGAGCGACTTGGTGTAGGAGCATTGTATCGGTGTACGAGAAAAATGTTCCCTCACCCATGCGCAGTTTTGTGTGGAAAAGTCCTAACGCTCAGCATCATCACAAGCATTTTTACTGGAAATATCCTGAACACAGCCTCTCATAACACAGTCACGCGGTTCCATCCCCTTTATCAGCCCTTCACTCGTTCATTCTCTCAGCATCGATTGGTTTGGTTGCATCATTCACCACAGTGATACTATTATAAGTGATTTACAGAGGTGATTTACCCATGTTCCACAACTTTCACTCTGGATTATCACTTCATTTGTTTTCTGCAATATTATAATAAATTCACTAATTTGCACTTGAATCCTTGCTTTCCCCCTCCCTCCCCCCTCCTCTCTCTCCTCCAGGCAGGCTACTCAAAGCTGAAGTGCATTACAGTAAATTGTCAAGTATTTTTAGAGTTTGTCAATTATTAATTAGTATTTATACGAGATCTTAATAGTTATAATTTTAACTGCAATTAATAGGATAAAACAAAAACAAAATTTAAATGGGCATTTGTGGTCATGTGGAACGAATTAATTGATTTTTAGTGCATTCTTATGGGGAAATTTGTTTTGGTGTACGAGCATTTTGGTTTACGAGCTCGCTCTTGGAACGAATTAAACTGGTAAACCGAGGTATTACTGTAATTGTAAAATAATGGTCTTCAGTGTTCCCCTTTAATGCTGTGACGTGATTTTTCAGGATCAGCCGGATAAAGTACCTTTGCTGTCGGACTTCTCCGAGGGTCTGATTGGAAAACTGCAGATTAGAAAGTCAGGTAAAGTGCAGCTGGTCATGGGGAGTGTGGCATTAGATGTCTCGGAGGGAGCGGCCTTCTCTTTCCTGCAGGTAAGCATGTTGTATTAGTTGCTGTGTAACAAAATCAATCTAGTAAAGGTGGATAAATAAAATCCGTTGGGACTCTCTCATAATAAATGAAATCACTGCTTTTTGAAGTATAATCACTACACTCACAATTCCTTCTGAAAAGTATAATGAAGAATGTTCTCGTGTGTGTGTGCAGCAGCTGGTGTGTGTGCGGCTGGCGGACGGCCTCAGCGGGGACATGACTGTGCTGGGACACGTCTCACACAAGCTGGTGTGTTCACCTGACTTTCAGGCTTTACTGCAAGAAGCCAAATTGCCGTCTGATCCGGCGCAGCTTCCAAGTCCTGAGTAGATTCTAAATATGAATGTAAATAACTGTTTTTATGCAAGGCTTTTTGGTCTTAGTACAAAGTACTGTAAGTTATGTTATTTCTGCTTCTTTGGCATTTAAGAGTTCACCTGAAACGTTATCTTTGTTCGCTCATGGTTCGTCATAAAGGAAAGTATCTGAGTGAGTTTAAGGCCGACTGACGGCAGGTTGTAATGATGACACTAGCAGAACGTTGTAGTTCTGGATGCGAGCGCAGAATAAAGCCGGTCAGGTGCGAGTGGGAATAACTCTCCTTGGAAAACACTTATGATGATGTTTTAAAAGTGTTCATATTCTATTGTACATACTTTGTTACTTTTATATGTAATATGAATGTTTATTTCGTAAGTAAAGTCATACAAAAACATGGCGTCTCTTTTAAAGCATGATATGCAAGCTCAATCTAGAGAGAAGTGTTCGAGCAGCTTCACAGGAATACAGAGCGATGAGAGCAGTCATACATGCCTACAATATTTACATCGCGTGAGAGAAACAACTATTGAAACTTCATGAAGGACGCTGAGCGCTGTAGAAACGCAGCGCTGCTAACGGAGAGCAGGCTTTGAGGACGGAGTCACACACGCGGTCACTTGCTCTTCACAGTCTTATTCACAGCCGTTCCTGCAGCTTTAACCGTCTTTGGAGCTTTGGCCTTCATCACGGTGACGTGGGATTTCTTCCGTCTCGCTGCGGTGGCTTTGGCTTTGATGGCTCGCCTCTCTTTCCTCCGAACCAGGTCTTCCCTTCCGATCTCAATCATGTGATCCTCCCACGACTTCATTTCATTCTTGTAACGGATTTTGTCATCCTCTGACAGCTGTGTGTACATCTGAAGAAAGAGAAGCAGCAGAGACGTCAGAGCAGGACACACACAGCAGAATACGGCTGAATGCTGGATCACAACGGCAGAAGCAGCTCCTCGCTTGATTTAGGAGAAACCCGTACAGATAACTCACGGCTCAACTGGACTGTGATTCCCCTCGGGGTCACGGGTGGGAACACGTCGCATGTTCATACTGACTGTATTTGAGACACTGCTGTGAGCTGTAAACACTCCCCCATTCTTTAGTCATATAAAGTTGTGAAGAACAGCCTCTGAATAAAAGTGGACCAAGAGTCTCGTTTAAACTTTACATGCAGTGCCATTGATGCAATGCAGAGTGACTGCTTATGCTTATTGCTTTCAAACAAGACGCTGTCCGAGTGCCGTAGATCAGTGACCCCCCCGGACCCCCGACCCAGAAGCCCATGAGGACTGATTCTCCATTAGATTCTGGCACAGAATTACGTGGCTCTTTAAAAGACATCATGCTCAGGATGTGCAACACTCACTTTCTTCTGTGTGACGCTGAATCTCATCCAGTCGTCTCTCAGGGACTTCAGCTTCTCCTGAAACATCAACAACTGTTACAAACAATGAACACTATATGGTACATTCTGAAAATATTTAAGCTTTAATGGTCTATAATATCAGTTATACTGTAAACCTCAGATATATTAATACACTAAATGCAAACTGTTAAACTAGGAGCTAAGATTCAATATATTCCATTATTTAAAGATGTGTTGAGCGTTCTGGAGCAATATGGCTGCTGTCCATCATGCAGGGGGGGTGCTGCACTCTAGTGGCGGTTGAGGAGATCCCCCCCCATATGAAGCGCTTTGAGCTCTGGTAAAGTAATGTATTATTATTATGAAAATAAACAGGAATACAAATATTAGCATGTATTTAAAATACATGCAAAAAGAAAAGTTATTTAAAATTGTAATAATGTTACAGTGTTAGCTGAACTACACGCCGCCTCAGAGAGACTCAGTCCTGCACACACTGACGGTCGTGTTGAGCTTCAGACGGTCACCTGTGTAGACGTTCCTTTAGCTTCCTCAAAGTGCTCCGCCATGAAGATGTTGAAGGCGCTCCGGGGCCGTTTGGGCTTGCCGAGACTATTCAGCTCCTGCAGGAACAGTCATTACTAACATCACCGACCCGTGCTTCTTCTGAACCGAGTGACGCAACACAAACCAAGCATGCATGTAGTGTAAAAGCACTGTGAATGAAACACTCACCTTCTTTCTCCTCGTTGCTTTTCTTTTGGCCACTTTCTGCCGTTTCTCCTCGGCAATAGCAGCGGTCTGCGCAGGAGTGAGCTGGGCTCTGTACGTCTGCAGATCCAGCTTATACTGATCCCGGGACAGCAGCGACGCGTCCTGAAACGGCTGCATGGGGGACAGTTCAATGCCAATGACTAAAGAAAAGGGTGAACTTAAAGGGATAGTACACCCAAAAATGGATGTTCACTCTTCGTTCACTCTTCCTCGTGTCGTTTCAAACCCGTAAGACTTTCATTCGTCTTTATGATGAACTCTGAGAGCTTTCTGTCCCTCCATTGAATCCTTATTTCAAGCTGTTTATCATATAAATCGTGTCTCTTCAGAAACTTTGGTTGAATTGTCTAAGGATTAGTTTCACAAACTCTTTATGAATGTTTTGAAGTGTTAAAGTGGAAGCTGTGTGCTCAGATTTCATTAAAAACTTTAATTTGTGTTGCAAAGATGAGCAGAAGTGCTACGGGTTTGGAACAGATCGCATTCTTGATCCCGTAAAGATCCACGATTAAAGGCACAATGACATGACCTTGATATTAACCCCCCACTCCCCAAAACACACTACCCCCCCTTACTGAACGCCTATGATGTACTGATATATGTTTTTCACTTGTTATGAAACAATTTATATCTTTATTTCGTTATATTCTGGTGTGTGTGTGTGTGTGTGTGTGTGTGTGTGTGAGATAGGAAAGTACACAGAACAGCAAACAAATAATTAAAACACATAATGAGCAAGAATGTACATGTCCTGTGTGTTACAGTGTGACGAGTTTATGATAATAAGAAATGCTAAACATAGAATTTGATAGTAAAGTGTTAAAATACGGTCTTATTTTGTAAGTTTAAGGTATTTTATGTTGCACTGTAACACACGTGACACTTTAACACTCATTATAATTAAGTTGCAAGTATGTGAAACGAAATCACTCACTGATTTTCTGTTTCTACATGAGATACATGAGACAGACACCTGTCCATCATAGTGCTCACCTGCTTCTGATCAGGAGTCAGCATTCTCCACTTCTCTGCTAACTTGCGGATCACATCCACGCTTCTCAGTCCTGAGCACAACACGATCTTCTTTATCTCATTTCACACACACATCACAAACACAACATATAAAGAGTATACAGAGAGAGAGAGAGAGAGAGAGAGAGAGCGAAATATATAGTAATACCTCGGTTTACGAGTTTAATTCGTTCCAAGATAGTAAACCAAAATGCTTGTACACCAAAACAATTTCCCCCATAAGAACTCACTAAAAATCAATTAATTCGTTCCACACGACTATAAATGACAGAGACAGAGAGAGAGAGCGAGAGACAGAGAGAGAGAGAGCGAGAGACAGAGAGAGAGAGAGCGAGAGACAGAGAGAGAGAGAGCGAGAGACAGAGACAGAGAGAGAGAGAGCGAGACAGAGAGAGAGAGAGAGCGAGACAGAGAGAGAGAGCGAGCGAGACAGAGAGAGAGAGCGAGCGAGACAGAGAGAGAGAGCGAGCGAGACAGAGAGAGAGAGCGAGCGAGACAGAGAGAGAGAGCGAGCGAGACAGAGAGAGAGAGCGAGCGAGACAGAGAGAGAGAGCGAGCGAGACAGAGAGAGAGAGCGAGCGAGACAGAGAGAGAGAGCGAGCGAGACAGAGAGAGAGAGCGAGCGAGACAGAGAGAGAGAGCGAGCGAGACAGAGAGAGAGAGCGAGCGAGACAGAGAGAGAGAGCGAGCGAGACAGAGAGAGAGAGCGAGCGAGACAGAGAGAGAGAGCGAGCGAGACAGAGAGAGAGAGCGAGCGAGACAGAGAGAGAGAGCGAGCGAGACAGAGAGAGAGAGCGAGCGAGACAGAGAGAGAGAGCGAGCGAGACAGAGAGAGAGAGCGAGCGAGACAGAGAGAGAGAGCGAGCGAGACAGAGAGAGAGAGCGAGCGAGACAGAGAGAGAGAGCGAGCGAGACAGAGAGAGAGAGCGAGCGAGACAGAGAGAGAGCGAGCGAGACAGAGAGAGAGCGAGCGAGACAGAGAGAGAGCGAGCGAGACAGAGAGAGAGCGAGCGAGACAGAGAGAGAGCGAGCGAGACAGAGAGAGAGCGAGCGAGACAGAGAGAGAGCGAGCGAGACAGAGAGAGAGCGAGCGAGACAGAGAGAGAGCGAGCGAGACAGAGAGAGAGCGAGCGAGACAGAGAGAGAGCGAGCGAGACAGAGAGAGAGCGAGCGAGACAGAGAGAGAGCGAGCGAGACAGAGAGAGAGCGAGCGAGACAGAGAGAGAGCGAGCGAGACAGAGAGAGAGCGAGCGAGACAGAGAGAGAGCGAGCGAGACAGAGAGAGAGCGAGCGAGACAGAGAGAGAGCGAGCGAGACAGAGAGAGAGCGAGCGAGACAGAGAGAGAGAGCGAGCGAGACAGAGAGAGAGAGCGAGCGAGACAGAGAGAGAGAGCGAGCGAGACAGAGAGAGAGAGCGAGCGAGACAGAGAGAGAGAGCGAGCGAGAGACAGAGAGAGAGAGCGAGCGAGAGACAGAGAGAGAGAGCGAGAGAGACAGAGAGAGCGAGAGACAGAGAGAGCGAGAGACAGAGAGAGCGAGAGACAGAGAGAGCGAGAGACAGAGAGAGCGAGAGACAGAGAGAGCGAGAGACAGAGAGAGCGAGAGACAGAGAGAGCGAGAGACAGAGAGAGCGAGAGACAGAGAGAGCGAGAGACAGAGAGAGCGAGAGACAGAGAGAGCGAGAGACAGAGAGAGCGAGAGACAGAGAGAGCGAGAGACAGAGAGAGCGAGAGACAGAGAGAGCGAGAGACAGAGAGAGCGAGAGACAGAGAGAGCGAGAGACAGAGAGAGCGAGAGACAGAGAGAGCGAGAGACAGAGAGAGCGAGAGACAGAGAGAGCGAGAGACAGAGAGAGCGAGAGACAGAGAGAGCGAGAGACAGAGAGAGCGAGAGACAGAGAGAGCGAGAGACAGAGAGAGCGAGAGACAGAGAGACAGAGAGAGAGAGCGAGACAGAGAGAGCGAGAGCGAGACAGAGAGAGCGAGAGACAGAGAGAGAGAGAGAGAGAGCGAGAGAGAGACAGAGAGAGCGAGAGACAGAGAGAGCGAGAGACAGAGAGAGCGAGAGACAGAGAGAGCGAGACAGAGAGAGCGAGAGACAGAGAGAGAGAGACAGAGAGAGAGACAGAGAGAGCGAGAGACAGAGAGAGCGAGACAGAGAGAGCGAGAGACAGAGAGAGAGAGACAGAGAGAGCGAGAGACAGAGAGAGCGAGAGACAGAGAGAGCGAGACGAGACAGAGAGAGAGACGAGACAGAGAGAGAGAGCGAGACAGAGAGAGAGCGAGACAGAGAGAGAGCGAGACAGAGAGAGCGAGAGACAGAGAGAGCGAGAGACAGAGAGAGCGAGAGACAGAGAGAGCGAGAGACAGAGACAGAGAGAGACAGAGAGAGCGAGAGACAGAGAGAGCGAGAGACAGAGAGAGCGAGAGACAGAGAGAGCGAGAGACAGAGACAGAGAGAGACAGAGAGAGAGAGAGATACCTGGGTTCTGTCTGCTGAAGGCGGGCTGCGTCTCCTTCACATACGTCATGTAGGCGGTCAGGGGTCTTTTGGGTGGCCCCCCAGCGGTGGTGCTGAAACTCTTTATCACTGGAGCTGCACACGAACACCTGCAAGTGCAAATCAACGCCATTACACAATGTGTACAATTATTGCGGATTTATGTAAACAAATATACTACACATCTTACTGAAGACTTTACTGATGTCACTACATAACACTTGATAATGTTGAAGTGTGAGATTATGCATTTGTAGCTGTATATTTCTGACGCATATAAAGTATAACGGCAAAATAAAGTCCATTCGCTAGTGAACACGCGTGAACGCGCTTAATCCTCACCTCACAACAGACGCGCGCGAGAACCAGCTCAAAGACTTCAGCAGAACACTGCCGCCGACAGACATCAGGCTGAAAGGAGCCATCGTGCACGAGCCGTGATCTTGTCAATCAAATGTGTAATATGCAGGGTGAGAACAATAAACACAAGCTGAGCAAAAAGGAAAGGTTGCTGTTGTGAGATACTGTCCCTCCTTCTCCAGTTAAGGCGCCATTCCATCTGCCATCCGGCCGAGGTGCATTATGGGGGACTTTTTCGCCTAAAATCTCAAAAAAGTAATTTCACTAAATGAACGTTGGAGAAACGGTTAAAACAACGTGACATGAAATGAAACAGTTTTTTGAACATTTAGACAATATTTAAAAAAAAAAAAAAGAAGAAAAAAAAAGTAAAAGAAACTTCGTTTGGGTCTCATGGATCCCAAAAAATAAAGTCTGGTTTGTATCATGTTTGAATATTTTGAACACAAATTTAAATAAACGTTCCTACGGGCTTTGTCTCACGATGGACACATTTAAAAGTGTATTACTTGCTTTAAAAAGTATAACCAAGCAAAAGGCTGAACAGGCTTTTCAACTAAATTTATTTTGAAAATATAATTTTGAAAAGCCTCAGTAATTTATTTATCAATGACACCATAATTATAGTGTTCAGGTGGCTTATTTCATTCATCTATTCCCAAAAATGATGCTAAGAAATTCCGTACAATCTTTTACTTTGTTATAGAAATAATGGTCTCTGAACAAAATAAAGATTGTACGGAGAAAAAATAAATATTTGTTTATCATTATATATATATATATATATATATATATATATATATATATATATATATATATATATATATATATATATATATATATATATATATATATATATATATATATATATATATATATATATATATATATAAACTTTAAAAGACCTTTCCTCCGTGTTTCTCCTTGAGCTGCTCCGGAGACGCAATAACGCAAAGGGACTTTTATTTTGTTTTGTGTCAGCTCCGCACCGGAAGTGAGCGCTTGCTGAGATCCAGCTGTCTCTGTTTCTCGCCGCTCACATTCGTTTTTAACTCAGGGAAACACGGTATTGCTTAGTGTTTTCGAAGCAATAATATAATCACGTAAACCTGGGGCGGTACAGACAACAAGCAGCATGGCATTAAAGAGAATACAGAAGGTAAGACCTTTGTGTGTAAATGACAAACATTAGCCAAGTTTTTGTTAACCTGCTCGCGCTCTTAACGTCAAATATCGAGGTTAAAACTAGCGTTTATGTAACTAACACTATTTTATTCGGCATTGTTTTTGCGTTGGTCTGTATCGAATCCTAGCGTTTCGGAATAATGTGTGTGTTCAGGATGTCGTAAGTGTGATGTAGCATAAAGTGGCTAGCTAGCGGCGTTTCTCCGCGCAACTCGTGACGTTTTTCGCAGTTTGTTGAATATTGACTGTCAGAACTGTGAATGAATCTGTGCTTTGATTAATCGACAGTGATCGCGGTAAAACCAGAAGTTAATGCGACGCGTCAAGGTTGTCGGTCGACCATCGTGTTGTTTTTCAGTCAGCAACGAATCGCTTATACTCGTGAAATCAAACAAACGCGTGAACGACTCGTTTGTTTACATCAAGACGTGTGGTTTATTAAAGCCTTAGCGAGAAAACCCACTGAAAACACGCTTCCGTTGGGTAATAAAGCAGCGCTGTGTTCGCGAAGGCCCGGAGCGGAACAAAGACCCGCGGCCGACGAGCTTTGTGTGATTCGGACACTTTTGTGCTTTGTTGCACCTCACAGCTGATGTGACGCTTCCAGTGACTCTGCTTATAATGGATCTGGGTCGGGTTATGTGAATATGGTCGTGTTCGGCGTGTGACACAAAGCAACACAACCTGCTTCTCTGAAGTTCCAGTGACGCCATCGCTTTGTCATTCTGACAGTTTCTGTTTCGCAACGTTGATGTGAATCTCTCTCTCGTTTTCTCTCCTTTTCTCTCTTTCTCTCACTCGTTTTCTCTCTGTCTCTCTAGGACAGTGTTTTTAACACCTTTCCGAGCCTGAAGGCGCATCTGTCCATGTCTAATGAAACCACCTCATATTCAGGGTCATAATTATTTATTTTACTGTAAAACTTAACCCTGAAGAAATATCAGTCAGAAAAATCTATTTTATTTTTAAACAGCAGTTTTGATTGAGTCTTTGAGTGAGGCTTAATATGAAAAATAGGTTACACTTTGTTTATGTAGTTATGCATTTAAGTGCTGAGTAATATTAATGAACTACATGTATAAGGTTAGGGTTTGTTTCAGGCTTAGTTGTAATAATACTTAATATTTACATTTATTTATTAAATTTATGCATTTGGCAGACACTTTTATTGAAAAGGACTTTCATCACATTCATGAAACACATTGACTTTCTAATCAGTTCTTGCTTTCCCTGGGAATCGAACCCATGACCTTGGCGTGTCAAGCGACATGTTCTGCTGTTTATTGCAAAGCAAAACAAATTTTATTTTGATGTACAGATAAATGTTCATCCACTTGATGTATTTCTATTTGATGCATATGATTAAAAAAAGTTTATTCAAGGTACAGTAAATGTTCATCTTTAAATAGTAACAATATATAATGTATTCTCGTGTTAACTTTATATTATTAAGATTAAATTTCACGACAGAAAGATGGGTCTTGACTAAGAATTTTACCGTTTAATTTAAATGAAGAGTAGGAGCTGTCAATCATAAGGCATGCAATGGAGTGTGTACGACAGCATGCATTATGGGTAATAAACGTCCTTATATAAAGTGTTCAGGTTTTGTTGTCGACTGTTTGGAGACCTGTGATCATTTTTCAACCCCAAATTGGATGCAAAAGTCTGAACCCTCACTTAAAACGGATGAATGGCATTGCTTTCCACATCAAAATATCCAGTCAGGTGTTTTTTATTCTAAAGGTCACACATTTCTCAAGCGTAATGTTTAAAAATGTGCTAATATTTTATTTCGATGGTGCACTTTAGACGTTCTGCTAACTGTAAGCTGCTTGGCACCTGTGCGTCAGTGTCCCGCCGTGAGAGCTTTAGTCGATGATCTGCTTCATATTGTGACTATTTTCCCCAACAGACGTTCTACTGACAACTTATTTTCCCAAACCTTACAGTCTGCTAATACTCTGAGCGTTAACGGTAGCATGTCTAAAGCTGACTCTAAATAAAGTGTGGCCAAAAATGACCGTCGGTGTAACATATTCTGGGATAAAACTCATTTAGTTCAAAATGAAAACAAAAAGCGTTTAGCCGTTTCTTGGTTGTCAAACGTCAGAACATGTTGATGTGAAGAACGCAGGACGCCTGGTCACTGACTTCATTCGCTAAATATCATCTCAACACTTTCTCCACTAATAATGCACTTGTATTGAATTGAATCCTGTTTTTATCCTCATCGTTGTTGTTGTTGTTGTTGTTGTGTCAGGAGCTCCAGGACCTGCAGAGGGATCCTCCTGCGCAGTGCTCTGCTGGACCGGTCGGGGATGACTGTAAGTTCACCGCTCGTCTGTAAAACCAGGTTGCTTTACATAATATCTGACACATTTCAATAATCCTCTTTTTGTGTTGTAGTGTTTCACTGGCAGGCAACGATAATGGGACCTGTAAGTACTCCCTCATTAGCCCTAATCAGTGTGTTTGCTCAGTAATACTCGCTGAATATGATAATGTGATGTTTTAATGTGAATTTGAGGAATAGTTTGGAATATGCAATTAACCACAGTGGCTGCCGGTTTGCGTTCTTTTGGCCCATTTTTATTCTAAACTTGCACACAAACTACATTGCAATAATTTCCAGCAGATGGTCAATTGTGTGGGAATATTACGAGGTCTGTAAACGGGGCAAAGACGAGAACGCAAACACATGCTCGCTGTCTCCAAGAAAATCTGAATATTGCATTGGGTTTATATGAGTGTGTACCTGAAGGAAAGGCCTTTTCCTCTGTCCTCCGTGTGGAGTAGCGTTTATAAGTGCCAGTAACAAGCACACGCTGCTGGTGCATGAGCCTTACTGTCCGTCTGCTGTTGTTATGCTGCATAATGTCACAGATCGAAAGTCAGACCATTCTGTTATTTCCTTAAATCTTGAAATACAAATTTAAAAATTAAAAATGTGTGTAGCAACGTTATTACAATGCAGTGTTTGCCTCTAATTTCAGATGGTTACAGGTGATTTTGTCTACAGCCAGTTTGCCTGATAAGTTTCCATAATTTAAACAAACATGCACAAAAAAATATGTAAAATGTTTGTTAGAAATTATTTATTTTCAAAATTATGATAATGTTAATTATTTCATAACCAATACCATGTTGTGATATGAAACAGCATTATGAGTTGTTGTTCGTGCTGTGCAGTGGCCGTTCTGCGGATACACCGGACACATGCGTTTATTCTTCAGTACGGTTGATTGGTAATGTAGACGGCATCACTGATCGTAGTGGGTTAGTGCTTCAAGTCCATCAGAAGCAGATCAGGGCCTCGGTTACTGTAGATGAGTGTCTGTAGCATCACTAATAACAGTGGGGTCAGTGTAGACACAGGGTCTTACTAATGAGCGCTTGCTCAACGCACCTCAAGCTGTGTTTCCAGCCAAAGGAAAGATGTGAAACACACAACTGTATGTGGAAGTAAGGCGTGCAGAAGTTGCTGCCGGAGGAGAAGCCACTGTATAAATGACTCGTGCCTCAGAGTTATCTGGTCTTCTGTGAGACGGTTCTGGCAGCTAATTTACCGACCCACTTTGACTGTTCGAGTGACTAAAGCGTTTTAAATTCTTTGCAACAAGATTGGTCTTCTGGTTATTCCAGTTATGCATCTGTCTTAGTTTATGTACATATTTTCTTATCAGATAAAAGCACTAATTTTTTTTAAATCCACTTCTCGGCATTTCCATTGTTTTTACTGCAATATCCCAGATATGTTGAGAGCGCATTAGTTTGCGTGTACGTCACTGATAGCCGTCTGAGGTGTCATGCTCCTACACGGCGTGGTTTGATTCTGGGATAATCTCTTGGTTTGCAGAGCGACAGCCCATACCAAGGAGGGGTCTTCTTTCTCACAATTCACTTCCCAACAGACTATCCCTTCAAGCCCCCAAAGGTAGTGACGGTCCACCTCACCTCCGGTTATTTGCCATGCTGTTTCTCAAGCGCATTTTGACTCCCATCTCTACTTAACAGGTAGCGTTTACAACGAAAATCTACCATCCCAACATTAACAGTAATGGCAGTATTTGCCTGGACATCCTGAGGTCGCAGTGGTCTCCGGCACTAACGGTCTCAAAAGGTACTTGATTGTTTATTGCCTAGTTGAAATACAGAATTTGTCATTTCCATAATTTCATTATTTTGATATTTGTTTTCAACTTCTTTTCAGTTCTTTTGTCCATATGTTCTTTGCTTTGTGATCCCAATCCTGATGACCCCTTAGTCCCAGACATAGCACACATCTACAAATCAGACAAAGAAAAGTAAGTATAGTTTGAGGTTCTGTCTCATGTTCTTCCAGACCCGTGTGACTTTCTTCTTTGCAACACACAGACAGCTTGAATGTTGTGCTGGTTGCTCCTCCGCACGCAAGACAAGCGTCAAGGGGGGCGAGTGCTGTCTGGTGCCACGAGTGATTGGTGTGCTGTATTTCATGTCTTCTGAAGTCATACAATAGCTTTGTGTGTGAAAGCTGTTAGTCTCTGATAATATTCTCCTCCGTTGTGTTTATTTCATTGAGCGCGTCTCATTTCTTAAATTGTTCGTCCTCATTTCCTTTCCTTGTGTCCAAGCTCCTCCCAACTAGGATGTGCGGAGAGGATGCAATAATCGAAAAGTAGAATGGAGGGATATTGGAAGAACGTTTGTATATTGAAGAATTTTTACTCACTGTATTGTAAAGTTTTCCCATCAGTGTATGATGTAATCCAATAGTGTTGTCTTGCTTCTGGGGTCTCATTTATAAAGCGTGCGTACGCACAAAACGGGACTGGAAACGTATATACGGCAGTTTCCATGCAAAGTTTGAGATCTATAAAAAACAAACTTGACGGGAGAATGTGCGCAGCTTTAAGCAAACTTTGAGCCGTACGTACATTGTGGAGACAAAGGGAACTGGCGACACAGATGGTGAAGTTTTATAAATCGGAATATTTTTTGGGTGCACGTAAACTTTTAGTAGGGATCCTACGCACAGTTTTATAAATGAGACCCCTGGGGCCTCATTAAGACTTGCGTTGAGTTCGTACTAAAACATCGCGTACGGACAAAGCTGTGAATGTGCGAACGCACAAAAAAATCCAGATGTATCAATCTCTGCGTACGAAGGATCCCACGCATATTCTCTTTTTACATCCCGATTAACATAAAATTGAGCGCACATGCACGAGCACAACACTCCACCCAGACTCCTCCCTTCATTACACTGATTTAAATATGGTGATGAGTCCATTTGGGCAAAAGAAAGCTGTGAGAAAATGGCTAAAGCAAGCGGCACGAAAACAAAACTTTACAGAAAGTGAATTGGAGGTGCAGCTATCAGAGGTAGAAATTAAGGAAAAAAAGTAACTTTTTCCTCTGGAATTAATAACAAAAGGAAAACAATATGAGCCGTCAATGCGGTTGGATCTGAAAGTCGCACTGTAAATTATCTTAAAAATAAATGGTTTGATAATTGTCTTTAGTGGATAACCGCGTCGTCTGAAGGGTTGTTGAATAATTAAATGCAAATAAATAAAAATAAAAACTTTAAATGCATCACTCACCAAGAAGCCACCCATCGCGCACTCTGCCAGCCACCAGCTGCCACCCAACCATTCTTTTTGTAATCATGGGTTGACCCAGGCCACCTTGCCACAATATTTATTAGGCGTATTTGCGCATCACATGTAATCTGCACATTTATTGAATGGAAATGTTTCCGATTCTCGTATGCAAATTCATCTTCAGATGGTGCCTTATATGTGTGTGCAGTCGATCGCTCCGATTACATTAGGGAAACCGGCTATCGCTGCAAATTGCATTTTAATGTTTGGCTGGTCAACTGCATCATATGGGGACAGCTGGCATTGCGCGGCTCAAAGACGACTCTCTTATTCCTGAGCGGTCTGCCTTTGGAAAGAATCAGTTGCCAGGAAAGCAAGTGTTGTCAGCACCTGTAACGGAACGGGTATTGCGTGTTTCCTCGCTGTCTCTCTAGATTCGGAGGATAGCCCTTGTAAATCTGAAACGGCTGACTAGCCAGTCATCATGGGCCAGAGAATCATTGTGGCCCCTAAAAACTCGTTCTCTTTGGATTCTGCCATTAGCAGTGTCCTCTAATATTGCCAAAGCTGCCATTGCCATAGACTAAGGGTTGTGTCAGTTTGCACGTGCTTTTATATGTTCTTAATTGCAGAATTTATAGAATATTCCCATAAGGCTTGTGACAATGTCACTTATTTTATACAGTGCAAATTAATATCAATGTTTCCCACAGACTTGTAGAACAATTCGTTGTATAATGTTTGCAGCTTCACTGCCTGTAGGAGTCGCCAACGGACAAAACAATGAGACATGAAATGAAACGCACATTGTCACGTTAATTTCTCTGTTAGTTCATCCGACCGTGAGCGTGAAAGCTGGCGAACGCAATGTTTTTGTGCGTAAGCAGTGTTGATGCACGAGGCCCCTGCTCTCTGCGCGGTCATGTGATTGAAGGAGGGGTGGGAACGTATGCTTTCGGTGTTCGCAGAGCATTAAACTTGCATTGATTTGATTTAAATCATAGTTACAAATTGCTTATAATCTACATAATTCTGTTAGTTGTTAAGTCACATTTATTAATTTAAACCGTGAACGTGGAACAAACCAGATTCTGGAGGAGAGCGGATTAAAGCTGAGCTCTGAACAGCAGCGGTTGAGTCAGTGAACTGGAGAACTGATCAGTCTGATTCATGAATGAGTTTAGACCAGTTTAGTGAACTAGATGATTTGATTCATTGTTTTTACTGAACAATTACTTGTTTTTTTTCTTTTAATTTTGGTATGTTCATTCTAAAGCTTTCATGTGACCTCAGAAGAATTTCCTACAGTTCTTTCACTTTCATTATATTGGCACGGTACGCCCAGTTATTCTTCAGGAATTCAGCTGTTGTGTTTCACAGAAGAAGCCTCAGACCGGTTTGGAGCATGGCATGGGCGAGTGTGACGCTGGATTGTGATGTCGGGTTTGACTGTGTATGAACTTCATTTTCTTTCCTTTCTTTGACCAGGTACAACAGACTAGCGAGAGAATGGACCCAGAAGTATGCAATGTGAAGACTTAATGGACATTTTTTTAAGTCACAAATCACTGTAAATTCTAGCATCTAAAAGTAAGATTAGGTTATATTATTAAACAAATTGTACTGTTAACATTTACCATCTGAAATGACCAATAATAATAGCTTAACTAGTGTTTTGAAGGGGACTGTGCATTGCACAAAGACTGAGCTTTTTATTGTTTCTGTGCAGTTTGGTCGTCCCGCAGTGGTGTTGGGCACTTTGTTTTCTTGTTTCATAAATCCTATTTAAGATTGGCATGATGTTATACAGCTGCAGTTACCCTGCAAGAGGGCAATTAAGACATTGAAACCGTTTTATTGTATCTCTCATTCAGTTGATTACATTTTCTTTTAGGTATTTTTATTGTATAGTTAAGAGCAACTATACTGGATCTATTTTTTTTCTTTTGCATTAAAATTTGTTTAAAAGCGTGCATCTGTGTGTCTCATTTGTTCATTTGTGTTGGCTCATATTTGAACACATCAGTCTTTCATTTGCCAAAATACTATTTGAACCGGCAGGGAGTACATGTTACCATCAGTTTCACAAGCAGCTTCTGTTTCCACTCGATCCAGTGCCGGATATTCATGTCTCAGACTTCATCTGGCATATCCGTCTGAAAGACAGTGTTGCTTCATTCTTCCTTCCCAATTAAACTATTCTGTTTCCATTAAACTCCCTAACTAATAAAAACCGTAATTGCGATGCTAATCTATACATCCCCATAGGTATTCACATAATATTTACATTATGTTTGTAAACAGGTCCTCATGTATTCATCCTCCACACGATATTCCCAGCAGGATTTCACTAATTATGCCTGAGGGATTTTCTTAATTGCCCGGTACTTTGCAAACACAAATCAAATTGTGATGTAAAATATTTCCCGTCTCGATGTTTGTTTGGCAGAGTTAGTTTTTATCAGCTTTCTCATTAGTCCCACAACAACTGAACATCAGCAGCATAAACAGACTTTTATCATATCAGATGTTTATGAGGGGGGGGTTCTACCCGGAAGCATTTACAATTAAAGCCAGCCAGCCATTGACAGCCATTACAAAACAATCATGATAGCTAAACTTCACGATATTTTCCTAATGTCATGAATTCCCAAATTCCCCGAAAAGGTCCCAGTGTGGAGGTTAAACGCAAACTAAGAGGCGAGAGCTGGACGTGTTCTTCCGCTCGCCGTGCGTCATGACGTCACTCGCGGCGTGTCTCTCGGGGACGCGCGTCGTCAGCTCGTGCGGGGCGGAAACAAACAGCGAAGCTTTCGCGCAACTGTGAGTTCCCGTGCGACATGACTAACTCCGCCAGAATATCGTGTCGATCTGTGTACTCCGCTCGTTCCGTGTCTCTCATCTCATACCAATTACCGAGGGAGGAGTGTAAACATCTCTGAAGTCAGGAAGTGGGATGTGGCCCAGGTGAAAAGCTGGTTATATGGTCGCGAGCGTGGGCGCCGTGACTGATGGCACGCGAGCTCGCGCACATCAGGATGACGCGTCGAGGCTGTGCGAACAATATGTGATTTTGTGCGTGGACGGTTGTTTAGAGAATTAAAGAGCCATTGCAGTGAAGTCTTCGCTCTCTCAGCATCGTAATGGACTCTTCCGTGGCGCTGGGGAGGCTGGAGCGCGCGCGTCCGCTGATGAGCCGCGAGAGCGCGCAGGGCGCTCACCTGAACGGGTGCGTGCCGCTCTCTCACCAGGTGGCCGGACACAAGTATGGCGTGGATAAAGTGGGTCAGTACACACCTCATGCTGTTGCGAGACGGGGGCAAGTTTGTTTACTCCAGTCAATATTTCCCAACTGTTGAACATGTATAACGTGCTGTCACGCTGTATGGGGTAAGTTGTCACAATGGGAGCTTGTCATTAAATTGCGTTTTAAAATTAAACTGTAAAATAGAGGTACAAAATCATAATTTCACGTGTCATAAACGCAGGATTATAAATCAATGCTACGGTATGAATTACACAATATTTACGCATATAATTTCTCATTTAAAATGTATCCAAAGAAAAAAAAACTGTGTGTGTATATGTAACCTATAAATAACTCGTATGTAAAACAATATGCCGATTTGAATACGGTGTGAATTTACATAAATAAATTTGATATATTGTTGAAATATGACGTTGTGTTAAAATTTGTGCTTTAACTTATCAAATGATTATTCATATATTACAAAAACAAAGTGATATTGAACTTTAGTACTGGGGAATTGAACATCTAAATTGATTGATTGTAATTTATGGTTTTTGTAATTTATTGTAATTTTATGGAGTTTGAAACGATCATATGACATTACTGCTAAAGGGAAACAATCATTTGTGTATATTTAGATTTTCAACACTTTTGTGACAACTAACCCCTGGTCTTCTGTCAGTAATATTGTCAAATATGTTCTTCCTCACGCATCTACAAATATATTATTTGTTTTTAAAAGGCTGTGTTTTCATCTGTATAGTGAGTTATTCGTATCCCAGTTTGAAACAGAATTTCTTATATGCTTATAAGTAAATATGCTTATTTGGATTTTTTTGGTCAATGCACGGACAGGAATATTTTTTTCAGTACTGTATGTACTTCAGCCGTCATAAACTATTTTCCATAATGTACAGTTTTATGCATGAGAATAATCATTCAAGATTATAAATGTAAGCGCTTCAGATGCGTTGCGGTCAGAATAAGGGGAAATGTGTGCGTCATGAAAGTGTTGCTACGATGAAAACAGAATCGCAACAGTCCTGAAACAAGCTTCAATTTATGCAAAATATGATGTTTGGCACTTTTTGACATTCAGATGACCCCCAGAAATTAAACCAGTAGCGCATCATTATATGATGTTTACATTAGATGTTTGTCACAGAATGCTTTGCATAAAGAGATGTGCAGTATACTGTATGTAAATAAACATGTTTAATCGCATGTTTGACGTCAATAATCTAATCTCGTCATGTTTGATTTTATTCACCATTGATGTGAATGGCTTTTATTAAAGAGGGGGGGCCTGACCTGATTCCAGAGCGTCAGCGTGTGTGTGTGTAATCTCACACACGCCGTCACACACACCCATCATAGGAGCTTTACCGAGCTTATGCACAGCCTCTCATTTAATCAACTGTGCGTGAACTAAAGTGTGTTTCAGTTCTTTGCTGTGCTTCGTGTCTCTCGCGCGGCCTGTGCTCCGCCAGCGTAACGCTGTTTCTCACGCAGGGATCCTGCAGCATCCGGACGGCACGGTGCTGAAGCAGCTGCAGCCCCCTCCTCGAGGCCCCCGAGAGATGCACTTCTACAGCATGGTGAGGCGTGGGTCACACACACACACACGCACACACACACGCACACACACACGGTGTTTATCCAATGAGCATGCAGACCAGAGAGACAAAGCCAATGATTAGAGGGATAGTTGAGTGACGTGTCCTTTGCAGGTGTGTGCGGATGACCCCTGCGACCCCTGTCTGGCGGAGCTGCGAGCGCACCTGCCCCGGTTCTACGGCACGTGCTCGTCGCCGGACGCCCCCGCAGGTACACGGGGCATGAGGGTGAGCGGGGGCCGCGTGAGCTTCAGTAACCGCTCTGCTCTTCCACAGACCTGTACCTGAAGCTGGAGGACGTGACGCGCCGCTTCCAGAAGCCCTGCATCATGGACGTGAAGCTCGGACAGAGGAGCTACGACCCCTTCGCCTCGCAGGAGAAGCGCGAGCAGCAGATCAGGAAGTACCCGCTCATGGAGGACATCGGCTTCTTGCTGCTGGGCATGAGGGTCTGTTCTCTCTTTACCATCAGGCTTTTGTCTCTGAGTGTCTTCAAATGGAAGTGTTTAAGGACTTAAAGTCCTCCAACAATGCGTTTAATTCAGTGGTTAATCAGATCGTCTTTTAACCGAATGATCTAAGTAAGCTCGCACACACTGCGCATGAGCGCGACTGGAAACGACAGTGAAACACACGCAGAGCAAGCGCTTTCGTTTCCCTGAGAGCCTCGTGGCATCAAGCTGAAATGCAGAGCTGCTGGCGTGCGTCTCGATGTTACGGGTTATGTCGTCTTTTGCAGCGTTTAGTCTCTACGAACACAATCTGCTTGAAGGCGTTGTCGACTGGCTTAAAGTGAACGTCCTTTAACAGTTTTAGACCCGTTTACACCTGTATTGAGCGGCGGCCACTAGTGATCTGATCCACCAGAACACAGCTGGAGTCACCGGGGCTATTCAAGCTGCTTTACAACATTTCAGCGCAAGAAGAGGCGAAAGAGAGCGAGCGCACACACACGCGCGCACTCACACACACACACACGCGCGCACTCACACACACACACACGCGCGCACTCACACACACACACACACGCGCGCACTCACACACACACACACACGCGCGCACTCACACACACACACACACACGCGCGCACTCACACACACTCACACACGCGCACACACTCACACACACACTCACACACGCGCACACACTCACACACACACTCACACACGCGCGCACTCACACACACACACACACTCACACACGCGCGCACTCACACACACACACTCACACACGCGCGCACTCACACACACACACTCACACACGCGCGCACTCACACACTCACACACGCGCGCACTCACACACACACACGCGCGCACTCACACACACACACACGCGCGCACTCACACACACACACACGCGCGCACTCACACACACACACGCGCGCACTCACACACACACACGCGTGCACTCACACACGCGCGCACTCACACACGCGCGCGCACTCACACACACACACACACACGCACTCACACACGCGCGCACTCACACACACACACGCGCGCACTCACACACACGCGCGCACTCACACACACACACACGCGCGCACTCACACACACACACACACGCGCGCACTCACACACACACACACACACGCGCGCACTCACACACGCGCACACACTCACACACACACTCACACACGCGCGCACACACACACACTCACACACGCGCGCACTCACACACACACACACACTCACACACGCGCTCACACACACACACACACTCACACACGCGCGCACTCACACACACACACTCACACACGCGCGCACTCACACACACACTCACACACGCGCGCACTCACACACTCACACACGCGCGCACTCACACACTCACACACGCGCGCACTCACACACACACACGCGCGCACTCACACACACACACGCGCGCACTCACACACACACACGCGCGCACTCACACACACACACGCGCGCACTCACACACACACGCGCGCACTCACACACACACACACGCGCGCACTCACACACACACACACGCGCGCACTCACACACACACACGCGTGCACTCACACACGCGCGCACTCACACACACACGCGCGCGCACTCACACACACACACACACACGCACTCACACACGCGCGCACTCACACACACACACGCGCGCACACGCACACACACACGCGCGCACTCACACACACGCGCGCACTCACACACACACACACGCGCGCACTCACACACACACACACGCGCGCACACGCACACACTCACACGCGCGCACTCACACACACACGCGCGCACTCACACACGTGCGCACTCACACACACACACGCGCGCACACACTCACACGCGCACACACTCACACGCGCGCACTCACACACACACACACACGCGCGCACTCACACGCGCGCACTCACACACACACGCGCGCACACTCACACACACGCACTCACACGCACACTCACACACGCTCACGCTCGCAGGCGCACACTCGCACGTGCATGCTCACACACACTCACACACGCTCACGCTCGCAGGCGCACACTCGCACGTGCATGCTCACACACACTCACACACGCTCACGCTCCGGCAGCAGCTGTCTCTGCAGGTATTCTCAGACACAATGGGTTATGATCTTGTTTGCATGCCTATAAGGGCAGATATAAAGGTTTAGTTTTGGGGCAAGGATGTTGCAGGGTCCAAATTAGGTCTATTTTTGAAAGTGTTTGTGTGTTAGTTGTGCTTTCACATTCACGCCATGAGCGTGTGAGTTGTGTAGGTCGTGTTTGCTGTGAAATGTGCAGCAGAACTGCTGGGGTTGAGGAGTCACAATATGCAAGGATTGGACAGACTCGCTTGACTTCTCTGTGCTTCCTGTGTGAGACCCAAACACTGCTGTCCTCTGAACTAGCCTTGTCTTTCCACAGGATAACACAAGAGTTGGGGTGCAATGGGTTTACTTCGTTTCATTATTGTGGGAAATGTGAAACTTTTTGTACCGTTTTGCGATCAAAGATTGAGTTGATGAAAAATGTCATATTGCAGATACAGTGGAGTTGGGTTGTGTCGACGGCGTCGGGAAAAAGCATCGAGATAACCCATACATCATATATTACATATATTAACATACAACCCATACATATATATTACCGATTTCCCCACATATAACCCTCAGATGCAGATAATCCGTACACAGTGAATCCGTACACAGTGCTTGTGCGCGAAATTCAAGCAATTAGAAAGCAATAAGAAAGTCAGAATCAGAAGAAAAAGAAAGAAAAAACAGTCTCTCGCTCGTCCCTTTAAGAGAAGAGCCCGCCTTCATGGCAGCACAGCCAATCACGCTTTCTTGCATGATTGACAGGTCAGACAGCCAATCAGCGCAGCTGTCAGAGTGACGGAGAGTGATCGCGGAAAATTATTCAATTTCACCTAATTTTTCTAAAAAACACATTTTGAGCGGCTGCAAGCGGCAATGGTGCGCGTCTGTAGTGATGTTACACTGACACCGACGCTCCGAAGCTTCAAACTCGAACGAGCTTTGCAATGAACCACTGCTTCGGAGCCTGTATCATTACGTCACTAGTCACGTGAAAATGACGTCTGAAGCAAACACACTGCTTCCCTCCGCAGTGAACACCTGACTGCTCTGACAGCCCGATCAGTGTTGACGGGTTTCAAACCTGCCGGCTGTATTTCTTATAAAAGTGAAACCAAACCGTGGGTTGTAGTAAGAGAAAGAAAAATTAAAATGTATTGATGTAAATGAGAAAAATGTGATTAAATGAGAATGTAGATGCGCGTGTTTTGGTGTTTTTTTACACAACAGTGTTGCCGCGATTTGTTTGAAGCGATCGGCTGAAATGTTCAGAGTCTCATGCAGAACTGTGCACATTTGAGTCTTAATCCCCGAACCACTTGCTTCTGTTTAACCGCAGCGCGCTCTCCACAAATCACTTTAAAGACAATGTTGTGCCTCTTTTTGAAGCGATTCAGCCACTCCGGATTTGCTTTAAAGTAAAGTCAAAGGAGCAAGAATGTCCGTCTTCTCCATCAGCAAGGGACCGTTGACGGGAAGGCTTGTTGCTCGTGTATTTGTGAACCACTGAAACACTGCATCATCCACATCTTTGAGATTGAATGTCCAGTTTTCTCTTAACACCTCCTGACATTTTTAGAAGAAAAAACACACAGAATAGCTGCAGTGTGTTTTCCCTCAGATCAACGTGAGTGAACGGTCATTGAAGCGAGCGCGCGCTCCACCTGCAACGCAAACTCAGCAAACTAGACGCTCATGAGTCACGAAATACCCATGTGAAGTGGATAATTGTCTCTCATTTATGCTCGAGATACTAGATTTCGGCGACATTAAGGAATCGACATAACCAACAAGAAAATACTGAGACAAATAGGGAGTTTGGCGGCTCCACTTCAAAATCGTCGACATAATAGTATTGGCGAGTTAACCATGACTCGAGATAAGTGAACTCCACTGTATTAACATTTAGATATAAAGATATATTTTACCCAAAAGGTGAGCCCATTATCATATCATAAATGCAGTGTTCAAACTATGCATCGGGCTAGAGTGGCGCTTGCAACATCAAGGTCATGGGTTCGATTTCCTGGGAAAGCAAGAACTGATTAGAATGTCAATGTACGGTTCTTTGGATACTTTTATCATCTACATGAGTGTAAATGTATTGTTTTTGGACCTAAAGACTGTCATAAGGCCTGTATACTTTTAGTAATATCATTAATGATGATAATTTGTATTTGTTTGTTAATGTGCTATGGACAAAACAAAATGCCGACAACTACGCCATTTTCACCTTGGCTTAAATTACAACCTAAATTAGTCTATGAACTAATTTTTTTATATATAATATAAATTAAACAGTAATCGCTCGCCAGTTTAAGTTTCGCGGTCTCAGTGCACTGCGTATTTTTCTAAGATATTCATTGAAAAATTTAAATTCCAAAATACCTTCATATCAGCAGCCGTATTGCAGAAAGCAGCGTTGTTTATCGAGACGCGAGAGAAACGGTTTCCCAGAATGCCACACAAACAGAGAAACTCTCAGAGGCTTTGAACACGCCCACGGCACTCAGACAAGACACCTGATTGGTTCCCGCGCGAGATCCACCAATGAGAGCACGAGTGGATGTATCCCGTGAGCTGATTGGCTGATTATACTAAACGCATTTTGCATGATGCTCATCGTTCCGTCCTGAAAGCAGCTTTGCTCTTCCAGAGGTGCTGCAGTTTCAGCAGATGTGAACCTGTGGGACGGCCTGGGCTTGTGTTCAGGGTTTAATGAATGGCCAGCAGCTTTAGAGTGGCAGAAGCAAATGAAGCTCGTGGTAAAGCCTCAGCGTTGTAGTGACTGAGTTACACATTTCCTGAGCTCTGACACCGCAGAGTTTAGTGTTCGGGTGATTCGGAGCGACTGACGGAGTTGGGGTTGGTACAGAGACACTTCATATCTTATCATATCTTACACGAACACTACGTAAACTTAAATTAACATAACTGAACTTAGCGTACGTATTTTTTAAAAATCTTTTTCGATTTGTTTTTTTCCCCTGACTACCCTCACTTTCACTTGCCGCAGACCTTTTAATGTCACAGGAGAAGTATGTAGAGGCGCTCGTATCTCGAGGTATAGCTATCTATCTATCTAAAAATTATATAAATTTGAGGGAAGAACAACATTATACTTGGTTAATGTATTAATCTTTTAGCAATCATAATTAAAAAAAATTATGATTGCACAATGTCATGTTCCATTGCGTTATCACAAATTATACAGCAATTGCTCAAATTATTCTATGTGTTATTTTGGAATAAATGCTGAAAATATAAATTTTCCTGATTTAAGCTTCACTTTTGGCCGCTACTAATAATCGAATCTGTTTAATAAAAAAACAGCAATTTTATGTTTAGTTCCCTGCCGCTAAACCAAACTCTTACGGTACGCACCGAACATCATGTTTGTGTACACACATAGTGTCCATCAGAAACAAACATGCGCTAGCCAGATTCTGTCTGTACGTTTGACAGTACGTCTGTACCTGTGGGAGGGGGCGTGGCTCAGCGAGGTCTGCAGCGGGAGAGAGAGTCGGGAGACGAGCGGGGCGTAAGAGAGAAGTGAAACGAAACCTAGAGAGAGATGCGTGACTCACAGAGAGTGAAGCATGAGCGCAGAACCCGCATGTTTTGGTTGTTATTTTGTTCTAGTCTGAGGAAATAAAAGAGCCTGTGATTTAAAAGAGCCTCCTCAACATGCTGAGAATCACGGGCTCTTTTATTTCCTCAGACTAGAACAAAAACAAAACTGTCAGAAAGCCTGTCCTAGGAACTAATATTTAGTTGTTGTTGCTGGAGTCCCGTTATTAGTGACGCACACCGGTGTTCGATGACTGTTCTTCTTTGTTCATGTTGCTGACTATGTTCCGTGCGTTCATGCACTACCTGCCACGCACACACACACCCTTATAATATTACAGCTGCATACCTGCATATACTGGATATAAATAAATGCCTCATCACCAGAATCACTTCTCCATTCCTGATTCTCTGACCGGAATCTGATCCATATTTTATAATATACCTGGCTGAACCACGCTCCCCTCCCACAGTCATCTATTCCCCGCTTCCAAAGAGAAAAGAACGGTAAATAATACACTTAACAACCACAAGACACAAGCAACAAACTGTTAGACACACCATAAACACTGTTTACTGACTGTTAATGAGAGTAAAGATAGTTCTTAATGTTACATGGTTGGCATAAAATTGTTCTTAAACTGCTGTTAACTTTATACAGTTGATATCAAATATTTTACTACAGTATTTGGTTCAGAATCTTTTTTCTAGATTTTTCTCCTTTAAAATTGGGTGCGTCTTATATTCAGGAGCGTCTTATATGGTGAAAAATACGGTAGTTTTCTCTGTACAGCCTTTTGAAAGACATTGAAAGGTCCAGTTTTGCCTGGTTCAGTGTGTATTTAAAATGTTTTTCTATAAAGGTTAGCTTTAGTGAACATCATTAGCTTATGTAATGACTGTACTAAATGTGTGTGTGTGTGTGTGTGTGTGTGAGAAGGTTATGTTTGGTTATCCGTGGCATCAGACAGGATGAGCCTCTCCCAGCATCCTCTGGGGTTTAGCATGGGTGGAAACTCTCTGTTATCAGCTCATGATGGGACACAGTTACTCAACATCACTCAAGCAGACCGTTGTTTAGGAAATACAAACAGAAAACAGCTTTAATGTGTGCTGTTCTGTGCATTGCTGTAAACATGTTTCCTGATCATATTGCATATGAAAGTTAGGTGTCCCTAAATAAATAGCATGTGTCCCTTATTATTATTATTATATGATGTCAGAATAGATTTCTTCGTGGCAGGTAGAATCAGTTTCATATCAAAGTAAATGTATACTTTTTAAGTATAAAGCTGCAGTTTGACCGGTTCTGCGTGCAACTGAAAGCATTAACCCGTGTGAGTGCCGTGTTCCACCGCTGTGCCGCGGGACACTGGTGCGCGTCAGGGATCGCAGGCGTGCCGCGGGACACTGGTGCGCGTCAGGGATCGCAGGCGTGCCGCGGGACACTGGTGTGCGTCAGGGATCGCAGGCGTGCCGCGGAACATCAGTTTCACCTAATTGTGCTAAAAAGCATTTTTGAAAACTATTTAATCATAAAATACTTTTTTTGATTCCCATTCAAGACGCTTTGATAAGAGTGACTGTATATTGTATGGCGACAGAGGTTGGTGGTGTGTCTTGTGAGCTTTTTCTTTTCTCTTCAATGTAAAAATGTGCCTTGGCTCAAAAAAGGTTGAAAAATACTGAACTAGAGCATATCTTAAGCTTGGTATACAAATGCAATGTTTTGAAGAATCTGCTGGAACGTCGGCCATAAGCAAACCCACCTTTCAGAGAAAATGCTCAAATATTTCTACGAAAACTTGAATTTCTCACCGATAGTTTCACCGAAACTAAACTGCCAATCAGTGCATTCAATGATATGGACATGATAAAGACATTCTGCTGAAGATCAAACTGAGCATCAGAATGGGCAACAGGAGATTTAAGTGGCAAGGTTGTTGGATCCAGATGGTCTGAGTGTTTCAGAAACTGCTGATAGACTGGGATTTTCATCTCTCAGGTTTATAGAGAGGGATCCGGAGAAGAGAAAATCATCTGTGGGTAAAAGTGCCGTGTTGACTCCAGAGGGCTGTAATAAATTGGCCAGACTGGTTTGAGCTGATGTAAAGGCAACAGTGACTCAAATAACCATTCGTCACAGCCGAGATCTGCAGAAGAGCATCTTTACCAGAGTTCTTAGTTCGGGAGGAAGCAGGCGAGACTTTTAATGTGAAATATAAGCACTTCACCCACATAAACACAAAAGACATAGTCCAGGCCTGGTCCTTTCTCGTCCTTCACTGAGATACGACCGATGGCTGCGCACCCTCCTCGCCACAGCATCTCTGAAGGAGAAACACGTCCAGCCTTGACGCAGAAGATGCTCTAGTGTCACTCCTGTCAGCAAACAACAAACTGAGGCTACAATTCACACAGCTCGCTGACACGGGACAGTGCAAGATCAGAAAGGTGTGCCTGATCTGACGTGTGTCGATTTCTGCCGTGGCATTCAGATGGTGGGGTCAGAGTTTGCTGTAGACAACATGAAAGCATGGATCCGTCCTGCCTTGTGTCAGTGGTTCAGGCTGGTGGTGGTGGTGTAATGGTGTGCGGGATATTTTCTTGGCACACTTTGTGGCCCTTAGTGCCAATTGAGGATCATTTAAACGCCTCGGCCTGTCTGAGCATTGTTGCTTCTGCAGATTTGTGTTTCTGCGTCCTAAAATATAATTTGTCTTGTTTTACCGCTTCTATTTCTCCTAGTTTAAAGTTTGAGGAAAATTACTGGTTGATCTTTTACGATGTATAAAAAAATACATTTTTGGAGTCTCAGGAGTTGCCTAAAATAGAGCATATGAAGGGAAGTGAGGTCCAGTTTCTCGGTGACATGTTGATGGGAGCAGACGGTGTAAAGTCTCAGTCCGTCCCAGGGGTTCAGCTCTCTGCCAGCCGTACGGACAAACAGATGGATGAAAAGAGCCGATCTGCAAACAGAACCATTACTCATAATTGCTCTGTTGATTTGGATGATATAGAAAGCAACTTAATGCCCGTCTCAAAATAACCCCGAATTACACAGGACTGTATAGCATTGGCTTCCTCTCCACCCTTCCTGCAGGAGTTGCTGTGATGACCTTGCATGTCCTCTAGAGGGAGCGCTAGACCCATGAAGAGACCTCTCGTTTACCTCCAGTTACACTGTCTCTGTGTTTTAGGTGTATAAAGCGGGCTCAGACAGCTTCGACACGTATGACCAGCATTATGGAAGAGGTCTCGTGAAGGACACCATCAAGGAAGGTGAGAGCATCCTCAGCATCACACTGCTTATGCCATTATCACCCAAAACATGCATGTTTGGTTTAAGATGCATGAGGAAAACGCGTTCAGGCCTCTTCACATGCTTTGAGCAGTGCTGCTCTTATTTATTTATTTTTTAGTGGCACATAACTAGACTTTTACTTTAAGTTTTTGTTTAGATGAAATGGTTTATTCAATCTGATTTATTTAATAATCGACACTCAAACTCTTCAAGGCTTTTTAATATCTATTTTTTAATGATGTATTTGTTGTTTAAACATTTGAAATGTGGCTTGTTTTCATGACAGATTTATTGTTCTATTTTATATTAAGTGTTTTAAGTACTGTTTACCAACTTCTCAATGCAAATGTATGCATGTAATTATAGCTGCAGTTAATTTCCATTACACCATGAAACCAGTGACCTGCATCCCATCCATAGAGATACACCAGTGTTGTGTAATACAACATGAACACAATGAGAACGCTCTGCACAATTGTATAATGTAATATAAATATAAAATAATAATATAAAATGTGACTGTGTTAGTGAAGACGACAGGCTAATGAAAGATCAGCATGTATTACAGTGCATGTATTTAGCAAAATGCTGCTTTTTCTAGTTAACTAATGAATTTAAAGACTTTGCTTTAGCTCAGACTATAGAGCGTGGCGCTTGCAACGCCAAGGTCTGACGTGACGTGTATGCACACAACAAATCAATCTCTCTATTTAGCATTCATGTGAACTGTTTAGATTCATCAATTGGAGTTTAATTCCGCTGAAAGAAGTTATTTATGTAGCTGTTTTATGTAAGTCTTTCCGTGAATGAAACTGTAACTGAGCAATATGATGCGTTTTAGTGAGTGTAATTGTATAATTTTCACTCTGAGCTGTTAACTCTTTCCTCGCCAGTGTTTTTGAACAAAAAGAAAAAAGTTGCCAGCAATTTCTCAAAATAATATTTGCTTGTATGAATATCTGAAAGAACAAAGCCTTCCTTCCTTTTTATCAACACTTGAATTTGGGAAAGTTTCGTTTAAAAAAAGCGACATTTTGAGCAAAAAGCTGAAAATGTGTTGTTGTTTTTTGTCAAAGACTACCAGATTCAGAAAGATCATAGGTGTCAAACTCAAGGCCTGCGGGCCACATAATACAATAAACTACAGATCCCATAATCCAGCGCTTCAGCACATGTCCCGTGTTCATTAAGTCTAGCTTATGATGCTGCAAGTTATTGTGACGCCCTCGCGATGCCAAAGAGAAAAGTTGATTCTGAAAACAGAGCTTTAAAAACCGATGGGAGGCTGAGTACCGTATCTCCGCGCATGTAACCCGCAGACGATAATCCGCACCCTCAAATTCACGGGTTTTGTGTAAAAATTGTTGGCACCCAGGAGGTTCTGCACTCTTTGAGAAGATGCTCAGTAGCGCCCCCTACCGTACAACAGTGAAACGCGTAAAGCTGTTCATTTCCGTCAATAGCGGGAAAGCATTTTCTCACATGATGGAGAGAGGTAGCGCTCAGGTTGCAGACACACGTTCAGCTTCGTCTTGATTCGACATCACCTGTGCTTCTGTTTCCTGACCCACTGTTTGACTTGAGTAAACAAGATCCTCTCCGTGCTACAGGTTTATCCAAGTTCTTCTACAACGGTGATATTCTCCGCAAAGACGCCGTCACTGCCAGCATCCTGAAAGTGCAGAAGATCCTCCAGTGGTTCGAGGGCCAGAGTCGGTTCAACTTTTATGCAAGCTCTCTGCTCTTCGTGTACGAGGGCGTGTGTGCGGCCGGTTCTCAGACGCTACGAGAGAGCCCGACCGCACCCGAGGCCTGCGAGCAGAACAACAACATCGAGCCGAGCCTCTCCCGCATGTGCTCCCTGCTCAAGAAGCGCTGCGACCGGAGCCAGTGCCCGGCCCAACAGGACAACGGCGTGTGGAGCTCCTCGCCGCAGCCCAACGGCAACCGCAGCCCGGCGGCGCTGGCAGAGGACCGCGAGGAGGCGAGGAGCGGCGCGGGGCCGGAAGCGCTCGGTGACGTTGAGGTAAAGATGATCGACTTTGCACATGTCTTCCCCAGTGACGCTCCCGACCACGGCTACATCTACGGCCTGAGGAATCTCCTGGAGGTCCTGCATCAGGTTCTGGAGGAGTGATGGTCCGCTCTACCTACGTCATCGGTGGAGTCACATGTTTGTAATCTTGTCTAATGTTTGTGCTTTAGTCTTTTAAAAGCTTTGTACAGACTTCTCTTACTCAGGTAAATGAATCTATTATGCTTGTATATTTATCCCGACAAAAGAAGTTCCTGCTGTCGAAACCCTCGTCATGTTATGCCTCCGATATTACCGTAGTTCCTGTTTCCAGAGCCATTTCAGAGTTTGTTTCCTTTTATCCGTTTAGTTTTTTAATCAATATAATTGATGTTTGACGGAGTATGTAGGGGAATATTTGAGGTTTCTTTCGCACATGCTGCCAGTACGTCCCTGCCTGTTACAGACCTGTTGAAGTGTGAATTTTATCTCTCTCTTTTTAACATGATTTGAAAAGAATTAAACTTTAAGTGTAAGCATGTTCTGTGATTTACTGATGCAATATGACTGAAACAACAATGATCATTTATTTTCTCATGTATACTCTAGTGGTTTGTCTTCATCGAATGCCAAAGTTTCCATCAATGAAACTTGAATTGTGATTTAATAATGCAGTCTTTCTCTGATTTATTAACCAATTTACTTGAGGGGCGTCCGGGTATCTTTATTTAGCGACTGCATCGGTCATGATAGGAACTCACGTGAATGGATTTGAAGTTAGTCATAAAAAAGCTGTTTAATGTGATTCAATACAATAATATCCTCAGTTATATATTTTTTTTTTTCATTTTTCACTTTCGTTTTTTGTTGATGTAATTGTATGGAAGCTTGTTTCTGCCAGGTAATTACAAAAATCAGACTTTTTTCCTCATACTTCTGAGTTGAGATTGAAAAGTTGCAATAACCTTAAATATATATATTTATTCCATGGAGGAAAAAACAAGCTTGCGTAGAATTATCAGTAACCATCTGAATGTTTCTTGCATATGTTTATTCGCAGCACAGACTAACATTGTTTTTGTATTCGGGGTTCCCACAGGCATTAAAAAGCTTGCAAATATCAGACCGTTTAGAAAATCGATATACATGCATAAAAGCAAATTATGCTTGGTAAATTGAGTTGTCATAAATTCCTCCGTAGTGTCCAGCCTCGACTCGTTCATTCATTGCTCGGTGTTGTGGGAACCCCATCTATTGCATGCGTTTATGCAAATGCTCTCATGCTTATGGATAACAGTCATTCGTTTGCGTCTCAGTATGTTCGGCTCAAGACGTCTGGAAATGGTTTTTAAGTTCACATGGATCTGTTGTTTTTGTTATTTGTGTAATATATGTTTTATTATCTCTGTTGTGACGGTTGTCGAAGGATCACAGCTCTTATAACAGCACAGCAAGTGTACGAAAACTATTTAACATTCTTGTTCACATGCACCTTTAAAATGGCACAACGCGGGAATTATTGCTTTCCGTTTGTACCCTTAAAGACAAAATGTGCATGAAAAGCATCGCTCTGAAGTCTTTGGGCAAAGAAGAAGAAAACTGCCTTTTGTGCCTATAAAATAGTCTTTTGCAGCTCCTAGTGTATTATAGGAAAGTCTTTAAAGGTGTAGCAACAATATCTGAGAAACGCTAGTTTGTTAGCCCCTCCCCCGCTGAAGCCCCTCCCCCTCATGAGTGGACACTCCCCTTACTGCTGATTGGCTACGAGAGTGTTGTGGTGCTCGGTGCGATCCACAGCGTTTCTCAGAGCACCTGCGAAGGCTTTCACTAGACCTCAAATACTCTAGAGCTGCAAGAGGTCTAAGCGAGCTCTGGAGTGTGTTCTAGATGCTCATGATAATAAATGAACTTATGTTTACATTCTACCTTAATGGTAATCTGGACAAAGAGACATTGTTACGTAGTCGTACATGCATAGCTCAAGAGTTAATGTCCATTAATCATTTTATCCAATGCACTGAAAATGAAAATAATACTGTGTACATAGTTACGCTTATGCTCATTTCTAAAGTTTGTTTGATTGTTTTGTTTTATTGTTAATGGAATAGCACCTGATTGGTAACTACTGTACGCTGGTGCTTAAAGCACTTTAGTGAGCCTTTGGTGAGACTGGGGATTTCCCTGTGGAATGGATTGATCAATCTTATTTAAGGGCATAAAACTGTTGAAACTCAACAAACGGACTAATGAAGTCTAAACGCTGGCAGAAACGCTTGTACACGGGTGAGATCTTGAGTTGGTGGAGCGGCAGGAATATTCCCATGGCATTAATGGTCTCAGAGTCCGTGGAAGATGAGTATGATAACGCTTGCCTGGTTCAGTAACGGTCCGTTCTTTACCCGTCTCAAGCTTTGTGTCGAGCTGAACTTGAGGACTAATACAGAAAGACAGAGTTCAGCAAATAAAACCCAACTTAACTGTCATTACATTCAGATGGTTTCCCAATGAATAATGTATGTAAATGTCCGCCGTGGAATCATCGCTCTGTCTGGAAATGATCTGTTTCTCTTGTGATTTTGTTATTCATTGAATAAAGGTGTTGTAATGGGCAATCCTCGTGAAAGAGAACTAATCCAAATCAATCAATATACATACTGACCTGTGTAGTGTGTCGTTTTTGGAGAAATAATGTATATCCAACCCTGATCTAATCGTTCTCAACAAATTACCACTTTTGAATATCGAGATAAGAACTTAATATTTACTTGGATGATATTGGGTGTATATTTGGCAAACTTTCATGAATAAACTCTACATTTAATACCATGTTTTGTTGATTGTGCTCATTTTATTGAACGTTTTACACATTCAAACTTGGGAGATTTAAAAGTCACGCATGGTCTGCTCTTTACTGATGTTCATCCTCTTAATAAAACACAATCTGAAAGAAAAGCATTACTGAATAGCATGAAATGTAATTTATTAATGGTGTTTTCAAAGGCAAGGCAAATCTCATCTATCATTAAATAAAAGTCTGTTAAATCAGGCAATTGTAATGTGGTCGTCGTGATCGGTAATGGACTCATGCTAATGCAGAGGCGGATAAAAGTAGAAAGCGGCTCTAGAATTCATGCCATACACAGATCGCAGGATCACCTGATGCACACACACACACACACACTCACACACACACACACAGACAAGCACATGTAACGGACTTGAACCGGTCTTCACCCATAAACCACACGAACACTTGACTTCAGATGATTTTTTTTTTTTACTGTAACAAAAAAAGATGGACATCAGTGTAGATAAACAATCAGATGAAGTCTCTCTCTCTCTCTGGAACACACAGTACTCGACGAGAGAGAGTCATATGCTGCGCGTCCACAGTCTCGTAACAAACTGAGACTATCAGTACATTTAATCAAAAAACAACCAGAAAATAAAATACAAACATTAATAACAAAAACATAAATATAACGTTTCTTATTCTATAAAATGTACATTAGACAATTACTAATACAATACAATAGTATATAAAATACATATATTACAAGTATATATAGTATTCAACCTAACATCACCGACATATGTTACTTATAGTGTTTACTATTATGTTATAACGATGATATTAACTATATATAATCTTATTATTACAAATAACAAATCAAATAAAGATTAAATAGTTATTACCACTGTACCACATGTGTATGGCGAGATACAGGCCGCACCACGTGCGTCGCATACTACACGTGCATCACACTCTCGCTCCCATAATAAGCTGCACATTAAATCGACAACCCAAATAATCTCTTCATTCTAAACAGAATTATTTTAAACATACCTGTAACAAAAAAAGATGGACATCAGTGTAGATAAACAATCAGATGAAGTCTCTCTCTCTCTGGAACACACTAAACATACAACAAAAACGACTAGCTCAAAAAAACATTGAATAATACATTTTAAACACCACTAACAAAAAAATGACAGTATACATCCTTCGCTAATGTACATTGAAACAAATTGTCACTGTACCAGTACTCGACGAGAGAGAGTCATATGCTGCGCGTCCACAGTCTCGTAACAAACTGAGACTATCAGGTGACGCGCACCTGGAAAAACCCCCGCGATTGCCACTGATATCCCTCCTCAAATAAAGTAGTCCCATAACCAACATACTTTTAAACTATAAACAAAATAGAAAAACAACAAAATTTTGTGAAGTTCAATAATTCACACTTATTACAAAAATATGAAATTAAAACAATTACTTTAAACAAAATAAAACTAATTTACACAAATATTGTAGAAAAAATCTGAACAAATAAATGAGTTTTAAAATCTTTTTCACACCGGCTACATTCTCCCCCCTGAACTCCACAAATTTTGTCCATTACAGGGATAGGATACACTTAATCAGACCAACTATTATCCAGAATATTGTGCAACAAAATATGTTTCCCACTAGCAGGGAAAGTAACTACAGCAGGTTGATCAGGCCTATTATAGTCACTCGCAAAAGGTGCCTTAAACACTCTTCAACAGATGAACTCATCTCTTGTCTGGAACAAATACATGCAGTAGTGTATTAACTCAAAGATGTTCAATTCTACAATTTAAACTAGAAACCAAAAATCCTCTCTTGTACAATACATTTTTATCTCAATAAAGATCTTACAACTTCACCAACCGGATTCAAAATTTTTATGGATTGAGTCATACTCTCGATCAGTCTGTTAACTGGTTTCACTGTTCTACCCGCTCTGGTTCGAACTCTAGTTTCCTCTTTTCCAGGCGGTGGCTCAACAACTTTAGTAGGTGAAGCACAATGTTCTTCACTGAGAACTGTATCAGAAAGCGAACTGCAAGAACCAAAATCAGGTCTTCCATCTGGACCACTTACATTGCTGTTCTCCTTGACAGAGCCATCAATTGACACCAATTGTTCCTGTTCCAACGACCCAGGGACTACATCCAGTGAATCAATACTATCAGATCTGCAAGATAATCCATGCTGAGAACCATCAGAAGCTATAGTATCCTCCACCCAACTCGCAACTCGTTCAGACGAAGAACACAACTCAGATGTAGGTTCACCAGCAATCATGGACACATCCCTACTGCTGATGACTGATTCACCATCATCCCCACATAAATCTGGTTCTTCCAACCCAAGTGGCAGGAAGTTCGCTTGTAACAGCAAATTGCGATGAACAGTTTTCTCCAAACCCGTTTTGGTGTTACGTATACGGTAAATATGGCACTGGGGGTTCACTGCCATCACTTTATATGGTGTGGACTCCCATTTGTCTGCCAATTTCCTTTTTCCCCGTTCGGTTTTGTTGGCCAGCAAAACCTGATCACCCAACTCAATGCTACAACCCTTCGTTCTTTTGTTGTACAATTCAGTTTGACGTTGTTGACTGGCATCAACATTCCCCTGAGCAACAGTCAGAGCTTCTTTCAAGTTGTCTCTCAGCCTTTTCACATACTTGTCGTAATCAACAACATCGCAGTCTCTCTCGACATTTGCAAACATCACATCAACTGGCAACTTTGGGATTCTGCCAAACATTAAGTAGAATGGGGCGTAACCAGTGGACTCATGGGCAGTACAATTATATGCAAAAGTCAGTGTCTGTAGCAACTGTGACCACTTTTCTTTGGACCTTGGCGGCAGTGCTCGGATCATGTTGCCCAATGTTCTATTGAAACGTTCAACGCTGCCATTCCCCATGGGATGGTAAGCAGTTGTTCTGGACTTTTTTACTCCAGCGACCTGTAACAATTCTCGGATCAGCTGGCTCTCAAAGTTTGCTCCTTGATCCGAGTGAATCCTATCAGGGAACCCATACACACAAAAATACCGGTCCCACAACTGTTGCGCTACCTGCTTTGCGGACTGGTTACGACACGGGAACGCGTGAGCCATTCGGGAAAAGTGATCAGTTACGACCAACACATCTACATTATGACCTTTTGAGCTTTCTGCGGTCCAAAAATCGATGCATACTAACTCCATTGGACTAGACGTTTTCACACTCTCTAACGGGGCTCTACCTTCAGGTTCGGGTGTTTTGCTGACGACGCAGCGCTTACAACATTTGACGTACCCACGAACATCACGCTCCAACCCGACCCAAAAGAATCTTTGTCTTGCCAGATACAGAGTTCTACTTTGACCCTGGTGCCCTGCTTCATCATGAACGCCTGTCATCACCTGTGTGACCAAAGAGGATGGAACTACATACTGTAAGCGTTTCTTTCCAGTCACGTTATCTTTGCTGGCACGATACAGGACACCATCTAGTATCTTCAACCTGTCCCACTGCTTTAATACTCTGAGCACCTTATATGTCTCACCAGCACGCTCACGACGCGTGGCTCTCTTGCCCCTCTGGATGTAAAAGAGGACCCTAGACAAACAAGGATCATTCTGTTGCCGGTCTCGAAGTTCTTCTAACGAGAAAACAGGTAGTGGGCATTGCCCAGCAGGCGACAACTGTTGTGTGTCTTGAGTGATACAAGAGATCGCTCTTGCTTCAACTCCTACTTCCCAGTCACTGTGACCCTCTAACACCGCAGAGACCTCAGCGCTGGACAGTAGACAATTGCTTGTTGCTTCCACACTCTGGATGCAAGCACTAAGTCTAAACGCATCCTGCACTGTGTCTTTCTCAAACTGCTCTGCTTCCTCAAGTAAAGAACCATAAGGCTCATTCAGGAGTCTCTGACTGACCCGGTTCTGAATAAAGGGTTGACGACTCAAAGCATCGGCCACTACATTCTTACTACCTGGTATGTATTTGATGCTAAACCGGTAGGGTGCCAATTTGGAAACCCATCTCTGCTCACACGCGTCGAGTTTAGGCTTCGTGAGGATGTAAGTTAACGGATTGTTGTCCGTCCATACAACGAACTCATGGCCTTTCAGCCAGTGGCTGAATTTGTCGCAAACGGACCACTTTAACGCCAAAAACTCCAAACGGTGAGCGGGATATTTGGTCTGAGCACGTGAAAGGGATTTGCTAGCAAAAGCAATCGGCCGAGCTCTAGTCTCACCCTCTGAAACCTGAGACAACACAGCGCCCAACCCATCCATAGACGCATCAGTGGACAAAACAAACGGACGGCTAAAATCAGGATGTGATAATACCACCGAATTCATCAGAGCAGCTTTTAGCTGCTGGAAGGCACTACTGTGCTCCTCCTTCCAGTCACCAGGACTCAACTTCCTGAATGTTGCAGCACCCTTTCTCGAAGGCTTTTTGCCCCTTGTTGCAGCTGTCAAAGTAAACAGAGGTTTTGCGATGGTGGAGCAATTTTGGATAAACCTCTGATAATACAACACCATTCCTAGAAACGATTTAATCTTTCTTTGGGAGGGGGTCACCCTATCATCCATCATCAAATCACACTCCATCACCGCTTCAATAGCGCTGACCTTGTCTGGGTCAGTCGCTACTCCTGAACTATCAATGATGTGGCCCAAGAACCGCACACTCCGCTGGAGGAAATGGCACTTTTTAGGAGCCAACTTTAACCCGTGCTCTCTAAGCTTACTGAATACTGTCTCAAGTCTCTTGATGGCCTCACTCTCGTCTGGGGCGTACACAAGTAAGTCATCCAAATAGCAAAGCAACGTCAGGAAATTTTGATCGCCAAAGATGTTTGTCATTAAACGCATGAAACTGGCGGGACTATTGCACAACCCTTGCGGCAAACGGTTAAACTCATAAAGACCCATAGGTGTTGTGAAAGCCGTGAACTTTTTGTCATCCTCTGCCATTGCGATGTTATAAAAGCCAGAGGTAAGATCCATCACACTAAATATTGCGTTCCCACCCAGGGCCGCCAAGCAGTCTGCTTGATGAGGCAACGGGTGCGCATCCTTGATGGTCCTGGCATTAAGCCAGCGGTAATCGACACAAACGCGAAGATCACCACTTTTCTTCCATACCAGGACCAGCGGAGATGCCCACTCACTACAAGACTTACGGATAATCTCTTGCTCTTCCATTTCTGAGAGCACTTTTCTCAGTGTCTGGTACTGAGCCGGAGGAACACGTCGGTACGGGAGTCTGAATGGTCTGGCGTCCGACAGGTGGATCCTGTGGATGAACTCTTTGGCCTTACCACAATCTAGCTTGTGTTTAGAAAACACATCTTGATATTTCTGGACCAACTGCAAAATCTGGCTTTTCCAATACGGAGTTACTTCGCAAGAATCAATATCAAGATCCCCAAGACCAAGCTTCTGCAATGTGCTGCGAAAATCAGAGATAGGACTATCTGCATCTACACTACAGGAGACAGACTGACTCTGCACACTCAAGGTCTCTCCATCACCATGCTCAGATAGCGCACCCAGATCTTCAACAGCCAAAACAGGAGATACTTCTGCTATTTTAGCATTGCGCCTCAAAGTGATAGGCTCACTGGACGGGTTGATCACCTTAACCGGCACCCACCTGTCACCAGGCAATGTGGCTATAACACGCCCAACAAGAACACCTTTCTGATGGGGTTGCGCTTTTGATGGTTCGATTAGCACAGTGCTACCCACAGAAATAGTGGAACTTGTCGGGAGCCTACCCCACACAAGGTGCTCGCGTTGCGGTAAAAGTGTGACTGCTTGAGTGAGCTTAACAGTACCGACGACAGTTGGAATACTACTACCCTCCCATCTATTATGTCCAGACAGCATGCTCAAAAACTGTTGAATTTCTGGTTCTCTTGTAGAATTTGGCTGGTTCATGACACGCCAATAACTTTGCGACTGCTTGAGTTGACTGAGAACGAACTTGATTACATTGGTACCAACGATTAACTGATCTTTCTGTCCGGGTACAACCAAGGTAGGCACAATTACCGAATGTCCATACACACATATCTTTAGCTGGTGAATACACTTGGGCTTGACCCGAACACCTCCACAACCGACAAGCAAAACGTCGGCATGAGGCTGCTCAGACTCAAGTGTCCCGCATGCATCCAGCAGCCTTTGCTCAGTTTCTTCATTAATGGTACATGCCATAGAACCAGTGTCTAACAAGCCTTGGCAAGTGACCGTATCATTCACCAACACATCTGTATAAAACAAGCTGTCAGCTCTTTCCAATTTCGCAATGTTCTGGAAAATGACACTGCCACCTGATTCGGCCTGACAATGGCTACTATAGATGACCATAGGATCATCTTCACTGGTGAGGGGCTGACTTAAGACACCCACATGGTCCCCTCCTTGATGTGAGTGAACTAGTTTCCCTGATCGTCACCAGTCTGGGCTACGGCTTGGCCAGCAGCCTTATGACACTCCCTGCGTTGATGCCCAATCTCTAAGCAAGCAAGGCATCTTTTCTCTCTCATACAGTGAGAGCGGGTCGAGTGAGCTCTGTCTCCACAGACTCCACATGAAGAGGATCGATACCACTGTGACGTTCTAGGCCTCGACTCTGAAACAGGTACGGTAGTACGCTCAAGCACCCTTTCTAACATTTTCAGCACACGCTCTAATGTACCCAGGTCTGTGGCTTCGCTTGTTTTAGAATGCTGAACGGCGGCACATGATGCGGAGTTAATGCCCATACCTTCATTCTCTCCCACTACTCGAGCACTAGCAGGGTTTTCAGCAACAACGGCCTGATTCACCGCAACCCTAGGAACAGACTGAACTGGCTTCCGAGGTCTATAGTCTCTCTCATACTCATCAATGGCCTCCTGGACCTCCCCAGCTGACCATTTGCTCATGGGCTTGGACCTAAAGACACTGGAAAGATCGGGATTAGGACAGTTCCTGATAAACATCAATGCAATCTCCGAACTCATATTTTCCATCTTTCCACCAGATCTTTGTAGACGAGCATCTGCTAGCTCAGCTGCCTCATTTAACCTGACCCAGTAGTCAACAGGGCGCTCATTAGGTTTTGGCTGTGTTGCATAGAAATCGGCTAACGGTTGGCACGAGCCAGGGCTTTCACTAAAATAACGCCGCAGAACCTCATATACTTCTTCACGACAGAATACTGTGGCTGGGCTACTTTTCAGTTTGACCTTGACAATACTCTTTGCTCTGCCACAAAGATGACTCAAAATCTCCTCTACACTGACGGCTTTGTCGCAACCCTTTTTGGACAAATATACCTCCATCTGTTCGATCCACTCAAGGATAGTGCACTTATCGCTACCATCCCCTCTAAACATTTGAGGTTCCTTTACTTCAGCTTTGACTACGAGATTCACTTTTGACAGATCAAGGCTCTGGGACAAAGGCAGCGTCACAGAAGGCTGTTGTTCAGTCAATGGAGTAAGACTAGGCAATGCTGATGTCTGACTGGTTAACAACCGTGTGGCAATGGAGTCACCTATCTGACTTCCAAGCTCACCAATGATGTCGCGTAGCTGCTGTGTAACACAACCATCGTTGGTAGGAGTGGAAGACAACGGGTTATGTGACTCATCACTACGAGGAGCATTAGAACCGGTTAACGAATCATAAACCAACACCCGCGGTTTACCAACTTTAGGCTCACCTACCCCCAATAAACCTCGACCCCTACCAATGTGTGGCGTCAACAGGTCGTCACTCCACCCCCCTTCGGCCATTGTACTAAAGAAATTTTCTATCAAGAAAATGTAAAAACTAATTTACACTGTAGTTATGTTCTGTTTCACAAGATAAAAATAACGAAACAATATAGAACTCAGTCCAATAAATACAAATGTAGTGTGTGAAACGAAAGTTCAAGTGCTGTCAATGTCCAGTCACTTCTACCCAAACGTCAATGATGAAGACTCTTCGGCTGATGGTTTCTGCGTTGTGATTTTCTATTCTCCATCCCCAGCGATCAGCTGCTGCAGATCTGGCGCATCCGGGTCACGGCACCAAATTATGTAACGGACTTGAACCGGTCTTCACCCATAAACCACACGAACACTTGACTTCAGATGATTTTTTTTTTTTACTGTAACAAAAAAAGATGGACATCAGTGTAGATAAACAATCAGATGAAGTCTCTCTCTCTCTCTGGAACACACAGTACTCGACGAGAGAGAGTCATATGCTGCGCGTCCACAGTCTCGTAACAAACTGAGACTATCAGTACATTTAATCAAAAAACAACCAGAAAATAAAATACAAACATTAATAACAAAAACATAAATATAACGTTTCTTATTCTATAAAATGTACATTAGACAATTACTAATACAATACAATAGTATATAAAATACATATATTACAAGTATATATAGTATTCAACCTAACATCACCGACATATGTTACTTATAGTGTTTACTATTATGTTATAACGATGATATTAACTATATATACTCTTATTATTACAAATAACAAATCAAATAAAGATTAAATAGTTATTACCACTGTACCACATGTGTATGGCGAGATACAGGCCGCACCACGTGCGTCGCATACTACACGTGCATCACACTCTCGCTCCCATAATAAGCTGCACATTAAATCGACAACCCAAATAATCTCTTCATTCTAAACAGAATTATTTTAAACATACCTGTAACAAAAAAAGATGGACATCAGTGTAGATAAACAATCAGATGAAGTCTCTCTCTCTCTCTGGAACACACTAAACATACAACAAAAACGACTAGCTCAAAAAAACATTGAATAATACATTTTAAACACCACTAACAAAAAAAATGACAGTATACATCCTTCGCTAATGTACATTGAAACAAATTGTCACTGTACCAGTACTCGACGAGAGAGAGTCATATGCTGCGCGTCCACAGTCTCGTAACAAACTGAGACTATCAGGTGACGCGCACCTGGAAAAACCCCCGCGATTGCCACTGATATCCCTCCTCAAATAAAGTAGTCCCATAACCAACATACTTTTAAACTATAAACAAAATAGAAAAACAACAAAATTTTGTGAAGTTCAATAATTCACACTTATTACAAAAATATGAAATTAAAACAATTACTTTAAACAAAATAAAACTAATTTACACAAATATTGTAGAAAAAATCTGAACAAATAAATGAGTTTTAAAATCTTTTTCACACCGGCTACACACACACACGCACACACACACACACATACACACACGCACACACACACACACATACACACTCACACTCACATACACAGACACACACACACTCACACACACACGCACTCACAGACACACGCACACACACACACACGCACGCACACAGACACACACGCACACAGACACACACATACACACTCACACTCACATACACAGACACACACACACTCACACACACACACACTCACAGACACACGCACACACACACACAGACACGCACACACACACAGACACACACGCACACACAGACACACTCACACACACACTCACACTCACAGACACACGCACACACGCACACAGACACACACACACACAGACACGCACACGCACACAGACACACACACACAGACACACACACACACACACACACACACACGCACACACACACACAGACACACACGCACACACAGACACACTCACACACACACACACTCACACACGTAACGTGTGACAGACCAGTGCCGGATCCTGTCTCCTCATCTGCCTCGAGTCGGATGATCGTGAGTGTTGTTTAAGTATTCATGAGTGACGGATGTGGAGTTGAAGATGTTGTCGCTCAGGGATCGAGATGCCTTTTGACAACTCGTGTCACGTTTGCTCTCTGCGAGTCTTCTACTGTACTGTTTACTCTGTGTTTACTCTGAGCTTAGTGTACTCTAAACTATAGTCTCAGATCCTAGTCTTTCTGTAACCTTGTCTTGATTCATTTTCTTCAAAACAGTTTTAGGATATCTCAATATTTGATTCATTCAGGGTCTTTTCTTACTTCAAGTAAACAATATAATGTTGCCTAGATATTGAAAATAAACTTTTTCTAGTTGGCAAGGCAACATTTCTCCTCTTAATTAAGCTTAATGTAATAAAATAGTTCAAACTAAAAATGAAGTATAAACGAGCATGACATTTACTTGACTGAGATATATCAAAATACCATTAGAAAATGCTGTTATATTTCTGAAAAGAGATAATTTCAGAATATTTATACAAACCTGTGGAAGTCTCTTGTGCTTGGATGGATGGATATAGATGGATGGATATAGATGGATGGATGGATATAGATGGATGGATGGATGGATATAGATGGATGGATATAGATGGATGGATGGATATAGATGGATGGATGGATATAGATGGATGGATGGATATAGATGGATGGATGGATATAGATGGATGGATGGATATAGATGGATGGATGGATGGATATAGATGGATGGATGGATATAGATGGATGGATATGGATAGATGGATGGATATAGATGGATGGATATAGATGGATGGATATGGATGGATGGATGGATATAGATGGATGGATGGATATGGATAGATGGATGGATATAGATGGATGGATGGATATAGATGGATGGATGGATATGGATAGATGGATGGATATAGATGGATGGATGGATATAGATGGATGGATATGGATAGATGGATGGATATAGATGGATGGATATAGATGGATGGATATGGATGGATGGATGGATATAGATGGATGGATGGATATGGATAGATGGATGGATATAGATGGATGGATGGATATAGATGGATGGATGGATATGGATAGATGGATGGATATAGATGGATGGATGGATATAGATGGATATAGATGGATGGATGGATATAGATGGATGGATATGGATGGATGGATGGATATAGATGGATGGATGGATATAGATGGATGGATGGATATGGATAGATGGATGGATATAGATGGATGGATGGATATAGATGGATGGATGGATATGGATAGATGGATGGATATGGATGGATGGATGGAGGGATATAGATGGATGGATGGATGGATATAGATGGATGGATGGATGGATATAGATGGATGGATGGATATAGATGGATGGATGGATATAGATGGATGGATATGGATGGATGGATATAGATGGATGGATATAGATGGATGGATATAGATGGATGGATGGATGGATATAGATGGATGGATGGATATAGATGGATGGATGGATATAGATGGATGGATGTATATGGATGGATGGATATAGATGGATGGATATAGATGGATGGATGGATATAGATGGATGGATGGATATAGATGGATGGATGGATATAGATGGATGGATATGGATGGATGGATATAGATGGATGGATGGATATAGATGGATGGATGGATGGATATAGATGGATGGATATAGATGGATGGATATAGATGGATGGATGATGGATGGATGGATGGATGATGGATGGATATAGATGGATGAATGAATGGATGGATATGGATGGATATAGATGGATGGATGATGGATGGATGGATGATGGATGGATGGATATAGATGGATGAATGAATGGATGGATATAGATGGATGGATAGATGGATATAGATGGATGGATGGATATAGATGGATGGATGGATATAGATGGATGAATGAATGGATGGATATAGATGGATGGATGGATGATGGATGGATATAGATGGATGAATGAATGGATGGATATAGATGGATGGATAGATGGATATAGATGGATGGATGGATGGATGGATATAGATGGATGGATGGATGGATATAGATGGATGGATGATGGATGGATGGATGGATGATGGATGGATGAATGAATGGATGGATATGGATGGATATAGATGGATGGATGATGGATGGATGATGGATGGATGGATGATGGATGGATGGATATAGATGGATGAATGAATGGATGGATATAGATGGATATAGATGGATGGATGGATATAGATGGATGGATGGATATAGATGGATGAATGAATGGATGGATATAGATGGATGGATGGATGATGGATGGATGGATGGATGATGGATGGATGGATATAGATGGATGAATGAATGGATGGATATAGATGGATGGATAGATGGATGGATGGATGGATATAGATGGATGGATGGATGGATATAGATGGATGGATGGATATAGATGGATGGATGATGGATGGATGGATGGATGGATGGATGGATGATGGATGGATGGATGGATGGATATAGATGGATGGATGGATGGATATAGATGGATGGATGGATGGATGGATGGATATAGATGGATGGATGGATGATGGATGGATGGATGATGGATGGATGGATATAGATGGATGAATGAATGGATGGATATGGATGGATATAGATGGATGGATGATGGATGGATGGATGATGGATGGATGGATATAGATGGATGAATGAATGGATGGATATAGATGGATGGATGATGGATGGATGGATGATGGATGGATGGATGATGGATGGATGGATATAGATGGATGGATGGATGGATATAGATGGATGGATGGATGGATATAGATGGATGGATGGATGATGGATGGATGGATGATGGATGGATGGATATAGATGGATGAATGAATGGATGGATATGGATGGATATAGATGGATGGATGGATGATGGATGGATGGATGATGGATGGATGGATATAGATGGATGAATGAATGGATGGATATAGATGGATGGATAGATGGATATAGATGGATGGATGGATATAGATGGATGGATGGATGGATATAGATGGATGAATGAATGGATGGATATAGATGGATGGATGGATGATGGATGGATGGATGATGGATGGATGGATATAGATGGATGAATGAATGGATGGATATAGATGGATGGATGGATGGATGGATATAGATGGATGGATGGATGGATATAGATGGATGGATGGATGGATGAATGAATGGATGGATATAGATGGATGGATGGATGGATATAGATGGATGGATGATGGATGGATGGATGATGGATGATGGATGGATGGATGGATGGATGATGGATGGATGGATATAGATGGATGAATGAATGGATGGATATAGATGGATGGATAGATGGATATAGATGGATGGATGGATGGATGGATGAATGAATGGATGGATATAGATGGATGGATGGATGGATATAGATGGATGGATGATGGATGGATGGATGGATGGATGGATGGATGGATATAGATGGTTTAATTCAATAAACACAGTTTATTTTCCCCTTGAGTAGCAAAGGCTTCATACACTCGCTGTGATTTTGCTCTAAAAGATATTACAAAACCAAACCAAAGCCATAAATTTGAACATAAGTTATTGCACAGCAGGTATCTGATGATAAATCAAATCTACATAAACATGCACTTAATACATAGTTCCCACATGACGTCACACATACGGGCACTTTACAGCCGTCCGCCATCTCGATAGGCAGAAGCAGCGTTCATAATGGTAGTTTCTTGTTGGGTGAAAGGCTGTACTAATCGTGGATTGGGGACAACGAAGCGTAGCTTTTTTGACATTTCCAACAGCCTTGAAGCTGGGCCAACCCTTTAGCAAGGTGGTTGTTGACTGCCTGGCCAACTTATCTTAGGGCCCAGGTTCAAATCGATTCTCTGAACTGTGTGACAAGCATGACGCGTCGCCATGGAAACAACAAGCAGAAACTAAATCTTTACCGCAGATCTCCCATGCGTTTTGTTTATATCAGTCACGGCGGGTTTAATAATGACCACTGAAAGACGAGCGAGGTGTGGGAGTATTTTAAAGTAGGAGACAGAAAAGTGTTTTATAAACTGTTCCACTGGACAGACACGGAAATGTATGGAGAGACGAGCCCAAACAGCCAAATCATCGCGTCATTTACTACAACTGTCCGCCACTGTGATCACGTTCAGTTTAAATACATATATACGTTTTTATTCTTTACCTGTTTATTGAACTCATTGTCACGGGTTTCACCATGGAAACCGACACACACGCCTCTCGCTACATACAGCTGCAGAAGGTAAAGCGCGCCGCAGAAACGATCTTATTTCTAACGGCATTACTTTTAGACTAGTCGGTTACACAATTTTCGTTTAAATGACTAACAAATTAGTCGAAAAGCACATCCCTAATATTAACACTGGTTTACTTACTCGGCCTGTCATTAGTACTTTGTTGTTGACTCTCATCGACGAAACATCTTTTACCCATCTGTAACACAGGTTAAATAAAGAGTTTTATTTAATTTGTGCATAAATTAGTTTATACATATATATGACTTTATATATATATATATTAGTTCATATTCACTTACTAGAAGTCAGTAAGAGATAAAAATGATTAAAAGGAAAAATATATATATGCAAATTAGTCTAGGTTAATGCGCGGCGATTGACCAATGAGAGCTCTCTGTCATTTGCCATCCGTGGTAACGAGCATGCGCAATGACAGATGAGACAGCCTGAGGGAGAAGAGCAGACGTGATCGATCGCTGTGATCCAAATTGATTCATTCAGAGGAAAAAAACGTCGAAAAGTTGAGATTTTGATAATTTGATGCATGCTGAACAGGAAGTTCGCTGCATAGAGTGATACACTCCAGTAGGTGAGTCGGTATCATTTAATTAACGATAAATAGAGCGTGCCCGTATGACGTCACGCGCACCGTCGCCGCCATAATGGGGGACAAGTAGAGCTGGATACAGCGCGCACCGAATGTTAATCATGTTGTGAAACAGTCATATTTTAGGCTGCCTAAGGTAATAACACACCAAGGTGATCGTACACAACAGCTGTCAAAGGCCAGACGTGAGAAGTGCAAACAGTCGAATTCATGTTGAGAGAGTGATTGGCTTAGTCCGTCAGAAATATTCAATGCTATCATCCAGATCTGGACATACACTATTTGCTTCTTGCCCATCAATAACGTAATAAAATTAAAGGTGAACAAATGTAGATCATGATTAGATCACATGGATGTGCTGATCCGGATCTACAGTGAATTAAAAACCATCCCACGACACACACATAAAGCGCTGCAGTTATCAAGCATTATATCCATGTATATTATGTGCCTGCAAAAAGGCGGTATCCAACAGTTTGCCGATAATATATGTAACAATATCTGACCTCTGTTTGGGGTTTTTGAGTGTATTTTCTGTAGAAAAAATCATACTTTAATCTTAGCTTTTCATACAGGTGTAGGACATCAATAAACAGCATTTTGCAAGATCTGTTCAGGTAACAAAAGTTTATAAAGATGTTAAATGAAAATATTTTTGGTCCAAACTGTTGGATTAGAAAGTAGGAATGCCTCTATTTTTTTAATAAACTTTATTGCTAATGAAAACCATTTCATCTACCTTGGCAGTGGTTACACATCTGTCATTGACGACACAGGACACTTCTCGCACCCAGACACACACTAGCTGATTGTAAGCGTCAAGTCCTTTGTAACACTGAAGATCTTCGGCTGTATAAGGACTTGGGGTGAAAACCAGATAGTTGAGAACATTAATGTATGTTGTGTTCGGTAGAAGATTGACGTCCGTAGACCAGGTCACAATTTCATACGGATCCTGTCCCTTTATTAACGCTATTTTGCCTCGTACCCGTCTCTTTCAAAATTCTCAAGTCCATCTCTATATTTAGACTCTTACGCTCACTTTTCTCCCTAGATTTACATAAAATGTTTTTTTTTCTGCGATAAAACTGGCTTTAACGTCGCTTCCCCCATGAGATTGATTAGAAGTGGTCCCCCAAAATGGCGGCTGTCGTAAAACTACGTCACGATCGGGCGCGCTCTATAGGATCTATAACTTTATATAAGATATAATTACTGCTATTAAACGGTAATCTAGTTGCTGTAAATGAGTTATTTTCTCTTGAAATTGTGATCTTTGATTAGAATAGTTGTAAATGTCTAACGCGAATCGTGCGGTCATTTGTACATTGCAGTTCGCGCCGTTTTACGGTTACGCGCGCCTGTAACTGAGGCGAGCCTGTGTGAGGGAGAAATCAGTCAAAAGGTAAAAAACTATTTCATCAACTTTGTGAAAATGATTTGTTACGGGTTATGTGATTACTTCAGCGTGAGCGGGTATAGTGAGCCGCTTGATTTTTTTGTTCATTTCAGAGTTTCACCGTCGCCTTTGTTGGCCAGGTGTTCATATAACAGTGAAAACTATTGATTGAGGTAAATTGATGTGATCGGTAAGTGTAATTGTATTATATGTTATTTTGGATATTTAATGTGGAGTTATCTTTGATGTGGATTTATTTTGAGATGTACTAAATGAATGTTCTGGTCTGTGATCAGGCCAGGTTTTTTTTTTCCCTTGTTGTTTTTTTTTCCTATTTCTATTTCTTTCCTTTTCCTCTTCCTCTTTGATTTTTGGGAAACGTGACACCCGAACGATCTTCTATGATACCATGAGAACTTCATATTCGATGGCGAGCCAACCAACCCTCTAGAGAAGAAAATACGTTGCGGAGAGGACAACGATATCCTTTCTTTGAGTTTTTTGAGTCATCCCAACTCCAGAGGCATTGTAACCTCATAAGAACACTTTTTGAGAGTAACTTTATCTATCTTTTATTTTATTCTATTTCTTTTTTGAGTATTGAATTGACCGGTCTGTAAATATATGTATATAGTAGAAAAATGAGTGCACTCAGGGGAAACTGACAATTTTATTGTTTGAAATATTGTAATTTTATTGACCTGTTTTATTTTTATTTAAGTGAACCAATTATATCTTCTATTTCTAATTCAACCTTGTGTCTGTCTGTTTTTTTCTCAATCCAACCCGCTACCTCCTTGAGTGACCATAGATCTTCTGATTAGCCCAAATTTCAATTGTATTGCATTTAATCTATTAAATTATTATTATTAATCAATTGTGCAATACGCAAGAGTAGTATTTGCTACACATCCAGTGAAGCATTGATTGTACGATTCCATTGCTTTCAAACTTCTAAGTTCTTCTGATGAGTAAGCACTTTTTGTATGTATCAAATAGTTTACAATGTCATCTACGTCGCTAGACATCTCCTTGCTCGACACTTCATATGGATCGATTCCAATACACGCGATCTTCTGGTCGTATCTAAGCCTTGTCTGCTCATCTAATCCATCCCTGTATTTCTCCTTTAGTGGTGGTTTGGATGCCATTTTCCTTTTAATGAAAAAATGTTTAGTCTTTTGTCCGCAGAACGATTTCCTTTAGCGTTACCAGCAGCAGCTGCTTTAAACTTCGCGCTTACTGCCTATCAAGATGGCGTCACGGGCACCTGCCGAGGCTTGTGGGAACTATCTATTCAAACACTGGTTTTGTCCACACACACACACTCATTAATAAAAATATCCATATGGTCATTAGTTTGTAAGTGTTGTTTGGCCTGTTGTCTGTCTTTCAGGCTGAGGAAGTTGAAGTTTTCCTGCGCTTCCTCTTCCTCCAAACCTTTGAAGACTTGATGGTTTTGCAGGTCTTCTGTTATCCGTGCCTCCATGAGAGAAGTGCTCAAACAAACGGGATGACATGTTGGAAGTCTTTAAAAACAATGTGTAAGATTGTTCTTCTGAATTGCAAAAACATTTTTCAATCAGAATATGAAAGAAACATGCTCTAGCAATGCTCTGTGAACTTATCATCTGTATTTGAATGCAATATTTCCATATTTATAAAAATTGTGACTTTATGTTTAATCAAAATAACTTCCCTCTCTCTTGCAACAACATCTCTTCTCTGATCACGAGCTGTCACTCATGTGAGATCACGGCAATAATCCAAAGATTAATCCCATTTCATTTTGAGAAGCCGTTTCACGATCGGTAAGACTATCACGACTTCTGCTTTATTCTAGTACAAAGGGATAGTAAACGCACACATACAAACAATGATATAATGTAGACCCTTGTGTTGTTCCAAACTCGCATGACCGTCTCTTTGGAAAACCGTTTGTTTGTTCATATGATGGAAATAAATTGGTTTAGTTACCAGCATTCTTCATTGGTGTTCAGCAGAAGAAAGTCCTTTAGTTTTCGTGGGTTCTCCCAGTCACGGACATCTCAGAATGTCTTTGTGATGTGTGTGTTTACAGCTGGAAGTTGTGTTTATAGATGCTGTACATTGATAGAGATGTCTAATGTAAGACAGTTGGCATTGGGTAGGATTAAGAATGTAGAATAATGTCATCCAGAATATGGCATTAATATGTGCTTTATAAGTACTGATAAACAGCCAATATTCTAGTAATATGCAGACTAATACGCAACTAGTTAATAATGATAAGTGTTACCTTTTTTTGTTGTTGCAGTGGTCACAACTTTTGATCACGTTTATTGCATTCACAGTTGGGTCATCATTGCTTTTACTCCAGTCAGGTGGGCTTACGAGCTTATGAGACTAGTTAAGATAATTACGACCTGGCATGAACCCACCCGATCTGTCGCACTGAGAGTTGCAATTACACAATATGGTTGTTGGCGCTCTAAACCAGATGTTTCTTTTCACAGGACACAGCCAGAGTTCTCGGGCAGACCATTACACAATATGGCCAGTGGGGAATTTTTTTCTCGACTTAAAAAAGTACGTGTTTGTACTGATAATATACTGCATTAAAATGCCAAATTTAGTCAACTTGAAAACTAAAGTTGCACTAAGTAAATATTTGAGTTGACTAAACTTAAAATGTTAAGGCAGCTCAAACACTTGCTTTAGTCGCTGTAAAATGTTGAAAATGCAAAGGAATATACACACGTGAATAGGTTCTTGAGTGATACTTCACACGTGTGAATCAAATGTTGATAACGTACGTCCGGCTGTGCCTCTGTAAATCACACCGCAGTTCATGGCTGTTGGTTGTGAATGTGAATCAGCTTACACATTTACACATTTGCATCATTTTGTAAATATCTTCATTTACTATTGTTATTCTAACTCCATAATGAAATGCTACACATTTCTACACCATAATGTTAACTTGATTGTTCTATGATAAATTACAAAAGTATTCCTTTAGAAATAATTCTCTGATTAAATGTTATTTTCTCACAATATGCATTTTTTAAAGGATTAGTTTCATTAGAATATGTATTATTTTTTAAAGGAGGCTTAATTGAATAGATTATATTTATATGCAATCAGTGTGCTTGAAAATTTGTTCTAGAAATTGTTTAATCATATTTTTGATAGTTGTTAGATAAGCAAACACTATAAACACATTCATACAGCACTTTACATTCAGACAAAAAAATGGTTGATTTGAATGTTTTTTTTTTAATCAGTTAATTAAAAATACCTTGCATGTTCACCAAAACAGAGGGTAGATTTTTCTCATATTTTGCTGTTTTATGTGTTTTTAGGTTTTAAATATTTCTAAATTGCCTGTAAATATCCTTTACAACATTTTAATTGAAGTCAAGATGAGGAAGACAGTCTTTTAAACTTAAGACAGAAGTTTGCCTTCCTGTACAGAAACAAAATAAATGTAAAAGCGTGAGAGCACAGAGTAAATCCAGAACTGTGTTGGTCAGATATCACAGTGTCCTCTTGGTGGCGCTAAAAACCTTCACAGCATTTCGAGAACAAACAAAATGTATTTTGGGGCATCCAAACGCTGTGTACAGTCTTAATGAACATTGTCGCAAGTAAACACAGCCTCAGATTCCCCAGAAGAATGAATATTTCAGCAGTAGATTTGTCTCTTGAAATAGATAATGAGCAATTAAGAGAATTCATCCTTCCGTGGGGTCGTGTGCTGGCGTGAAAGGGGGGTGGAATGGGAGCTCAGGGGGGCTGTTGGAACCTCTCTTAATGTCTGAGCTTCATCATTTACTCACTGTGCCCCTGGAGCCAAAAGAGTGACGTCCTGCCAATACGCCTGCCAGTATCTGACAGCTCAGATGTAATGATTCTTGGTGATTGAATTTTGGGATCCAAAACTGTGGCGCCCGTCTGGCGCATCTCTCTCCAGTACATCACGAGGGAAAGTGCAGCTTTCAGACCTCACTGAAACACGAGCGTCTCTGCGATGTCGTTTCTGAAGAGTAGCTCATGTTCTGCGGCTCTAAGGCTGTCAGACTGAACTCAGCAGCCGAGAGCGGCCCAAATCTCATGGAATGTGATCTTTTCAATTCTGACTTGAGCCACTTCCACATGTGGTGCTAAACCAGACCCAGACCATCTTTGACCGTCGGCACAGTATCGGTGAATATTACATCAATGTAATCCACATTCGTCCCAGTTCTGCACTGATGGGAGTCATAGCAAAGAGTTTGTCAAGATGCCAGTAGTTCTTTGGTCACTCAGAAGGAGATTGGAAGACGGCCTGAAGTTAGTTAGTGGAGGAACAGTGAGTGTTAGCTTGGGAAAACTGAGAGAAAAATATTCTCTTTCTCCTCATCCATACATTTAAAACGAACACATAAATGCTGTCTTCAGTGGACTCAGTGTTCACTTCAGTTTACAGTGCGCTGCACACCATCTGTGTTATCGTTCTTTTGCGGGTCAGTTCAGGATCATGACCTGTTCACACTCATCTAATATTGGGCACATTTCAAAAATATTGAGAACAGCCAAAATAATTGAATGTGAGCAATAAATCAGAATTGAGGCGACTTGAATTCTGATCGTAGTCTATGGGAGTAGGAAAGGCCATTTATAAATGAGTTATGCATGCCAACTACCCAGAGGAACATCTCATTGCTCAGAAACACTCTTTTAACGCTCAGGGCACTTCACGTTCTCAGTTGTTTCATTTATGTGTCAACTTCGTCTCGGCAGATGTGTCAGAAATCATTTGCTCGTGGAAGAATTTGTTGAAATTGGTTTGATTTCAGATTTTGAAGTCTAAGCACAGTTTGAGCCATTATCTGTTTCCATAATCCTTCACAAACATTCAAACTGAGTTAAAAATACGGCCAATGGAAATTGACAGATTTTACAAAAACTGTCACATATTCAGTAAATATTTTCTGATTTTTATATTTGCAATGAAACCGTTTTTTTAACCGCATTTACAGGTCACCTGGTGCACACTCACCTAAAGGATTATTAGGAACACCTGCTCATTTTCTCATTAATGCAATTATCTAATCAACCAATCAATGCATTTAGGGGTTGTTCCTGCTCAAGACAATCTCCTGAACTCCAAACTGAATGTCAGAATGGGAAAGAAAGGTGATTTCAGCAGTTTTGAGCGTGGCATGTTGTTGCTGCCAGACGGGCCGGTCTGAGTGTTTCACAATCTGCTCACTTACTGGGATTTTCACACAAAACCATTTCTAGGGTTTACAAAGAATGGTGTGGAAAGGGAAAAGCATCCAGTATGCGGCAGTCCTGTGGGAGAAAATGCCTTGTTGATGCTAGAGGTCAGAGGTCATGGGCGACTGATTCAAGCTGATAGAAGAGCAACTTTGACTGAAATAACCTCTCGTTACAACCGAGGTTTGCAGCAAAGCATTTGTGAAGCCACAACACACACAACCTTGAGACTGATGGGCTACAACAGCAGAAGACCCCACCGGTAACACTCATCTCCACTACAAATAGGAAAAAGAGGCACAATTTGCACAAGTTCACCAAAACTGGACAGTTGAAGACTGGAAAAATGTTGCTGGTCTGATGAGTCTGGATTTCTGTTGAGGCATTCAGATGGTAGAGTCAGAATTTGGCATAAACAGAATGAGAACATGGATCCATCATGCCTTGTTACCACTGTGCAGGCTGGTGGTGGTGGTGTAATGGTGTGGGGGATGTTTTCTTGGCACACTTTAGGCCCCTTAGTGCCAATTGGGCATCGTTTAAATGCCACGGTCTGCCTGAGCATTGTTTCTGACCATGTCCGTCCCTTCATGACCACCATGTACCCATCCTCTGATGCTTCCAGCAGGATAATGCACCGTCACAAAGCTTGAATCATTTCAAACTGGTTTCTTGAACATGACTATGAGTTCACGGCACTAAAATGGCCCACAGTCACCAGATCTCAACCCAATAGAGCATCTTTGGGATGTGGAGGAACGGGAGCTTCGTGTCCTGGATGTGCATCCCACAAATCTCCATCAACTGCAAGATGCTCCTATCAATATGACCAACATTTCTAAAGAATGCTTTCAGCAGCTTGTTGAATCAATGCCACGTAGAATTAAGGCAGTTCTGAAGGTGAAAGGAGGTCAAACACAGTATTAGTGTGTGTTCCTAATAATCCTTTAGGTAAAAGTCACATGATCGTTCTTTAAAGATGGTGCTTATGTTTGGACAGAAGACAAGACAGAGTTCTTTATGAAACATCTAAAAGACAAAATAATGATGAATGAAAGAGGAAATATGTATCAGAAATATGTATCTGTTCATCAGGAAATTTTGAATTCACAATTGCTATGTGAAATCGCTTATAACCTCCCAGAAATAAATCGTACATGGCGGCTCCCAAGTATAAGCGGCTTTCCATGCCATTAATGCTTGGTTAACGTGATTGAAAATAAGGGTTTGTGAGGTGGCTTTGATATACGTAAACCTATACTCATCAATGGCCTTGATTTTGGAGTGACTTATTGCGAGATGAAAAAAAGATTTTTTTAGTCACAATGGAAATCATTTAGAAAATATCGCAAAGGTTTTGTGTAAATCTGCAATGGAAACCAGGCTGTTATTGAGATCTGTTCGGATACTAGAGGAAGCGTGAGATTGCTGGTGTGTTTTTCTGGGGAGAATCACAAAGCAGAAGCAGAAGATTTCATCAAAAGTCAACATGGAAAGATTCAATCTTATTTGGAGTTTTTTCTTTCCCCTTGGCAGTGCCAGCATGAGGGTTATATTTGTGTAAATGGGTAACTGACTGTGCGTGTGCTAATTCCATTGTGACTAGAAGCCTTAACAGAGCCATAAATAATGTAAGCGTTGACGTTGGAGTGTGTAGATGGAGGAAGTCATCAGAACACCGCCTCCCTGCTGGTGTCAGAAGAGACGCAGGCTTCAGATGTCTGCTGTGTTTAGCAAATACAGGCCGTTTCTGAACACTTTCTCTGCCAACTTTCCCAGAAGATTATGTGTAAAAGTATTCCTTCAAGATCATTTGTTCCCAAAGTTGTTTAAGTAAAGTTTGGACCGGGTGTCACTGTGCCTTGTTAAAATAATTATTGAGGACATTTTTAAGCACGTATTATTGAAATTTTCCAAGAGAAATCTATGGGGTAATTACTTATAATTGCTTGGTTCAGATCCATCACAATGACTAAAACTCTCAGTAATGCAGATGATACTTATTTTCTGTCAGTTTATTATAACAAAAACCACAAGCTTGCCAAAAGTTCTTCACACGCAAACATCCCTCTCATATCAACCCACAAAACCTTTGTTTTTTAACTAACAATTGTTGTTGCACTTCATGTCAATTTACAGATAAGCTTCACATGGTCTTGTATTGTGTTCCTGCTGAAGATCTTACGGTTTGGTGTGTGTATGTGGTCCTGCTGATAATGCCAGCATCTTTAAGAAAACTCAGCATTCTGTGAGGGTTTTTATTCTAAAGCTTATTTCCCAGAGGGAACTTGAATGGTGCAGTGAATGCTGATCAGATAATACAGCACTCCAGCCATGCTAAAACATATGATATACAGTGTTTATCCCTTGTTTATCGCGGTTAATGTGGACCGGAACCCCCCCCCACAATAGGTGAAATCTACGAAGTAGGATTGCTCCCTCTAGGAATTTCTGTATATGTTTGTGTAGGAACCAGGATGTTTAAAATATGTATATTTATACTTTATACATATTTAAATTAAATGTATTTCATTATAAAATCATAATATTATACATTTACTCTCTCTCTAAACCAGTGCTTCTCAATTATTTTCTGTCGCGCCCCCCCTAGGAAGAAGTAAACATTTCGCGCGCCCCCCCCCCCCCCCCTCCCGCTATTTTGGAACTTTCGCTTTATTGTTTCCATGGCAACGCGTCATGCTTGTCACGTGACAGACCGCAGTCACAAAGAGCGCTGTTTGATAGATGTTTCACATTTATTTATTTTTTTTATTTTTTATTCAAAATAGTCACCAACTTGTTGGCTCTGTTATCAACTACCTGATATTCAGATTCTCAGATATGTGGAAGTGAATGTTTGTCGCTTAAAAACCTTTATAATGATCAAGTTCTCTGAGCGTGTCTTTTTTGGATCAGTGCCAGATATCACGTGAAAACACGTGTGAATTTAGCGATTGATCACGTGACACATGAACACTGGTGTGATCGTACACATCAACGGGTGAAGGGTTTGTTATCTGAACTTCATATCTGCTGCTCTTGTTCAGTGCAAGAAAACCTACTCCCTGACAAAAAAAAGCATGTTCCCCACGGTCACGCGCGCCCCCCCCTGGGGCCACTATTTGAGAACCACTGCTCTCATACGATACGTATTATGGTGCTCTACACTCATCAATGACAGCAGTATCTGAGACTCCAGTAATGACGACAATGACACACCTGTGCGGTTCATGAATGTGATGATGATGATGATGATGATGATGGTGTTACTGCACTGGTATAATGAGGTCTTTAAATCAGTTCGGGAAGCGTCTCATCGTCATCATTTGTTTCTGAGAGAGTTGAAGAGGCTCCCACTCCACTCGTGCTCTCATTGGTGGATCTCGCGTGGGAACCAATCACGTGTCTTGTCTGAGTGCCGTGGGCGTGTACAAAGCCTCTGAGAGAGTTTCTCTCTTTGTTTCACCGCATCACGATGAAGCAACGCTGCTTTCCGCAATACGGCTGCCGATATGACGGTATTTAAAAAAAAATATTCAGATTGATATTTTTGAAAAGTCCGCGATGCACTGAGGCCACGAAACTTGAACCGCGAAGTAGCGAGGGATTACTGTAATCATGAAACATATGTTCACCTACATATTGTGTGATATCCATAGCATCATAGCAACATATCAGGACTGTAGTTTTAGTGCAGGGTTTTTGTCAATTGATGAAAAGCTAACAATTAATTAAATTGTAAAAACGTAAAATGGGGAATATGTACAAATTTTCATGTATTAAATGCTTTTTTGTATTGACAATGTGTGAACAGCTTGTAACGAAACAAGACCTTCTCCAAAATCGTAGATTGTCATTTGTAGACTTATTTTTATGTGAAGGATTCATGGCAGTTTCACCTGGAAAATCCAAAGGGTGTGACGGTATACACTTTCGAGGGCCTCTGTTCAGGATAATGCCAAAAGAGTTGTTCTGTACTGTATTGTCAATGTGTAATGCAAAGAAAAAGGATCAATTCAAACTATAGTCTCACACAGTCTTTAGTTCAAGTTTCGTGGCCTCAGTGTATTGCGGATTTAAAAAAAATATTTATCAAAAAATAAAAATTCAAAAATACCACCATATCAGCAGCTGTATTGCGGAAAGCAGCGTTGTTTTATTGCAGGGGTGTCAAACTCAATTTCACAGGGGGCCAAAATCCAAAAACACTTTAGGTCGCGGGCTGAACAGGATAAACATTTATTGAACACACTAAAACTAAACTTTTAAAACTTACCTTTTTTAACATAAATGTGAATAAAAACAGACAGGAATATTATTCTGGAATAAATCAACTTATACCTTAAATAACTTAAAAATATAAAAATATTTAAAAATACAAAAAAAAAGTTTATATATATATATATACCCTGTCAAAATTATACAAATTCAAAATATGAACATGCTGCATATCAAAACCTGGAAATCTAAGTAAAATTTTTGCTTTTCTGAATGAATCAAATCATTCAGTTGTCTTTGCTCTTATGTCATTTGTCTCAAAGTGCCGTCTTATTAAATTCTTTAATTACCGCCACATTGAGACACACAGCAGTATGTGAGTAAACATATACCATATTTTCCCGCATATAACCCGTGGGTTATAGCAGATTTTACAAACTATATCACAAATATTTTACACGTAATAATCTTTCAATATATTTGTTATGTCCCTAAGGACGTAAGTTTTTTTTGTTTTTGTGCTGTATTTTCTTTCTGGCGCTTGTACTGTCACTCTGACAGCTGCGCTGATAGGCTGTCTGACCTGTCAATCATGCAAGAAGACGTGATTGGCTGTGCTGCCATGAGGGCGGGCTCTTCTCGTCTGATGATCAACACTTGCATTTCGCGCACAAGCACTGTGTACCGAGCAACATTCAAAATGTGATCTTACACAAAACAGTTAATCAATCTATGGGTGCGGGTTATGCCAACGATTTTTTACACAAAACCCTCGGGCGGGTGCAGATTATCGTCTGCGGGGAGGTACGGTACTCAGCCAACCATCGGTTTTTAAAGAATCTGTTTTCAGAATCATCTTTTCCCCTCTGCATCGTGAGGGCTAGCTTCGCAATAACTTGCAGCATCATAAGCTAGACTTGATTAACACGAGAAGTGTTCGATGAGGCAGCTGAAGCGCTGCATTTTGGGAAATGTAGTTTATTACCAGCGCTTCATATCGCTGGGCCATTGATAATAATATTAAAATGATCTCGCGGGCCGGACATAATTACACGGCGGGCCGGATGCGGCCCGCGGGCCTTGAGTTGGACACCTATGTTTTATTGTAGTGTTTCCCAGGATGCCAGACAAAGAGAGGCTTTGTACACGCCCACGGCACTCAGATTGGTTCCCGGCGCGAGATCGACCAATGAGAGCACGAGTGGATGTATCCCGTGAGCTGATTGGTTGATCCTACTTCGCGGATTTTCACCTATCGCGGGGGTTCCGGTCCACATTAACCACGATAAACGAGAGATCACTGTGTATATATACTGTATATATATATATGTGTGTGTGTCCTAAATAAATATAAAGGCAATAAAGCACTCAGTATAGCATCTCATTCCATCTGTTAGAGTTTGACAAACAAAACTGAAAACTTTTTGTCCAAATGTAGTACAGTAAGCCCTTATAAAACTGATTTACCTCATTATTGAATGATATTTCTATGGAGAGCACCGCAGCGCTGGCTCTGACTCCATCTCTGCTCCCTGAGGCTTGTGCTCCATGACTCAACCCTTGCCACAATCACCTCTCTAATCAAATATAGATGGGGAAAACAAGCCAGTAGTAATTCTGTGGCTCAAAATACCCTCACGCGGCGTGTCTTCAAGGAGACTTTTTGCCAGAGAGATATTAGACGGCAACAAACGCACTGCACAAATTAAAAGTCAATGTTTGTTTGACTTACTTTTGGTATGCGTCATTACAACCTGTAAAGTACAAACAAAATCTCAGGCATCAGTCACAAGAAATGATGGATGGATCATCAAAACAGAGTATTTACACCTTAGCTCTCATCTCTAAGGGAGTAAAAAAAGTTTATGAAGGCCAAACGCATTGGATAACATGCTCTTTTTAAAGTTAAAATTCTGTCAACCTCTTTTCAGAGTGATGCCAACTGAAGAAAACTCTCCAACAGAAATATATGTTGTATGTGTGTAATGAAACTTGGCCGCAGTGTATTGATCTTAAACTTGATATTGAACTTCCTTGTCAGTGTCATAGTTTTTGCACTCTGATCCGTTGACAGGAATTTTTGCAGTGCCGGTATATCTTATCCTTAAAGGGGTCGTGAAATGAAAAATCAAAATGTCCTTGATTTATACAGATATTCTGCAGGTTTCATTCCACAAACCACAGTTGGTGTTTGTTCTTAGTCCCAATCTAAGAGTCCCTTAACATGCGTATGTGGATCAAGGTGCTCTTTACAACTCCTGTCTGTTCAGCAGTCACGAGAGCGGTACAGTAATCCCTCGCCAAGTTTCGTGGCCTCAGTGCATCGCGGATTTTTCAAAAATATTCATAGAAAAATAAAATATTGCCATATCAGCAGCCGTATTGCAGAAAGCAGCGTTGCTTCATCGTGATGCGAGAGAAACGGTTTACCAGCATGCCAGACAAAGAGAAACTCTCTCAGAGGCTTTGTACACGCCCACGGCACTCAGACAAGACACGTGATTGGTTCCCGGCGCGAGATCGACCAATGAGAGCACGAGTGGATGTATCCCGTGAGCTGATTGGCTGATCCTACCTTGTGGATTTTCACCTATCGGGGGGGGGGGGGGGGGGGGGGGGGGGGGTTCTGGTCCACATTAGATCTGTCCAGAAGATCTGTCCCCCATATGAAGACAAACTGCTCCTCTGTAAACAGCAAACTATTACAAAAGATCAGAACAATATGGCTGAAGTTTAACTTATTAATAACAACGTACCTGAGCAACTGCATGCACGTATTTTAGTTTGTCTGATTTCACAACTGACTCTTTCCTAATTATTCTCAACATGCTGCCAGATTTTCTACATATCTTGTATTGAAAGCAACAGCAGTACAAAGTATACATGTCCTTGGAGGCAATCACGTATTAATACAGACAATAACTCCCCTTCAAGTGTCTGTGATATAAAGAGCCGCTGTCTTCAGTGTGTGTAATAGCCTGGTTTGTGCAGTTAATGCACACAATCCAAATACACAAGAGGTGAATTTCTGTGGACGTGTATATAGGTTTGTGAGTGAGTGTGTGTTTGTTTTTTACAGTTTCTAAAGACACATAACACTTACATAAAAGTCCTGTCCATTTACTTGCATAAAACTCTTAATTAGCAATAATATACTGGTATATTGAGTCTAGTCGATTTTACTTGTATAGTGTTTTTCACAATACACACAGTTTCAAACCAGCATCATGTAAGATTATAATGTTAATGTTTATCTTAATAACTTCATGCCTTATGGTCACATTTAGCAGATTAGAGGCAGCGATAGTATAGTTTACATTTTGCATTACATTGTGCAGATAAAGTTGTATATTCATACATTTACAACTTTATATATAAGCTGTGCAGTGACATCGTTTTCATTTTTGTAATGATCCAAACAATCACACAGCCGATACTTTCTATATACTGTAGTATTTATTGCTTCATGTGAGTGTGTATGCAGCTACTATAAAGTTAGGTGTATCCAACTCTAAATATACCGAGAGCAGTAATATAGATGATTTTACAATGTCTATGCACTTTAGTATATATTGCTTTATGTAAATTTGAGCATTTTGATTTCCAACATTTTTGTCAGTCCCCTTAAAGCAATTGCTCGGCCAAGGGTTTATATATCCTACAAAGAACATTTAAGATGTATCAAAGATGAATTATTTATTTTAACACTAATCATATATATTTAACTAAGATTTGTTTCATTACCAATTTATTAGTGAGTTCTTTTAAAGCAGTCTAACAGAAACGTTATCTTGTTGTTTGAAGAGCTTTGCATCGCTAATAGAAGCCAAAGATGTTTTCCAAAAATTTGACTGCAACCTACAAGTGCTTCATCATCATGGGAACAGGAAGCTTTTGAAAGGAGGGTTTTCTCGACTGACTTAAATACACAGCCAGTTGTGATCCTAAAAATGCCTGAATTTTGAAAAATCACCAATGGAAAAGGGCTTCCTGAGAAGTCCATAAATCATATTGTGATGATTTCTCCTGTAGAAGACCATCAGTCAGTCGATTAATACATATTTCTTCTCATTTTTAATAATGCAGGTTGGAATGGTCCTCATGCTGTAGAGGAAAGCCTCTATAAAATCACAGTATTGCTCACATGTCCCTGTCTGCTTCTCAGTGAAGGTGACTGACCGGTCAGTGACCAGGTCTTTTCCTCGCTGCTGAGGTGATTTTTTATTAGGATCGCTTCTATGAATAACGAGTTCTAATTCAGTCTGGGATTTCACAGCAACTTCAAATGCATTGAGTCCTGTCAGAGTAGCAGTCCGAGCAAGCTCTATACTGACACATGATACGACAGAGCGCTGCGTGCCGATTTCCCCACGGTGCTCAACGTCTGAAGCTGCCCTGCGAGAGATTTCTGTGAGAACGCATCTGGAAAATATGCTGCAGTCTCCAGAAAGATTCACAAGGTCAGAGTTTGTATTTCATGAAATGTTTGTGGCTCTTCGTTCAAATGCCAGAATGCATTCATTACACGTCAATGATTTGCTCTGTAGAGTTGTTGTGAATTAAACATGCATTAAACGGCATGCATTAGTGCAGCTTTCTTCCGTTGCATGGCCTCATTGCGAGTTGTTATTTTCTTTTTTTTTCATTTACATTTTTAATATCCCAAAACATCCAGACACTCATCCTTTCACATGCAGGAAGATTTGATTTACTTGAGCAGAAAAACATTGACATTTTCAAATAAATACATTGTCACAGATGAGCTGAATGTCATTGATCAAAAATCAATAAACCATTTTTATGCATGAAACTCTCTGATACGGTCTATTTTGAGCGCAACTGCTAGAAATCGTCTGTAAAGTTCAAGTATCGCTGTTCCACAAGACAAACACTCTACGCCGTCGAGAACGAAGCTCGTGTGCTGCCGGTTGGCGCTGCCTCCTAAACAGGTTTGTGTTGCAGTGGAAGCAGACTGAATGAAAAAACTGAATCTTGTATATATATATCAAAACCAATCAATTTGATGACCTTTCAGGTTCTTCTTTATGGAATCCCAGTTGAAAATCCTATTTTTATCGATGGTATGAACTTGGTAATGTGGTGGAGAGGTTCTGAACCACTTTAATAATGAATGATGACTCAAACTACCAACAGGCTTCAGCTGTTGATCAATTTGTGTAGACCTCATCAGAGTTTAAATTTACAGGCTGAACAAAAAACGCAACAAGTAGTTTCATCAATGTACAGAATATACCAAAGAGACGTTCCAGAGTCTTTGTAGCTTGCTGAAATGGAAAAAGCATATCTATGAAGCAATGAGTTATGAAGGCCATTGTTAGAGCCTTTCAGACATGACTGTATTCACAATACACAGCATGCCTTGAGTACCTCATTGCTTTATAAAACAGTTACCACACAATACAAATCAATCTTAGCGTTAGTTCTGGCAGGTCATGTCAGTCAAGCTTTTATCCTGACTCTCAGCGGATCCATGTCTACCTGTGGGAAAATGACGGCTGTCAAAGCATCTTAACATAAAGATCCATTCAGTATTATCAGCAGCTTTATCACGTAAGATTAACCTCTGTGTAGTTTGCACCCCATAAAATGAAATAATCCCAAACGTGCCATTTGCTTGTGTTACGTTTGTGCTGATTTGTGTTGCAAAAACTAATGCTAGTGCTAGTCTCATGTTTGAGAGACTGGTTTTTTTTTTTTTTGGTTGTGTGACATCATTCTCCACCCCATTTTGTTTAAATTGCTCCAAATCGGTCGTTGCTGCTCGGTTTAATGCAGTTAAAACAAACACAGTAACAATTTTCTTTCTGCAGATATAAATTTGGGAAATATAATGCAAATATAATTTGGGAGCTGTGACAGTCACGGTTCGATGTGGTGACGAATGCACAAAGGCGAAGACGTTAACAGAAGTATTCAGGAACATAACATGACGTGCACTTGATGACAACGGACAAAGACTGGGGGAAATTTCTGGGTAGAAATACACAGGGAATGATGAAACAATGAGACGCGGCTGGACATGGTGACTGATTACAAGACAGGTGGTTAGGATGACAACAGGAAAGCACACGGGCAGAAAACAAGACAAAATAGCACTCTAACAGTGACGGTCTCGTCCACCCCATGCCATCCAAATCGCTCCAAATCGATGCCATTTATTTGTGCTCGTTAATGTCATTAGAATAAACACTATCTATTTCCCCTCCTCATAAAAAACAAATATAATTCAGGAGCTGTCAAAAGGAGAGATGTCAATAGCACATGTAAGTGGAATAGTTCAGTAATACTGGTATATTTAGATTTAAGTTTTACATTTAAATGAATGTTACATGGTATAGTACTAGTTCTGTCAGGTGTGGGGGAAGGAGGGAAGAGCGAGGACTCAATGATGCAAGGAGGACAGGGCTTTATTGAACAAAAATGAAGCAACACACAAACCTCCCCGAGTGGGAGGGAAACCTGACTGGACTGGACTTAGGATGACAAAATAGCGACAACAACGCGACACAGAACAGAAAACAGACGGAATATAAAGGGAGCACATGGGGAAGGTAACGAGGGAAAACAGCTGGGATAAATCCAACTAATGACAATGCAACGAGACGGGCGGGGTAACAGACAAGACATGAACATGCAGCCAATGCGGACGCGCATCGCTGCATGTTCACATTAAACAAAGATGACGCGCAGCTGGTGGCAACAAAACTGGCGTGACAGAAAACACAACATGAAAGCACGCGGCCGATGAAAACACGAACCGCGTACCAAACATAACACACAGACGAGAGGGAGCTCAGCTCGCGCAAAGCTTGAAACCGCGCCCACTCACATGACAGAGCGCGCAAGAATCAATCACCTGTTCTCACGCGCTCACAACAAGGACGAACACACGAGTCATGAATGCCCGAATCCCGACACAAAACCGAAACTGAACCAGACCAAAGTATCGGGACGGACATCATAACTCGCACAAAAGACGTCACACAGACAAGCATGCACACGACTCGAACACTCGAAGCCGCGTGCACGCACATACACACACACACACACACACACACACACACAGCTCGAGACATTACGGTAGTGTCAGAGCTCTGCCACAAACCAAGAAATGACTAGACCAAATGTGGCAGAACCCTGACAAGTTCTCCCTAAATTGTACAGGTTTCAATCTTCTACGCCTATATACAGTTATATGTTTTTACTTTCCTTCAAATTTCTTTCAAGCAGTCAAATAGCAAATGAACTTGACAGCCGGTATTCGCGTGCTTTCATTTCAAGCAACATAATACTTGCTTTGACATTATGATAAATGTTCTGCCACGGACCAAAGTCATGCTTACCAGTTAGCAGCTGTATAAGGGAGGATACCATTTTTAAGTAAAAGCAAATAAGCAGGAATTTTTTCCTCAACATTTTTGAAACCAACGATCTACAAATTTATCAAATATATAATGCAAATTGTTTCTGAAGCTGCATTAAGAATATACATACCGGAAGTCTTTTTGGGTGATGAAAAATGTATTGATCGGCGTCTATGTGTCAACATAACATGCAAATATCTGATAGAAGACAATTTCACATTTAGAGATATAATCAGCAAGAGATAAACAATTTTCACAGATTTTTTGCAATTGATTAAAAAATGTATTGTTTCAAAAAAAGTTAAAGTTTCCATACAGTCTTTAAATCTTTATCAAAAGTATGCAAAAACAAAAGCACTAAATGCAGAAAAGAGAACAGATATATACACAATTTCATTTACATCTTCCAGATGTGGAAGATCTGTCAACACAGTCCTAATATTACCATTTTCCACAGTCCGTACATTCAATCTAAGCACAAATACATTTACATAATGGCATGTTTCAGTAGAACAGCCGCTTCAGCTCTCACAAAATGTACTTTTCTCACCCATTGTGCTCTCCACAAGAATGGCAGAGGTCTTGACAATGTGGATAGTTTGAGTACGTGAAAGTTATACTCGGAATGTTTGAATGTAGTTCTCAAACGGTGCACAACAATGAAATTGTGTAGCACAGGCTGCTATCCTTTCTTGCAATATTTCCAGCAAAAAACATTCCTTCACCATCTTCTGGAAAATCAATTCCTTCCTTCATAAGAAGGGCATGTGCTAGCTGATTTGAAAATGATTTGATTCATAAATCAAGCTCTAATCAATTAACAAACTATACTTTCTTTGCAAACAAATGCACCACAGGATGTAGAATCTGGGTGGGATGAACAATTGTTTTATCCCACCTTGAAAGGTATGTAGGCTATGCTTACACAATGATGCCTTACTAAAAACAGATTCCCGTTCACACTGATCTGTTTTGGTTTGCTATTCCTTCCTTGCCTTTATAGCAGCCATGCGTAACAGAATACTGGACACATGAAAGGATACATGTGGCATTTTTTCCGTTTTCCTCTCCGCCCACCTATTCCTGCCATCCAACTGCTCTGCATAGAGCAGAACCTCCGTTCTCTGAAGGACCATACTAGAAACTTTTGGGATTTGGCATGCCAAATGCATTATCTGGAGTGCTGACCTTACCACTCTGGATCCAAAGCCCAGTCAGTGATCAACTCAATGTACAGATATGAGTCCACCGCAAACAGACAGAGTGCGCCTGCCACATACAGAAGCCAGACAAGGGCTCCGGGCGATGGGGGAGAGTTTGAGCAGGTGTGTGAGCTGGCAACATCTTGCACCACCATGGGAAGTGGAGCTGTGGAAATAATTTAATAATAAATTGGTAGAAATAATTACAAGTAATATGCCAACAACTGGAATACAGTCACACCACTGATGTGCATTTACCTTGCTTTTGTGAATAGTTGGGATGGTGGTGTTAGAGAAAGAGGTTTGCAGTGGTTTCTGGCCTCTGGTTGGAGCTGAAGACTGAACTGACAGATATCTGGAACATGTGGAAGCAGCAGGAATCCTCTGGGTGGAGCTTGTATGTGCATGGCTGAGTAAATCTGAAGATTGACTTTTTTTTGCTATATGGGGATCTGACAACATTTTTTCAGGTGGTCTGTGTTGAATTTTTGGATCATTTTGCCTTTTTTTTGAGGTAAGCTCAACATGTTTCCCCTCCATCTTGAGAATTGTGAACTGACCCATACTGTCTGGGGCCATTTTTCATCTTTCTGTACACTATTGTCTCTTGTTTCCACAAAGCTTTTGCTGTGTCCCTTTTCAGTTTTTCGTTACCTCACCCTCTCCTTGCTTTTTATCAACTTTGGTTTTAGTAGATTCCTTTCACTTTTTCTGAGAGAGATGCTCGATTTCCACCATGCCACTGTTTCATGAGTGCAATATGTATTCTCATTGGATATCAATATGTAATCATGATTTAATGTAAAATATATGCTTGTATAATCACCTTTGTATGGTGCCTCTGAAATGAAATATGAAGTATGAAATGCCTCTGAAACATCAGGTAGTATGGTAAAAAAAAATTTTTTTTGCAACAAACTGCTCATTCCAAGAGCAAATAATGTGGCTTTGAGATAAATGGTCTATTATAGGATTGTATGCCATCTTTTCATTCACAGAGGCTCTCCTGGCCTGGCACTGAGCTACCTGATAGATGAGACGTGTCTCAACATTTCAATGTGTTATTAGCCTAAGAGTGTAACTTGGTTCACTGAAAGTTCAGGATATGTGACTGTATTTCGGCTTCTAAAACAACTCTTAATATGTAATGTGTGAAATGTGATGAAACTTGTCCACTTGCAGATGTCCTGCTCCATTCCAGGCCAGTACATTCGGGTGGAGTTTTTTGCACAGCACAATGTTCCTCAAAGGGATTTGCATGTATCCTCCTTCGTCGGTACATGTAATATAGATCACTATCTGATTCAATGAAGGTGTTTTTGTTGCGACCAGTGGTTGCAATCAAGGGCAAAATAGGATCTAAGTGCAGCAGTCATTTTAACACATGCTTACCAAGCAAAACACTATGGTGCAAGAACTGAGCTCTTGGTTTGTGGGCTGGACTGGGCTCTGGAGTGGGCTCTGGAGTGGACTCTGGAGTGGGCTCTGGACTGGACTCTGGAGTGGACTCTGGAGTGGGCTCTGGAGTGGACTCTGGAGTGGGCTCTGGACTGAGCTCTGGAGTGGACTCTGGACTGGACTCTGGAGTGGGCTCTGGAGTGGGCTCTGGACTGGGCTCTGGACTGGGCTCTGGAGTGGGCTCTGGACTGGACTCTGGAGTGGACTCTGGAGTGGGCTCTGGACTGGGCTCTGGAGTGGACTCTGGAGTGGGCTCTGGACTGGACTCTGGAGTGGACTCTGGAGTGGGCTCTGGACTGGACTCTGGAGTGGGCTCTGGAGTGGGCTCTGGACTGGGCTCTGGACTGGGCTCTGGAGTGGGCTCTGGACTGGACTCTGGAGTGGGCTCTGGAGTGGGCTCTGGACTGGGCTCTGGACTGGGCTCTGGAGTGGGCTCTGGACTGGACTCTGGAGTGGACTCTGGAGTGGGCTCTGGACTGAGCTCTGGAGTGGACTCTGGACTGGACTCTGGAGTGGGCTCTGGAGTGGGCTCTGGAGTGGGCTCTGGACTGGGCTCTGGAGTGGGCTCTGGACTGGGCTCTGGAGTGGGCTCTGGACTGGACTCTGGAGTGGACTCTGGAGTGGGCTCTGGACTGGGCTCTGGAGTGGACTCTGGAGTGGGCTCTGGAGTGGGCTCTGGACTGGACTCTGGAGTGGGCTCTGGAGTGGGCTCTGGACTGGGCTCTGGAGTGGACTCTGGAGTGGGCTCTGGACTGGACTCTGGAGTGGGCTCGTGGCTGAGCTCTAGACAGCATTCTGGAGTGGAGGTGTGTGTGGCCCACACACATAATTCTTCTGGTGTCCTTTCAGGGACTTGCCTCACTGGAGCAGACTGGGGAACTTGCTTCCAGAGAGACGTTGGCGTCATCGGCAGTTCAGGGGACTAGGGTGGATTGGCCTCACTGGGCTTGGCTTGGCTCGCATGTCTGGTATTCCATAGTCCCCCCATGCCCCACCACTTTTCCGGCTCTCAAATACCAAACATCACTAAAAATTTTTGTTTTTTGTGGCACAAATCAGCACAAACAATTGCGCAAGCAAATATCATAGTTTTTAGAGATTGTTTAGTTTCATGAGATGGTAACGTCACAGAGGTAGCTGATACCCCTATATCATCTTTTAATGATAGAGGTCCTGACGAAAATATTAAAGCCAACAATACTTGTGTGAAGTAAGATTATTGAATGCCATCCTTCCACTAGAAACACCGTCTCTGACAGTGACAGTAAAAAGAAGTGTGACATGCCTCATCTGTTGGAGCTCAATTAAAACTAGGAACTATTCCTCATAAACCGTGTCATTTACTTTTTAACAAAATGTATGATATTTCCTCACACACCTATAATTTGCATACTTAAAAGGCATCATCAAAAAGTGTAACTTAAAGAACATAGACTAGCACACCCCAAACAAAACTCAACGTTTCAATGTTATACCCTATACTCCCTCACAAAGCGCTTTATCGCAAATAAAACACAGCTATTGACCGTTTAGCATGAGTTAGCATCATCAACTGGTATTTATCAGTCTTCTAGAATATTCTTAAAAATGACAGTTTTCGTCTGAGAGAGTACATGAAAGAAAAAACTGAGGTTTGATTGACATCTACTTTAGTCTTATTCCTCTTCTGTTGTTCTTGTCTTCAAAGGCGGAGTAGTCCTTGGATTAACACTCAATAAAACATCAGAATCCTTGTCAATAACCACAGCAGGGCTTTCCTCTTCCACCATGGGCCTGTGATGATACATTACACGAGTAACATGTTCAACAAATCACCTTATCGTCTGTATTATGTCCATCACTGGCAGATAAATCATGCTAATGCCAGGGAAATTGCGAAGCGCTGAAGACCAATGCGATATTATAACCTCAGCCTTCTTCAGAGAAGGTTTATGTGCATTCATAATTCAAATCAAATAGAATGCAATTGAAATAACTTGCATTCCCCTTAACATTTCCAGAAAATAGATACTAATGCCAAGTCAATTATATAATTCGGGCAGATTTTAATAGTTGAACTGTGTTCTCATAAATGTCTGGTTGGGGAAAGTTAGCACATGACTTTTAAATGATATTATTGACGATTGACTAATTACTGACATCATTTATTAAATCTGTTGTGTTTTATTTTTAAGAACCTTTAGTTAGTTCACACCTTTTCCTTCTTCCTTTCAGTTTACAGTTGTTGCCATGGTTATTCATTCTTTCATTGATTATCACACACCTGTTTCTCATTTAGTTTGTGTATTCCTATGTATATGTGTTTCATTTCCTCATTATCTGGTGTCTGTGCATAGCAGATTGCTACGCTGACTTCTCCTTTGGATTATGATCTTTTCTTTTGGAAAATAAAGACTACGCTGCTAAATAAATCTGCTTTGTCTTACCCTGTCTTCATCCTAAGCACCGTACTTTATAGTTTAATTAATTTGTTTAACCCTCTGGGGCTTTCGGCTGGATTGTTTCCTTCTGCCATGTTTCTAGCATCTGTAAAACGGCGTTCTTCCATCTTAAAAATATATCTAAATTGCGACATATGCTATCTAAGACAAATGCGGAAAAGTTAGTTCATGCGTTCATGAGTTCAAGGCTAGATTATTGTAATGCTCTACTAGGTGGTTGCTCTGCACGCTTAATAAACAAATTCCAACTGGTCCAAAATGCAGCAGCTCGAGTTCTTACTAGAACCAGGAAGTATGAGCATATTAGCCCAGTTCTGTCAAACCTGCACTGGCTTCCTATTAAACACCGAATACATTTTAAAATCTTGCTAATTACTTACAAAGCATTAAATGGTTTAGCTCCCCAGTACTTGAGCGATCTCTTAACACATTATAGTCCTTCACGTCTATTGCGATCCCAAAATACTGACCAGCTTATAATACCTAGAATATCAAAGTCAACTGCTGGCGGTCGATCCTTTTCCTATTTAGCTCCTAAACTCTGGAACAGTCTTCCTAATACAGTTCGGGAAGCAGACACACTCTGTCAGTTTAAATGTAGACTAAAAACACATCTCTTCAACCTGGCATACACATAACACATTATACATACATTTTTAATCCAAATCATGTAGAATGATTGTTAGGCTGCATAATTTAGATAAGCCGGAACCGGGAACATTCCCATAACACCTGATGTACTCGATACATCAGAAGAAGAATGGCATCTACGCTGATATTGTTCTCTGTTTATTCCGAGGTTACCGTGGGCAGCCGGACCCGGGCCGTATCCAGATCAGATGAAGGACCTGGACACGAGCACAGCACTGCCCTGAAGTGTCTGCGGAGACCGTGACTCTACTGGACCCTCCCCTGTGACGATCATGAACCCATCTCTAACCGGACCAAATTGGACTTCATATTGGACTTGAATTGTTGTATAATAATCATGCACGGTTTGGCTGTTGGCCAGAGGAGAACTGGTCCCCCGACTGAGCCTGGTTTCTCCCAAGGTTTTTTCTCCATTCTATTCTTCATTCGTTACGTCACCTGCCGGAGTTTTGGTTCTTGGCGCTGTCGCCTATGGCTTGCTCAGTTGGGGAAACTTAACACTTAAAATTCATCAATTGTATTGATTCGCCTGCTCTTTTGGGGCTTCTGTTCAGCCAAACAAACTTTGTTTATATTGTTTTTCCTGTAAAGCTGCTTTGAAACAATCTACATTGTAAAAAGCGCTATATAAATAAAGGTGACTTGACTTCTAACAGCAGAAATAATACATTTTTGTTATTTATGGTCACACAGATAAAATTCAAATCTGTAAAGGGTCTTTTTATCAGTGTACACTCAAAATAACAACAAAACTTTGGGCTTTAATCAAGTCAAGGCACCTTTATTTATATAGCGCTTTTTACAATACAGATTGTTTCAAAGCAGCTTTACAGTGCTCACATGAAAACAATAAAAACAAAGTTTCTTTTGGCTGAACGGCAGCTCTAGAAGAGCCAATCAATACAATTGATGAATATTAAGTGTTAAGTTTCCCCAACTGAGCAAGCCATAGGCGACAGCGGCAAGGAACCAAAACTCCGGCAGGTGACGTAACGAATGAAGAATAGAATGGAGAAAAAACCTTGGGAGAAACCAGGCTCAGTTGGGGGACCAGTTCTCCTCTGGCCAAAATTATATTGACAACAATTCAAGTCAAATATTAAATCTGGTTAGGTCTGGTTGGAGATGGATTCATGATCTTCACAGGATCTTTAGTAAGGTAAGCGTTCTCTATGAACGTCTTTCTGAAGTACGTCACAAAATGTACCAAAGATAGTGATCACAGACATGAAAAATGTATTTATATAAACCATGAAATGTCTATTTTAAATGACCCTATATGACCCTTCTATTTGTTGAAAAAAACAAAACATCTGAGTTCAATAAACTAATATGGACACATGCAAATAGAATCCATCATTCAAATTCATAAGGAAAAAAATGTAAATAATAACTCAGCTCCATAGCAGATTCCAAGTGATCAAGGGCTTAAGTAGTCCCAATTTAACTCACTGAATGAGTTTTGCTCATAGTGGCCACTTGTCCAATGCAAGTGATGATGTATATCCAAGTCAACAACAGGGAGGTATGTTAGTGAGGCAAAGGCATTAAAAAGCCAAATGGAACGCAGCCCTGTTTGAGATGATGAATTTACTGCTGGTGTTAATGAGCTTCAGGGCTCCATTAGCTGAACTGTCACCTGAAGTCCTTCAGTGGATGAAGCTCCACTTAAAATCCTAATATGGTGCTATTAATCTACAAATTATGTCTGAAAAGCTTATGTCTGCACTCGGCCTCATTTATTATTAGCACAAGATTCCAGAAACGTACACTTTTCCTCTTGAATGTAATGCATGGATGTTATGCTTTGTGTCCTTCAGTCTGAGAAAGAAAGTCAGACTTTTACATAATGGCATGTCTCCTTAGATCGACTGCCCTTCACAAAACAAGGCCATGGTTTCTCGATATTGCTATTGATTCCGTGGACAGTATGCGATGTAGCTAAAGGCAAGAATGAGCTTGTGTCTGCTTTGCAGGCTTTAGTGTATCAGTATCAGTGTCTGAAGGTCTCATCTCTTATCCCCGAGGACAGGATGATGAAACTGAATTTGACAGTCTCTCCAAACTTTCCACTCGGTGCCTGTGTTATAAAATGTCAATTGTGTGCAAAGAATGTGTTATCCAGGTGTTCTCTTCTAAAAGATGCAAAAGTAAGACATGTTTTGGCTTTGTTTTGAAACCTAAACCTAAGCTTCTCAATGAGTCTACACCGTCTACATCTTAAATGAACTGCATCCTCATGAGTGATAGTTTTGTAACTCAAAGCGTCATACAAATACTGGAGACTCAACACACAACTGCGGGGATAGCAGAAAAATTATATTATAGCAATAAACCACCAAAATGTTATAATTAGCAAGAAAATACACAACACAAGTTATAAAGGAATTGTCTAGGTTTGGCGAAGTTTAAAACCAACATCATTTGTTGCTTAAAACTACTTAGCTAATTACAATCAAGCTGAATGGGGCCAATTAGTGAAAGTTAAATTAGTCACTGTTTCAGGACTATAGTAAGAAGCTGTAAACAATATGCTTGTTAAGATTTTAGTGTGACAAAATAGTTATATCCTATTAAATAGTTAAATCCACAATCTAATAATACTGTCTTCTGTAAATGTGCAGGACGCAGATAAACTCTGGGGTTATAATGTTCAGGAACAGTGTTTAAAGCATATCTGAACCACTCACAGCCTTAGAAAGGTCAAACAAATGAGTTTTGGAAGTGAGTGTCTCTTTGACAAAGCAACAACAATGTCTTCTCAAATACAGCTCAACCAGGTCTTGTCCCCTGTTTTGCATATTTTGGGGATGTAGATTATTTGACTTCCAGAAAAAACGCATCGTAATCCAAATTGTAGTTCTGGGAAAGTGGATTCTGTTCAATGAATTGTCTCCCTTTGGAATGGACTTTGATCTTTGTAATCTTGCAGATCTTTTTTTTATGCTCAAACAGCAATATTACACACTAACTAAAGTTGAAAAGCAAAAAAAAAAAGCATATTAAGACCTTTTAAAGTTGTTCAACATAACCTTGATGGGTTTTCTCAGGGCGGAGCCGTCTGCAAACCGCGTGTTCCTTCAGGAGATCTCTCAGTATTAGAGGGGTTGTCAGAGACTCTCATTGAACCCTTAGAGTTGGCCTCAGAGGATCTCAGTAGCCTTGCAGATTACCTCTCTCAGATTAAGGTAGGGAACTTGTAGGCGCTCTCAGTCACCTCCTCCTGCATGGCTCTCCCCTGCGCCGGTCAATGTGATACTGCACCCTCGGCCAGATTCTGTACTGGAGGTACGCTTCATCCTGTGGTTTTTCAAGCTTTCTCTCCTCCACCATTTGAAACTCAGCAGCAGGATATTCTTAAATTATGTCCAGTCAGGGCTCTTACAATTGATGTCCTCTACACAGGCAGTCCTCTGGCCTTTTTGTCTGTGTTAGGGAGATGAACCTTTGGTTCTGCTGCTTACAAGACGATTATACGAATCATTGCCGTATCTGCTCTTCCCATTGCGTCAACACCATGCTGCGGCGTCTCGTTCCCCTTTTCAGGAAACCAGGTTACACACATAACCTAGAGTTTTTTTTTTTGCTTGCTCATTCATCCACACTTGCACGAGCTGTCTGATGCGCATGCCGTTGCTTGTGTTGCATAATGTGTTCGTTATTACGAGGGTGGAGAAATAAACGGAGGGGTGTTTGTTCGGGTGTTTACTACACCTTTTGAGGCTTCATTCACAACTTAATAAACTATGTTCTAGCTGGGCCAAAGACTAGTCTTACAAGTTAGCACATTTTTTCTTTAAGACTGTTCATCATATTTTAAAGTCGGTTACAAGAAAACACATAAAAATTGCTTAAAAATGTTTCTAATTCAATACCACAACATAAGACTGAATGCCCCTTTACCAAGTGCTAGCGGTCATACTAGTACTTAAGACGCAGTCTTGATATAACGGCTGTTTGTGCAACTGGCCACTGGGAACTTAATGTGTTTGATTTGTAGCTGGAGCTTTTGTAGCATTGCATTGTGGTGGTGCCCGTTTGCTCTGGTGTGAGATCAGTTGTACGGTTTCCTCACTGTACTTTGTAGTTAGGGTCTCCAATGGTTCATATTTTGTATTCTGCCTTAAGCGTACACCCACTACAAATGTGCAAATGACTCACAGCTCTGCTGCACGCCGGTGGAAATATAGCCATTTCATTATGAGCAGGCTGTTTGAGCACTGCACAAAGAAAAAAACTCTATCATCTGCATCATATGTGCAATGGCAGTCAGCCCTACAGCTGTCACAGGCACAATAGATTGGCGTGAAGAACAGCGTTACGTTCCAGCCACACAATCAGCATGTGGGCATGTGTGTCAGATCACTCTGCTCATGCCTTCTGTTTCTTAAAGGTGAGATTTTATATAGCCCTTGCATTTTAATGAGACTTTCTTTCACTGTCTATGCACCCTGTTATCTGCATTGTCTGTTTTTATTCTCATAGTGGATGTTTAATGCTATTCAAAGTTAACCATTCATTAAGTACACATTCTTGTCCAGCAAAAACCCCATGTTTTTTCAACTTTGAAAAGGTTATATTTGTGATGTAAAAAAGAAAAGAAGAAATTAAATTGTTTCAAATCCACAGGGGGACATGTGCGAGACAGAGGCAAGGCAGGTTTCCAAACTGAAGCTCACTTTAATATAACCGAAAACAAAACACATTAAATAACCAAACAAAATGGCACAAGTAGTGCAATAAACTCAGAACAAACTTCCAACAGAAGGATAGCATCTACACCAGTGGTTTTCAAACTTTTTGTGTGTGTGGACCACTATTTGTAATCAAAAAATTTTGTGGACCACCTCATAACACACATAATAAAATGTCTACACAGTCTTACCTGAATTAATCCGCACCTCTAAATAGGCTTATTAGCACTACTATAACTAGTCATCACATCAGTGTGCAACAGGTGTCAGGTTGGGTGAAGGGATGTGACGAGGACTCAATGTTGCAGACGAGTGGGGATTTTATTGTTACAAAAATGAAAAATAAAACAGAACAAAAACCACCCCGAGGGGGAAAACAGGACTAGAACATGAACTAGACTTGAACATGAACTGGACTAGAAACTTGACAAGAGGCAGGACCACACAACCATAACCGGCGAGAAACCAGCACAAGACAACAGACAAGGATGGATTAAATACAAGCATGAGGAACGGTAATTGAATGGGACACAGCTGGGAACAAATCAAACTAAAGCAGGGAAACAAGGTGGGAGGGTTACACATTGACAAGACAAACACGCAGCTAATGCGAATCGCCGTGTGTTCACATTAAACAAAGACGCATCACAAAAACACAACATGAAAGCACGTGGCCAATGTAAACACGAACCTTACAACACAGGACAAGGACACGAGAGCACGCGGTACGAGCAGAGCTTGAAACCGCGCCCACTCACATAACGTAAAGCGCCTGAGAATGAGCAAAACACTTGTCACACGCGCTCACGACAAGGACGAACACGAGTTATGAAAGCCCGAATCCCGATCCAAAACCAAAACTGAACCAGACCAAAGTATCGGGACCAGACATCATAACTCGCACAAAAGACGTCACAGACGCGCACGCACGCACACACAACTCGAGAGATAACGGCAGTGTCAGAGCTCTGCCACAAAACCAAGAAATGACTAGACCGAATGTGGCAGAACCCTGACAACAGGCTTGTTAAAAGAAAGTTTACTCCACACAACGGCTGCCACATATTTAATTTATTTGTTTACTCATGTGCCCGAGGGCATAATCAGGTTAATTTGAACAACAGGCTTATTTCCATAGCAACATTATTTTCCGAACACCACTGGCCTATTTTAGTAATCGCACAATAACTTGACAATTTAATGTAAACGTTATATCAATATAGGCCTACATATTCCTTAAAAAAATTTTATGGGAATTTCCTGGTAAAATGAAGGTAAAATATTATTTTATTTTGCCTTTCCACGGACCACCTTCAGTACCCTCACGGACCACAGTTTGGGAATCACTGATCTACACAACATAACCACGACATAAAGTCAACATTACTTCACAGTGACAACGTCAACAACCAACAAGGACAAGGGAAACACAAGAGGGTTATACACAAGGGACTGACGAACACCTGGGAAGACTAATGAGGAAAGTGATCGCAAGACAGATGCAAGGAGGGAACGATAGTGGAAGTAAAACACCGGAAGTGAAACACCACATGACACACCAGACAGGAAGTGACAAATGACACGACACAGGAAGTGACAATTGACCTCACTGACAGGAAGTGACAAAGACCCGACAGACAGGAAGTGCACAGATAACAAGACGGACCGGACTAAATCAGACAAAAATCATAACTGAACACCTTTAATTTACTACTTTTACTACTGGTACTAGTAATAGTAGTATCAGGGTTTCACTTTATCACATTCTATTGACTATAAGTAATGTTGCACCTGGACGTCTACTAGCTCTCATTAGAGTGTTAGTAGATTATTATTAGACTGGTAATTTTAGGGTTAGAATAAGATGACATGTGTTTGTAAAGTTAATTATAGTCAGTAGAATATCTGTTGCACAATAAAGAATTAGCAGCAGTCATACTAATACTCTAATGCGAGTTAGTTGACATTTAGGTGCAAATTTACTTATGGTCAACAGAATGTTCAATAGAGACCAAAAAATAAAAATATATACCGGTATATATTGTAGAGTATGGACGGTGCTCATGAATGATCGATCAGATTCATTCTTTGATTGAAAAAGTGATTCGACAGGATCGGCTCCGTAGAATCTGTGAAAAAGACAGTTTAACACCTCTGGAACACAAACCATTCTCACTCACCCTCGCTCTCCTCCGCATTTCAAAGGATGCCATCGTAAAACAGCCCCCACACACAAACACACACATACATACCAAGAACACAAAGACTGTGCCATGTGACTTCTAACTTAGTTATTTTCCATTTTTAGATGTGTTGTGTTTTACCTATACATATGCATGTTTTTGTTATAACCATTTTAGATGTGTTTGATAATTTAGTGGCTTATAATCAGTAATTACCTATACATAACCAGGCCAATCTTCATGTTGCCTTCGTGTTAAGAGTTAATATAGCCACGAATGGTCTTGAAATCTTTGTCTTTCAATTTGCAGACTGTCTAGGTTTGTTTCACTGTGCTAGGATGCATCAGACTCTTTCTTTTATTCCAAAACCCAAAGGTCTGCATTCTGAAGTAGGCCATAAAACATGCTAATCACATGAGACTAAGACAAAGGAAGTTTCCCGCTTCTCAGTTCCTTCACTCTGATTGGCTGTCCCAACTCTTAGAGGCGTGCTTTGTTTATTCCAGCAGCCATGTCACCCTGCAGCCTAAGACTGGTGTCCCACTGAAGCTGAGCAGGGCTGAGCTGGTCAGTATCTGGATGGGAGACTCCTGGGAAACACTTGGTTTCTGCTGGAAGTGGTGTTAGGAGGCCAGCAGGGGGCGTCACCCTGCAGTCTGTGTGGGTCCTAACGCCCCAGTATAGTGACGGGGACACTGTACTGCAACAAGCACCGTCCTTCTGATGAGACGATAAACCAAGGTCCTGACTCTCTGTGCTGATTAAAAATCCCAGGATGTCCTTCGCAAGAGTAGGGGTTTAACCCCGGCATCCTGGCCAAATCTGCCCATTGGCCTTGGTCCATCACTGCCTCCTAATCACTCCCCTACATTAATTGGCTTCATTGCTCTGTCTCCTCTCCTTAGCTGGTGTGTGGTGAGCGTTCTGGCACAGGTTGCCGTCGCATCATCCAGGTGGATGCTGCACACTGGCGGTTGAGGAGATTCCCCCCCCCCCCCCTCCCAAGCGCTTTGAGCTCTGGAAAAGCGCTATATAAATGTAACTGATTATTATTATTATTATTATTCCTTTATAAGCACCCGTAGGCCAAGGATCTACCTCTTCTTCTTGCTCTTCAACTCTTCATCCTCTTGCAACTCTTCTTCTTGGGCGCGGATTCTTGGATCCTCCTTCAGCGCCATTTTCCACAAAGGACATTACCAGATTAAGAACCCAATTTGAACTTACCGCGGATTCCAACGGACCCGCCCAGCAAGACGCAAACCTCGGACCAGATCGGAATTCACACGCATGAATTCCGACCAGCCACAGAAAGAAACATAAGCAAGTAGCCCTTAAACGATCTTTAAGAGATTTGAGTTTATACCAATAAGTTGGTCTGATTCCTTGCTTGTTCTCAAATAGGTTATTGTCTGTAATACTACCTTCCTTTGTCTCTCCCTCTCCTACTCTCTCTCTCTCTTATTCTCTCTTCTTCCCTTTTTCAATTAATCTGTGTATGTTTGTCTATTGTTTGTCGATTATTAAAATATATATATTCACACGTGATTGCCTCTGAATTGCTCATCCATAAGTCACTTTAATGGTGACCGATCCTTGTTACAAATTAATGGAAAGATCTTTCTTTGTGGCCAAAAGAAACCTTTCCTTTTTATAGAGTTTATAAGGTCAATATTTGCTGGACAAATTATCCGTCCTTTGAACTCTTTTCTAGAATTAAAGAAAATTCTACAAGCCGAATCAAGCCATAGATATTAATAATTGTTATAATCCGTTATAATTAACTGTTAATATCCAAATTCCCCTTTGTGCAGATTTATGTGTGTTTGATCATAAAACGATTAAACGCACACATAGATCCGCACCATTTCCCTTAGGCTTAGAATCGCTACAATATATTGTTCAGACATTATTTGTTACAATAATGATTTGCATTATTGGCAAAACACTATGTCGATAAATTGGTTTATAGTGCATTTGCGTTAGAGTTCAGTGTGTGATGTGTAAAGCAGCTCCTGGGATGCAGCAAAAGAAATATGTGTACAAATACAACTTGATTTGATTGTGTACTGAAATTAATTAATTAATTTGAATGACGTAAAAGGTTACCAGTGTCCACATTTGATATAAAATCATAACTGACTTCTAATCTTTATAACCTGCTTGTAAGGCACCAGGTGCAGGTGTGTGATGCGGAGAAGCCAGGAGACGAAAAGATTCAAACAAAACACTTTTATTAACAAAGGAGAAGCAAAAGGCACGCAATGGTGCAAAACACGAACTCGAAGGAAGAGACATCCACACACACTAACTACCACGTAACACTGACAATTACCGACGAAGACAAGGGGTAACATGAGGGTTTAGATACACGAGGAGATTACAGACAGCTGGCAAACTAATCAAACTAATCGCGTAATACAAACAAGACAGACGTGGGGAGGAATGGGGAGACACGGGGAAACCCGGAAGTGACAGACGTGACAAGACTGTGACACTGCTTTAACTGCTTTAAATTTAAATTACTATTCGGGTCTCTGAGATTCCAGATATAAAACAATAATGCAGAAATAAATGCAATGAATTTTCATGTGTTTGAAGGGCAGATCCTTTCAGAATTGTACTTACAATAAGCCATTTCATCCGATGTAAATCAAATGCTCCTATTCACCTCTATCTCAGAAAGCTTTAATTCAATCTCATATGTCAACAGCTTTCTTTTATCAGGCTATACATAGATCAAGTCAAGTCATGTCACTTTTATTTATATAGCACTTTTTACAATAAAGATTGTTGCAAAGCAGCTTTACAGAGATAACAGGAAAACAATGCAACAAAGTTTGTTTAGTCTGTACAGCAGCTCTACAAGAGCAAGTCAATAAATACATTTTTTTGAATATTAAGTGCCCCAAATAAGCAAGCCAGAGGCAATATTGACAAGGAACCCAAACTCTATCAGGTGACAGAATGGAGAAAAAACACCTTTGGAGAAACCAGGCTCAGTCTGGGGCCAGTTATACTCTGGCCAACAAATTAACAATTATTGATTATGATATAGACAACTTTTCTGGTCCGATAAGATGTTTATGTATTTTATTTGTTGTATGCTATAGAAATGAACATAGACAGCTTAATCTTTTGCTGAAAAATGTCAGCTGCTACTAATAAATGACAACACATTGCATGTAGTTTCTTTATATCGCAAAGTATATTAGATAATTATTTCTCTATAAAATATCTATGTCTCAATATATCATACAATTTGTGTTAAAATAATTACTAATCTTAATTAACTTTAGTTACTTTTTAATTAACTTTATGTCTAATTATTTATTATAATATGATTTAAGGTCAATTTGTAATACGAAAAAATATTGTAATAATAAAAATTAGAGTATAAGAGTTTTAAAAGGAATATTTAACATTTTAAATGAATTTTCTTTGAGGAAAAAAAAAGTTTTTAATGAAAATCAAGGTTAAACTTTTTTTTAAAGTGTCCTTTTTACAGTGTAATTATACATTTAAGTACTGAGTAATATTAATTAACATGTAATTACTATAGGGTTAGCATTAGTTGCAAGTAAATATGAAGAATTAATAGTTATTACTATATGTACGACACGTAACATGTATCAAGGACACTGTAAAAAAGTTACTAAAATCAATTTCTGCATTTAAACCACTGAAATATATTATGAAATCTAAAGTCACTGAAATAATAAAAATCAGAAAATTATATTCTAAAACATTTTTGAGCTTAACATGACAGACATATCTAAAAACCAGGGTGAATATGTTCTCCTGCCCATAAACATCAAATATCCCTAAAAAAAGACATTGCAGGAGATTAAATCTAAAGCTCAAGCAGATTCATGATATTTAATGCAAGTCTGTAAATAAAGATTAGAATGTAAATAATGGTGTTTAAATAATGATGTTTGCTTTGAACCTTTTAATTGTGCACACAATATTCATAGAGTTAATCTGTTGAAAGACTAACTAATTACACAGTAATTTCACGTTTCACTCATTTGCAGGCAAGTTTAAACTCCCATGAGTATTTGTGAGATAATCCCGATAAATACACCAATGGCTTAACTCTGACAATGGGACCTCAATTGGCTTCCTGTTGCGCGGTTGTTGCATCAGCAGTGCATTGCATGCTTACACCGTGCTTCAGATATATGAGACAAGATGTTGATCAAAAACAAAAGAGCTTTTGAGTGAACCCATCTCTGCCTCCTCGGAGACTTGATCAACTGCCATGATTATAGTTCAGCAGCTCTATCTGTTCTGCACTGCTCTGATGAATATTTCCAAGGGCATCTGGAGACGCATGAAGCAGACACTGTTCTGAAATTTCAACAGTGAGGCTAATTTGACATCTGAGTTCATCTGAAGATTACCTGACCCAAGAAAAGTTTCCAGATTCGTCATCCCAGCCAAATACAGGGGTGCTGTTTTGGTGTTGTTGTTGTTGTTGTAGTACCACTAATCATCCGCATCCGTAATGTTACAATGCAGGTCTCAAAAACTGGGGGAGTGTTTTTGCGTGCATTCAAGTAACAAATGAAAGCTTTTTTTACAAGCTCCTAATATCTGACTGTGATTGCACTGGCCTTGCAGTCAAAGAAATCTCAGAGAGAATATCATCACTTATATACAGTTTCACAACAGAAGTTCAAAATTTGTCATGTTATGCACTTTTCACTTTGAAAAGGTCAAGTATTAATGACATGTCTGAAATATTTTCTACATTTTACCCTGCAATTCAACTGTATCGAGTTGAACATTCTCTCTAGACTAGTGCCGTGTATGTTTTAATATAACTGTGCCTTCAGGGTTTACCATTGCAAAGTGCAAATAACTTACTAAAAAGAAGCCTCTTATATGTTTTGTTATTTTAAGCTTGCGTTTTTTGAGTTTGTATCTCTTATACTCACCAAGGCTGCATTCATTCACAACTGGTTCCTATTTGATTATGTTTAAAAATGTAATTTAATCCTGTGATGCACAGCTGAATTTTCAGCATTATACCTTTAGTGTCACATGATCATTCAGAATAATATGCTGATTGAACAAAGACAAAGGACCACAGGAGGGTGTTTATGGACAAATACAGGATTGGGACCAGCTGACGCGACTTGGGACGTGATTGGATAGAAACGGGAGCGTGTAAGACCTGGAAGATCCACAAAAGGACCCGGATGTGACAGCTGCGACGAGACAAGACTGTGACATTTCTGTGGCTTCATATTTTTGTGGAAACCATGTGTTATATTTTTGGCAACAATTCTTTTAAATGATTGAGTGTGTAGCTTTTCATTTCTTAAAGTGAAAATGATGCAGTCAGTCAAGTTAACCTTATTTATTAAACTGAATTACACTTTAATAAAAACAATATACAGTGGTACCTCGAGATACGAAATGAATCCGTTCCGAGGCGGTCTTCGTATAATGAGTTTTTCGTATCTTGGAACACATTTTACATGTAAAATGGCTAATCCGTTCCAAGCCCTCCAAAAACACCCCATTCATTTTCATAATAAAGCTAAATTGACCTATAAACAATGAAATAACGTAAAAAGTCGAAGCTTACCTTTCGAGTGAAACTATATCCGAAAGTTGCGGCAGAGGAGGAGGAGGACAAACGGCAAATAATGTACGTGCATAACGTTATCGGCAGGATTCGAAACTGCAGGGAAACCCCAATGGATTCGTTCCACACGACCATAAATGCCCATTTTAAATATTTTTTGGGTTTTAACCTATTAAATACATTTAAAATTATAACCATTAAGATCTCATATAAATACTAATTAAGTATTTTTTAGAGTTTAACTGTCATTATTAACTATTTACTGTAACACGCACTTTACCTATATTTCACTACATTGTAGCGTTGCTTCTTTTAATAACCAGACAGGTTCCATCTCATTCAGAGATTTTATTGAGAACTATCGGATTGCGGTTCTGGCTTCAACCCGCCGTACATAACAGAAGAATCAAAACTATCTCTGTTTACGAGCTCTCTCTCTAATCCCTCAGAACTCCACTCTCTCTAGCGCCGACTGAAACCCCGCCCTCTTAAAGTGACAAGACTGTTAATTTAACACTTATTGACACATCAGATTAGACTAGTTCCTTCAACATTTGTGACGATATTACAACGTGAAGAATAGCGATCACAATTAATGCAACAACACGAGGTAAAAACGCTGTAAATCGCTTATGTATATGATCTGTACAGAGTTATAACTGTTATAGTATGCTGTTCTCTAAAAGTGTATGGCCCTTTAAGAACGTCATTGGGTGCGTTGGACTGTGAACACACGTGAGTCTCATTAGTATGCAATGTGTGGTGTTGGTAACATGCTCCATTAATAAAGTTTCATCATATTCACATGTAATCATATTCACAACAACTTATAAAATAATGCACTGTGGTGAATGATGCACCCATATTGAGAGACACAGAGAATGAACGAGTTAAGGGGTGATAAAGGGATCTTTTCGACGCAAAACTGTGCATGGGTGAGGGAATTTTTTTCTCGTACACCGATACAATGCTCGTACACTGATTCGACCCTCCATGCTCGTACACCGATTTGCTCGTATACCAAGTCGCTCGTAAACCGAGGTATTACTGTATATGAATATATTATGAAGAAATGTTTTTGGTTTTCAGCTTAATTTGGATGAATAACCAACATCAAACTGGCTACATCGCAAAGTTTTAGTCGTTGTATCCATACATGCAAAATGCATATTCATATCAGGTGTAAACAGGCCTTGAAAGATCATGTAACACTGAAGACTCAAAATTTAGCATCCAAGGAATAATTGCATTTTAAATGCCTTATCTGAATTAATGATGCCATTTGACAGAATTATTTGGTTTATAACTGTTAAAATTGTGGGTGCGGTGTGCGATGCGGAGACCAGGGAGGAGAAATGGGACGGGATTGGTAACAGCTGACAAGACTAAATGGATAAGTGATGAGACACAGACAGGAGCTGGAAGATACATAAAGGGACCCGGATGTGACAGACGAGACAAGACTGTGACAATAACCTGTAAATTGGTTTAGATTTTGTTATCACGGTCAGTGCTCTGTCTTTTACATTATTAAGCTGTAGTGTACTCTCACCTCTACTTGCATACTGGCACTTCTCACATGTTCCCGGTACCATGAGCTTCACTAGCCACCCATGAAAAAAATGATTAGCTTAGTAATCTGTATAAAAATGTGTGATCAGCTCAGTCCTCTTTTAATCTAATGAAATTGAATTTAATGAAAATGGAAGAAGGCTTCAGCTCCTCCTCATCCTTTAGTCAGTGCTATAGAGTCAGGGAAGTTACGTCATTGCACATTGCATTCTGGGTAGTCGCCGCCATGGTATATGATGCACTCAGGAATGTACAATGATAGCAAATACAAATTTTCTAAGAAACAATTACTGTATTTACGTTAATACTTTTTATGAACTGCTTGCACTAGCTTAGAATAAATAGACTACTATTTGAATCTCTTGTACAGTCAAGTGCTCACTCATGCAGCCAAAACATTGCACATTCATCACATTTCATTGAAACCAAACGACCGCCTTTTATTGGACCACAAACAAGACAAAATTGATTTCTCTTTTGCAGTTTAATTTTTTAATACCTAAAAAGATGCACTGATATATGTCTGCTAGATAAATTAATAAATACAATATAGTTTGAGCTTAGCCAGTGGACCATTTATTCAATCAACATAATTATATTATAATTTCCCTAATTTATTAATGTTAATGCATTAAGGGGTAACAACAGTATGGCTCTGAAATTCTGTGTATTGTGAAAGCACTATACCCTACACATTTTTTTAATTTTACTGGACGTAAATGGAACAAGACCAAGATTTCCCTTTCAAGGGAACTCGCGCTGCGTCTAGCGCTGTGGGAACGCCCCTGCGTGAATCCGTCATGAAGCACGTATGCAATCTGCCCAATCGCATGATGAGACTTCAGAAGCGGGTGACGTCTCGAACCAGGAATCTATTAATACTAGCCACGCCAAACAGCAGGCAGCTTCTGTCTCTTCAGTTGCGCTCTATGTGATCTGTCTGTCCTATTTATTGTTGTTTGTCACAAGCACATATATATATCATTGCGAGCACCAGTTTTAAGCAGTGATACACATGCGATGTGTGTAATGTGTATGGGAGCGGAGCACGCACGGGCAGCGTTCAAGAGCACTGCCTGTGCTCACTGTGAACAGCTGCCGCTGAGAACGCTCCGCTCCCGCCTGGCGCTCTTCGAGGAGGTCGCCCAGGCTCGCAGTCCTCAGGGCTCGGGCGATCTTGGGCCTCAGCATCGATCTCGGTCCTGGGGATCGTAATTGGATTTGTCGGAGGGGTTTGAGACGGGTGCCGCCCTTTCTAAGCCTTCACCCAGCAGCACCCACCCGGCTCTCAGGCAGAAGCACGCTCGGCGGTTTCTTCCGCCAGAGGAGAGGCACCGGCGCTGCAATTATCTAGTTCAGAGGAAATGGATGCTATTAGTGTCGAGGCTGGGGATGAGGACTCGCCACCTCATTCTCCAGCCTATGAGGAGGTTCTGACTCGCGCTGTTGCCAGATTAAACATCAACTGGCCAGCAGAAAGGCAGGACGCTCGCCCTAGAAGCAAACTAAATGAACGCTTCCTGCCTTTGGGAGTTCAGCCTCCGCGTCGGAGTCTGTCGTTTTTTCCCGACCTCCACACTGAGGTGTCGAGGTCGTGGAAGAGACCAGTCTCTTATCATGTGCATAACCCTGTCGCTAAAACATTCTTCGATAATGGGGCTGAAAGAGTGTGGTTATGCGGCGCTGCCTAGTATTGAGGAGACTTTAGCCAGTCATTTGTCTCCTCAATCGGCGTCGCAAAAGACCCCGACGCTGCCCACCAGGCCATTAAAAGCTACATCGGCTCTGGTGGATAAATCGTTCAGTGCCGCTGGTCAGGCTGCGGCTTGCCTCCACACAATCGGGCTGCTGCAAGCCTACCAGGCGTACGCACTAGGTGACCTTGAGGGGAATCGGTCCCCAGGCGGTCGCTGAGTTGCGCCGGGCGACCGATTTATCTCTCCGGGCCACCAAAGAGACCGCCCGTGCTATTGGGCGGTCCATGGCAATCTTGGTGGCTACGGAGAGGCATCTCTGGTTAAATTTGTCAGAGATGCAAGAGAAACATAAAAGTTTTTTGCTTGACGCCCCCCTGGTGCCTCCGGGCTCTTTGGCGACGCCGTCTCTAATGTCGTCGGGAGACACCAGGAGGCCACCAAGCAGGCGGCGGCATTCAAGAAGCTCATCCCCCGCCGCTCCCAGGCCTGCGGGGATGCTGAGCAGGAGCAGCCCCAGAAAGCCAGCTCCTCCCATCGGGTTACCCAAAAACAGAGCGTTGCCACCCGGACTCCTCCCCAGAAAGCGGAGGGCCACCCCGGTTCATGGGGGTTCTAGTCACTACGGTGGCCCCCGAGCAGGCTCTGGTTATGGAACAGGAAGTAGAAACACTGCTGAAGAAAGGGGCCATAGAACGTGTTCTCCTCCTAGACAGAGAGTCAGGCTTTTACAGCCGATACTTCATAGTTCCCATTTTGGATCTGCGTATACTCAATAAGTCTGTATTGCAGCTCAAGTTCAAAATGCTTACTCTGAGACAAATCATTCCACAAATCAGGTCCGAGGACTGGTTTATGACGATAGATATGAAGAATGCGTACTTTCATATCTCCTTTCTTCCTCAGCACAGGAGGTTCCTCAGGTTTGCCTTCGGGGACGAGGCATACCAATATCAGGTCCTCCCATTCGGCCTAGCTCTATCCCCTCGCACTTTTACCAAATGTGTAGATGCAGCTCTTGCACCTCTTCACCTTCAGGGCATTCGTATTCTCAGCTACTTAGGCCCAGTTGAGACAGCTGGCAATTCGGCATCAAGATGTCGTTCTCGACCATATGAAGGTGCTGGGGTTACAGCTGAATTCCAAGAAGAGTGTACTCTTCCCTCTACAGAACACCACCTTTCTCGGGGTGGTCTGGGATTCGGTCTCAATGCAAGTGAGTCTTTCTCCCGCCCGCATCCAGTCAATCCTCTCAGCCGTGAAGCAGATAAAGCTAGGCCAGTCACGAAAAGTGAAGCAGTTCCAGAGACTGTTAGCTCTCATGGCAGCAGCGTCCAATGTCATTACTTTTGGCCTGTTGTACATGAGACCCCTTCAGTGGTGGCTCAAAACCAGGGGGCTTTCCCCGAGGGGCAACCCATTTCGCATGATCAAGGTCACGCTGCGCTGCCTTCATGCCTTAGACATGTGGAAGAATCCCTGGTTCCTTTCCCAAGGCCCCGTGCTGGGAGCTCCTTGTCGTCGCCGAGTGCTTACGACGGATGCATCCCTCACAGGCTGGGGAGCGATCCTAGATGGACGCTCAGCACAAGGTCTGTGGAGTGGGCCCCGTCTCTCCTGGCACATAAACTGTCTGGAAATGATGGCGGTCTATTTGGCCCTGAGGAGCTTCCTCCCTGATCTCAGGGCCCATCATGTTCTTGGTCGCCTATATAAACCACCGGGGGGGGGTCTGGGTCTGTGTTCAATCGCATCACTCGTTGATAATTACAGACCTGTCTCTCTCCTACCATTCATATCTAAAACTCTTGAACGTGTTGTTTTTAACCAAGTATCTTCTTTTCTGTCTCAGAATGACCGGTTGGACATCAACCAGTCTGGCTTCAAGAAGGGCCATTCAACCGAGACGGCATTACTATCTGTCACGGAAGCTCTAAGGAGTGCAAAAGCTGATTCAAAATCGTCAGTTCTCATTCTTTTGGATCTTTCTGCTGCCTTTGACACTGTTAATCACCAAATCCTTTTATCTACCCTCTCGTCACTGGGCATCACCGGAACTCCCCTTCAGTGGTTTGAATTCTATCTCACGGATAGGTCCTTCAGGGTGGCATGGTGCGGGGAGGTCTCCAAAGAATGTCAACTGATCACCGGTGTTCCACAGGGCTCAGTTCTTGGACCACTTCTCTTCTCCATGTACACCACATCACTGGGTCCCATCATAGAGGCACACGGCTTCTCCTATCACTGCTACGCAGATGACACTCAGCTCTACATATCATTTCAACCAGATGATCCAACGGTGGCTGCGAGAATCACAAGCTGCCTAGCGGACATCTCGACATGGATGAAAGAGCATCATCTGCAGCTCAACCTGGCAAAGACGGAGCTTTTAGTCTTTCCTGCCGATCCAACCCGACAGCATGATTTCACTATCCAGAACGGTGCTACCACGATAACCCCTTCAAAGTCTGTCAGAAATCTTGGAGTGATCTTTGAGGACCAGCTGACCTTCAAGGACCACATTGCAAAGACGGCTCGATCATGCAGGTTTGCACTGTACAACATTAGAAGGATCAGGCCATTCCTAACTGAGCAAGCTACACAACTTCTGGTGCAGGCCATGGTCATTTCCAGACTGGACTACTGCAACGCTCTTCTGGTTGGGCTTCCTGCAAATGCAATCAAACCCCTACAACTGATCCAGAATGCAGCAGCTCGTCTGGTCTTCAACCAACCGAAAAGATCTCATGTCACTCCACTCTTCATCTCACTACACTGGCTCCCTCTCGCAGCACGCATCAAATTGAAAGTACTGACTCTTGCATACAAAACTTACATAAACTCAGCACCTTCATACTTCCACTCATTGGTACAACTCTACACACCTACCAGAAACCTTCGATCGATCAACGAGCGGCGACTCGTGGTTCATCACAGAGAGGAAAAAGAACGATCACAAGAACATTTTCATTCACCACCCCTGGCTGGTGGAACACACTCCCTGCCCTCATCCGGAATGCAGATTCCCTGTCGAGGTTTAAAAAACTACTAAAAACGCATCTCTTCCATGAGCACCTAACATGACACACACATGCACTCACCAAAAAAAAAAAAAAAATCCCTTTTCTCTACTCCCCATGCTGGTGCTACTTGTATTCAGAATGTTTGAAACTTTGTATTGTAAGCGCTCTTATGTGTTTTTGTATCCTTTGGATAAATTGCTTCTATATTCCTCAAATTGTAAGTCGCTTTGGATAAAAGCGTCTGCTAAATGAGTAAATGTAAATGTAAATGTAAATGTGTTCACGTCCACTGTACAAACTAGATCCTGAGATCCCTAGATCCTAGAGCCAGATCCTTCTGTGGTCCCACGGGAGGCTGCTGTCACTGAAAGCCATTTACATCCCTGGGACTCAAAATGTGGAAGCAGACATCCTGTCGAGGCAGGGGCCGAGGCCCGGGGAATGAAGACTTCACACCGAGGTGGAGGAGCAGATATGGGAGAAATTCGGCCAGGCTCAGGTGGATTTGTTCGCATCTTGAGAGACCTCGCACTGTCCACTCTGGTTCTCCCTGTCTCATTCAGCGCCTCTCGGTCTGGATGCTATGTCTCAGGAGTGGCCGAGGTTACCCCTGTACGCCTTTCCCCCGATTGCTCTGCTCCCGGGGGTTCTGGAGAGAGTTTGCCAGGACAAGGTCCGGCTCACCTTGCCCCACGTTGGCCGGGCAGAGTGTGGTGTCCGGACCTGATTTCCCTCCTAGACGGCTCTCCATGGGAGATTCCTTCTGTCCCAAGCGGGGGGCTAATACTGCACCCCCGCCCAGAACTTTGAAATCTGTGGTCTTGGCCTCTGAGGGGGCTCAGCTCTTAAGTTCCGGTCTCTCAACCAAGGTTGTCGAGACCATTCTCCACTCCAGAGCTCCCTCCACAAGGAAACTCTATGGCTTAAAGTGGAGACTCTTCACTTCATGGTGTAGCGAGCGTCAGCTGGACCCAGCTAGCTGCCCTGTTGGTTCAGTACTGGAGTTCTTGTAAGAACGTTTCGCTTCCGAGTTATCTCCGTCCACCCTGAAGGTGTATGTGGCAGCCATAGCGGCCTACCACTTCCCTCTAGCTGGGCTATCTCTGGGGAGAGACCCTCTTATTACCCGTTTCCTCCGTGGCACCTTGAGGCTAAGGCCTGCAGTACACTCGAGGGTACCGTCTTGGTATTTGACCGTGGTGCTCCGCGGTCTATCCCGGGCTCCCTTTGAGCCTGTTGAAGAAGTGGCTCCCAAGTTCGTTACTTTCAAAACTCTTTTCTCTTGACTATTTCTTCTCTGAAAAGAATAGGAGATTTGCAAGCTCTTTCAGTTGCTCCTTCATGCCTTCATGCGGCAGGTTGGTCCTCTCCGCACACTTTTATCAGGTTCTATAATCTAGACCTAATCTCTACCCCTGGGGGCCGGGTGTTGTCGTCTGAGGGCGATCACATCTGACAGGCTCTTGTCACTATGGCAGCATTGGTATATCGTTCCCACAGCGCTAGACGCAGCGCGAGTTCCCTTGAAAGGGAACGTCTCGGTTACGTACGTAAACTTAGTTCCCTGAATAGGGAACGAGACGCTGTGTCTCCCGGCCATACCTCCCATGAGCCTGCCAACAGCGTCTACTTCAGGGACTTAGCTGCCTGCTGTTTGGTGTGGCTAGTATTAATAGATTCCTGGTTTGTGACGTCACCCGCTTCTGACGTCTCATCATGCGATTGGGCAGATTGCATACGTGCTTCATGACGGATTCACGCAGGGGCGTTCCCACAGCGCTAGACGCAGCATCTCGTTCCCTTTTCAGGGAACTAAGGTTACATATGTAAACCGAGACATTCTCATACTTAGAGAAGCTAAACAATGAACATGGAGAGGGATCAGAACAAGCTACCACAAGTGACATTTCCAGATGTGTTTTCATACGTTTAGGTGTGAGCACTTAGATATTTAAGCAGTTAAAAATTTATGAATCTGTAATATATCAATTATAAATAATAAATTATAAATACAAATGGTAAAGACATGTTGATTAAGTTGTGTCTTTTCATTGAGTTTTAATTTCACTTTCACCATTGTGTTGTTTTCCATGCAGGTGTGTTTTTAACTGTATAATGTAATTTTTAATGTCTACCTCCACTACTACTCACTCTGTAACGTAGTGTCTGTGTTCTAAAGTCCCAGAATGCATTGCATTGCTGACGTACATTTATATTGTCATTTACTATTAAATATTGTCAGTACTGTTTGCTACTACACTGTAAAAAAACAAATCATAATCACTGATTTAGACTGCTTTTGAGAGTGAATAACAGAGACAGAGTCTTTTAAATAATGACCCAGCGGCTGATTCTGACATATGTATATACTTACTTAGAATAAAGAGATTTGTGATGTTCTTTGAATTATAGAAGTGGCAAATTGATAGATTCATGTTCTGTTATTTTTCTTAAATAGAAAACTAAAAAGGCGGGTTTTAATACTGGGCAGATTAAATATATTGCCAATCCAGAAAATTACAATAATATAAGGTTTTTCAATATTCTAAATGAATATTAATTAATATATTAAATGTTTTTTTTTAAATATCAGATTAAAAAATCAGAATCTAGGACCCTCTCCAATATCAGAATAGTTGTGAAGAACTGAAGCATTTTATTGCTGTCCACATCCACTGTAATATATAGTGCCAATAAAAGACAATGCAAACACCCCTTCAAAAGCATTCTAATTAAAGTCAGACATTTTCTGAATGATATGACATAGCTGAGAATCATAGCGATGACTAAACAGATCTAATCTTAGCTTAATGCTAATGCTTCAAATGTGTCATTGATTTCAGGCAGGAAATTAAAAACAAAAACACCTTGAGAACCTGGCATGGCCCACTGGTCCCTGAGCAGCGGAAAACTGTGCGTCAGATCGGCCTGCTCTCACCTTCACTCTGTCAAGGAGAAAAAAGAAGAGAAAGACTTAAAAGGATTTCCAAACCTTCCCAAAAGAGATTAATGCTGATCGGCTGCTTGCTTTCACAGAAATTTGATAAGACTCTTTTGCATCATTTAACTTTGAATGGCTTTGCAAAAGCTGTGATTGGCCTAAACATCCCCCATGAGAGGAAACACAGACGCTGCTGATTGAGAAAGTGCCTGCTGCTGCCAAATAGCCATTTCTACACTTATATTTGACCTTGTAGTGGCAGAGCTCAAGCTGCGCTTCGCAGCCAATAAAAGTGAAATCCTGAAATTGAATGAGCCCTAAAAACAGAAGTTACAAGAGGAAAATCAGGTGTCTGCCAAAAACAAACTAGAGCTCATTTTTGTACAGCAATTTTACACATTAAGCAATGAACAGGACCTTTGAGTGACATTAATAAGATTGCTTGATAGTGCATTCACTATCCAATGTTCATTTATCAAATTCAATGTGTGAACTAATGATGGGGACTCTAGAGTTCACCTAGTTTTATCTAGTGTAGGGGAGCGCGGGGCACAACAAAACACTTTTCGGTTTTGGCCGAATAATGAATAATGAATAACTATATTTTTATACAAACAACATACAAATCTGCTATAAATGAGCACTGTTTTCATGTTCGTCGGACCTACTGTTTCTGTGCAGTATCGCCAAAAGCGGCAGGAGAAAACTGTACTTCTTACCCCGTGAGCGGGGCTCGTTGTAACGCCTGTTATTCAATAGATGTTCATTCATGTATTTTTATTTCATAAAAAAAGTTGAGTTGATTTTATAGGGTCAGAAAATATTGGTATTTCAGTTCTTTTTTTTTTATCAATTTCATGTAAATGTACCTTTAACAAAACAAACTGAAGAGTTTCATATTTTTGGTAGCATAATTTGCCATTAAAAAGTAGAATACCTGTACTTTGAGCGATAGCAGCATGATGAACACTGGTTGTGCGGAAAAAAGCGTAAAGATCCTTTATTGCGGTATTGCATTGGAACGATGTGATGGTGAGAACATTTAGTTGAACAAACTTTAACGGATCTTTACCACAGTAGTTACAAGAAGAGTGGTGATTGTACGAAAAAAAAAACAAGTGAGGTGCCTATTTTTTAGGGTATGATTTTACACAAAAACAATGAATAGCCTTTTTGAGCGATACCAGTAAGATGAAACGCTCCTATTCTGGGCTCAGAACGATGTGACAGTGAGAAAATACTGACATTTGAGTGAACAATCCCCTTCATGTGCGTTTTACACAGCAGTTACAAGACAAAGAGTGGTTGTATGGCAAAAACAAGCAGATACAACATGCTTAAATGGCATCTCCCGTTGGAGCTCCATCATGGACAGGGAGAGAAACACAAGCTTCCCTTAAGGGGAAAACTACCAGCCTTAAATTCTGACACCGGCAGAATTGTTGAATGATTCATTACTGGGCTCAGAGGAATTTCAGTCAGCTTTTGCATTTTTAAAATCTTCAATCTGCTGTGAGCTGAAAAAAGCTCACACTTAACAATGGATTGATCCCTTCCGTTTGAGCGGCCCTCTAACATTTCAGTGATCGATTAGAGGCTAACCTTCCATCATCCGTACCGCAGCCTGCGTGATGATGCAAACTAAACACACATACATGATTAATAATTAAGATGGAGCATTGATGGGGCATTAAAAATGCCTCCTCGGGGAAGCATTTATCAGCGCTTCCCACTGATCACGGTGACATTTCTCCTCTTGGTTTGATTCTGACCAGGCAAAATGGCTCATCTGGAATAACATATTTTGCTGCAAATTGATTTAATGCAAAGAGAGCATGTATGCGTTGATGCCTGGAGACTTCAGACTATTCATAGATCTTTTAAAAAGGCTTAATGGAGTTTTGAATATACTGTTTAGAGAGAGTGTTATCACAGCTTTTGTTGTTGCACTATTTAAACAGTAATATTGGATTGTTTTCACCTGGCAATTTCCATGGTAATGCATTGCTTTTAAAGCATTAAAGTCACAAATCATTTGTTTATGCAATAAATACTGTTAGATATGTGATATGTAAATAATCCTAGCATTAAAATTAAAATGGTATTTTTGGCCTGTCCCATCTTGTCTCAAACATACATTACAATCACACATTTCATTGATTAACAAAGCATATTGCAATGGAGTTCACTTATCTCGACCTCGGTTAACTCGCCAACCCTATTATGTTGACGTTTTTGAAGTGGAACCGCCAAACTCCCTCCGCATTTTGTGGCATTTTTTATCGTTTATGTCAATTATTTTATGTCACTGAACCCTAATATCTAGAGCACAAAAGAAGGACAAATTTTCCACTTCAAATGGTTATCTTGATCCCGTGACTAAAGATCGTGCCTAGTTGCCTGCATGCATGACCATTTTTGGTCATTTCCGGCGCTTTGCATTTGCTCAGTCAAATTGTGATTTTACAGCGGTAGGACACATTGGTTTGTGTGGTCATGTCATAAGGGCCGTATGTTGTGTGATTGATAATTTCATGTTATATAGCACTTTTGTTGATTATTTTTCTTCTTTGAAATTATTTTCTTTACATTAATCTTCTCTTTCTTTCACAGCACGTCGTGTTTTGCTGCGCGTACTGTTCCCTGTCAAGGGAACTCAACACTGCGTCGAACGCATATGGGAACGCCTTAGCGTGATTGTCTCTTGAAGCGCAATTGAATCCAGGTGTGCGAGTGCACACAGCCGAGGGTGACGTCATGAGCCAGGAGTATATCAGCACGCAGTGAACTAGAAGCCTCAGCTTTAGTGTCTTCAACAGCGCTCGAAGCTAACGTCCTAAGGGAGCCCGAGCATCTAAACCGACTCTGAGCAGGTGGATAGTCGAGATCTCCCTGGCTTATGACTCAGCGGGTCAGCAGTGTCCTCTGCATGTCCGCTCCCACTCTACTCGGAGCATGGCTACCTCTATGCTTTCTTTGCAGGGGCTCCCCTTGCTGACATTTGTGATGCGGCTGGCTGGTCCTCACCGCATACCTTTATTAGGTTCTACTAACTGGACATTAACCCCACTGTGGGATCTTGGGCCCTTTCGTAGTGAGCTACGTTAGCTTGGCCTACTCTGTACGCTGAGGCGGTGTGGGTATTCCTCGTTCCCATATGCGTTTGATGCAGTGTTGAGTTCCCTTGACAGGGAACATCTCAGGCTACTTACGTAACCCTAGTTCCCTTAGAGGGAACGAAACACTGCGTCTCATAGCCTCAGCTCCTATGCATGCCGGCTAGTTTCAGACACTGGTCAAGCTGTGGCTTCTAGTTCACTGCGTGCTGATATACTCCTGGCTCATGACGTCACTCTCGGCGACATGCACTCGCACACCTGCATTCAATTGCACTTCAAGAGACAATCACGCTAAGGCGTTCCCATATGCGTTCGACGCAGTGTCTCGTTCCCTCTAAGGGAACTAGGGTTACATAAATAACCTGAGCCGTTTTCATTGCTTCAGAGTCCTCAAACTTATTTGTGTTACTCCAGTGATCCAATAAATGACATTTTGATGGGACGAATGCTGGTGTTCAAGAGTGATAACGAAATTACACAACGCAGATTACACACCTACAGAGGCGCAGGAGTTCCCAGATTACATTGACATCAACAAAAACGTTGTTACTGACAGAAGCATTTGTTTTCAAGCAGACCGTTAAAGGCAACAAGCAACAAAGCATTTTAGAGTTTGTAAATAAACCATATAAACCGCGTGTGCAATACTATCAGAACTGTGTCCGAGTGAAATGAGTGTTATGAGTGAATGTGTTTATGTGTGTGTGACTGTTTACGCTGTGAGTGAAATTGTGTTTGCAATGTTGGAGAATATAATGAAAGGTTTGTATGGAGAATGGAAGGTGTTTTTATTGTATTCTGGTAAATCTCTGCTGTTAGTTGCTGCACATATGCCTTTTGTTGTTAGCAAACATATACAGTGTGTGTACATTTTTATAGCATGCTGATCGCTTCATCAAATAAATCACCATATTGGCTGTTGGTTATCTTGATTCTCGGTTATCTCAACGCTTTTTTGCCCCCTGAGGACGTCGAGATAACCGGATTCCACGGTATTTAGCTTTGTTCAAATTTGTATGTAGTCCTGTTACTTCAAAATTTCTTAAAAATTGGTAGAAAATACACCATTTTACAGTCATTGTCACGTGTCTGTCGTGTCTTTGTTTACTTCCTGGTTCCTCCCGCGATCTCCACTCACCTGTCTCGTCATCATCACCTCGTTAGTCTTGTCAGCTGTGTCTTGTTCCCTCATCAGCCCTAGTACATATCAACCTTGTGTTTCCTTCAGTCTTGGTCAGTTGCAGTCCATGTTAAGTTTTGTTTCTCATTGCTCCCGGTCGCCTTGTATTTCAAGTTTAAGCTTTACACAAGTGCAACCTTTTGTTTATATTTAAAGTGCTTGTGTTGAGTTTTATTAATAAAGTATATTTCAGTGATCTTTTGGGTCCGTACCTTCCTCATCTCTCCACACACGTGTGACAGGTGCATCCTCATTTGTTTACAAGATCTGTTTCTAAAATGATTTTATTTTTTATTTTACAAATTTTATAGAATTGTCTCAATTAGCCAAGTTGAACACTGTACTTAGGTAATTATAAGAAAAAAGTTACTTTATTTTATGGAAACTGGAATATGGCACATGCTTTTTTATATGAATTTCTGTTCATTCTGAATCTCTTCATTCCTAGACACTTAGGAATGGTTTTCACAAGACATTTTTTACATACACCATTTAACTGTGGGTGTCTCATCAAATTCGTAAATAGAGAAAAGTTGTTCCTACCTTGATGTGTGCATGGTTTGGGAGTTTAGTGAAGATTAGCCATTACATTGAGTGAAAAAGATTAACAAGGAGGAAACTAAATCTAGAACCTCTGGGCAATCACCTGTTTTAAAAAACAGAACAGATGAGAGTCTGCTGAACAGGCTTTTCTAAGATGGCAAGAACTGAGGAATTTGAAATGTTGTAAAAGTTATGCAAAAGATTGCATATTTATTACTCAGCAGTGAGTAAGGTATTTTATTGAACCGAGAAATTGCCATATGCAGCTCTCTACATTGAGTTCATTGTTGTGAGGATTAATGACTCATTAGGTTGCTGTAGTACTGTGCTGGAATTTATTTTCAATGAAGTACCATGTCTATTAATGGGTAAAGCTCCAGTAACATCTTTATCAAATCGTTTCCATCTAAACTAGTTACATCTCCTTGGCCTAGTTGTTTAATGTTTTTTGAGCAGTAGGACAACCATATTGATCCACACAGAGCCAGAGCACGATGTCCTGATGATGATGATTCACAATGAGTTTTCCTCAATGCATGCAGTTTTGTCAAAATTCAGGCTCTGCTTTGAGCTCTCTTTGTACAAAAGGCCACCGATCCTTGCCCAAAGTTATTGAAGAGAAGGGCAAAGTCCTTTTTGGTTCTTTATTTAGCGGTAAAATGAAGCTTGAAAATCCGATGGCTTCCACACTGCTGACAGCAGCGTTTAGATAAATATATACATTTGTGCCGCACGCTTTCCTCAATAACAAAATAAGCACACAACAAAACTGAAAAAAAAAACAGTAAGAATTTTTGAAAATAAAGTATAAGAAAATTATCTGATCATAGCAAAGTAAATATTTTAGCATGAGCTCTGCAATCTGTTGTAAGCATATCATACAAGAGATTTAAAAATCTTAAAATCAAGCAGCTTTACCGTATTAATAGAGAAAAACAGCGACAGTGTCTTGTTTAATCTGAAGTGTGTCCCACCTGACCTCGAAGGACTGAAGAGGAGAAGTTAACCACGGACCAATGGGATTACAAAGGTGTTCACCAGACATAGCAAACTTTTCTGGAGCTGTTTCAAACTCCCCCAAAAAAGTTCATGATGGCCTGATTTTGTCTGAAATGACATCACATCAATCCGTTCTTCAATTTCACTTCAAGGGACCTTAAATATCAATATACATAATGTATCGCTATTCGAGTTCTGCATTTTAAATCAAAGATATCCACTGATTTTGATCTTGTCTTCTATTCTTAATTTGTAGTTACTTGAGAAACACTAATGAGGTTGGTTTTTTGAAGTAAGATTACCCATCTTCCTTTCCCAGATTACCTTTGTGCTTAAAGCCTCTGTGTGTATCAGTTGAATGCAGGTTGTGATACTGTTTGTATATTAGATCTTAAACTGGACAGCTAAGCCACAGGGTCCAATTAAAAAACAACCAAGTATGTGTCATACTGATCATATATGCTATGTTCAGTACATATCGATGTATGTTGTGCCAAACTACACATAAGAAACTGCTAAAAAAAACAGGCAAAATAAAAATATGTACAGTAATACCTTGGTTTACAAGTGACTTTGTATACGAGCAAATCAGTGTACGAGCATGGAAAGTCAAATCGGAGTACGAGCATTGTATTAGAGTGTGAGAAATTTTTTCCCTCACCTACGCGCATTTTTGTGTGGAAAGTCCTAACGCTCAGCATCGTCGCGCACATTTTTACTGGAAATATACTAACGACAGCCTCTCATAAAGCCTATCACCCCTTCACTCGTTCATTCTCTCAGCGTCGCTCGGTTTGGTTGCATCATTCACCACAGTGATACTTTTATAAGTGATTTACAGAGGTTTTACCTCCTGTTGTTAACATTAATTGTGATCGCTATTGTTCACGTAGTGAAATATATACATACAGTACAGCGTATAGAAATAAGGTACGAAATCCTCCCTCCAAGCAGTAACTGTCACGGTTCATGAAATCATTGTCTCCTAGTTCTGCCTGTGTGTGTGTGTGTGTGTGTATGTGTATGTGTGTGTGTGTGGGGCCGTGGTCACTGATCACTGACACACCTGATTCTCATATCATCTGCCTATTTAGTTCACTTCTCTCCACTCCTGTGTTGTCGAGTCATAGTATGACGGAAAGTTCATGCAAAAAAGAAACGAGCGCAAAACTGATGCTTGCGTGCGTGAAAATTACATCCACGAGCGGAAAACAGTGCTATACGCGTCCACACGCGCTCTCGATCTTCTTTCGACTGCTGTTTTTGCTTGCGTGAGCGTTTTTATTTTTGTCAGTCGTAGGGAGGGGCTTGTAATAGTAACCTCAAATGTCATTGGTTAGTTCTCTTTTTTTCCAGAGGTCAGTTGTGATTGGACGCCTGTGATTGTCAATCTAGACCGGAAAGATACGATTCAGTCACATTGCATATTATGGTTTTACTGTTGATTAAATTTTAATAATATTGTTTTGTTGTAATTTCACGTGTCCCAGTTGAGTGATTTAAGACCAAACTATAGTTTATACAGGCTTTCAAATGGATAATCAAAGAGAGGCAAGTAGTGATTGCCATATTTTAAATTTATTTTTTATTTTAATATGGTGTGTTTTGTATGCTTTCTTGTGTATTTAGTTAAAGGTGGAGATTATGTTATGTCTTTCTTACCAGTATATCACTATATAATTACCGAGGTATTACTGTATTTACATTTGATTCAATGATAGTTTTGATTATTATTAGTGATACAGCTTTCTTTAGTCAATTTAAGTTTGTTTACTAAATGTTTAAAATCTCACTCTGACAATAAGTGCTTGTCAAGGCAAGAATTTTTATTGTATGAATGATTTAAAAAAAATATTGAAATGACTTTTAATTTCATTAGATGGAGTGCATCTTGTCTGTGTCTTTGTGTAACAGAGAGGTGACTCACAGGCAGAGATCCAATCGCTAGTGTCTTTATTAAGAGTGGTCGTACAGGCAGCTGGTCAGGGCAAACAGAGAGATCAAACATAAACAGTAATCCAGGCAGGGGTCAGAGAGGCAGGCAGACAGATTCAGGTACGATAATCCAGGCGAGAGGTCAAGACAGGCAGTTATCAATCATAAGCGGTATTCCAGGCAAAGGTCAGGTCAGGGCAGGCAGAACAGGATCAAAAACGGGTAAACAGGCAGAACTGGTAACAGGCAAACAGACAGGGAATATAAACGCTCAGAAATGACAGCTATGGCAAATCAAGACTTCGAGTCTTTTATAGTTCATGAGATAGGTAACAGGTGGCATGAACAAACAGACATGATGGAGTCCAGCTGTGTATGTGTAATCAGTGCAGTGTGATGGTTCCTGGGAAATGTAGTGTGTAGTGTAGTGTCAGTATATGTGTGCGCTCCATCTGGTGGCCATGGAGAGGAGCGCAGAGCTCATAATCATAACACTTTGCCTCCGAAGGACAGAACATCTTCCAAAAAAGTTATATTTATTACAAAGAATGTAAATGCTTTTATTGAAATAAAGTCTTAACCAGATTAAGGTGAAGGCTTTATTTGTACTCGTACAGGGATTTCTGTATTATGGTAATCAACATATTTCAAGTAACATTTTGAATAAATTGCGTTATGCGCATTCGCTTCTCGCTATTCTAATCTGCTTGCCCTTGCAATTTGTTATGCTGCATTTTGGTACTTTAATCCAAACATTTATTCTTACTAATGTCCTGAACTACAGAAGATGAGGACAAAGGATGAATTAGGAAATTCAAGCCACTAACCTTTCAAATATGTTTTGGCTGAGTATATATTTATTCACAATAATCTTTTTCAGTCTCCTCCTCTCTTTAAAATGTATGCTTGATGCAAATAGGTCTATTTAAGACCTGTTTACCGATTTGGAGAGACGTAAAATATTTTTCAATAGTAAAAATAACAAAACCAGCAGTGGTGTCTGTCATTGTAGCTTAGGTCTTCTCCCTTAGTTTGTGTTCTGTTAGAAATTGAATAATTTTAGATGATCATCTGAGAAATCTCTCTTTGTAACACATATATGTGGAGTAAAACAGGAAACAGACCAAGGAATAGACCCTACCATTCTTATCCCAATGTTAAGAGTTCAGTCCATTATTGTCTAAAGATCTCTGAGTAGCTGAAGAACAAAACAAGACATAAACCCGTCCACTGCATCAACACTGGAGAGAAAAATCACATCAGTCAGTGTGCAATTGAATTGGAGTACAATGACACAGACCTTGTTCACTGCAAGTTATTTGTTAGATTCTCAAATAGATTAGATTTGCTAATGGTCTGTGGGTTCTGCGTACTGCCAGTAGACCAGAAAGTTTTGCAATCCGTTTAACTATGACAAATGAGGGAAATAAAGAGGTAATGAAGCTCATCTTACACCATGACAGTTTAACCATTTGTTTGCAACATAACAACGAATTTTCTTCATTATAAGAGACTACATAGATGTTTTATGATCTAAATCAGCAGATATGATCAGCTGCTGGATCGTGATTCAATATTTGGACGGAAGGGAAATTAAACAATGTGAAATGGCAAAAAAATAATGCAACTATCCATGCTAGTAAAAATGAAGTACGCTTTTGCACAAATTTTTTGCAAACAGAAATTAAACTTTAAAAGAATATACTTGTCATGGTACAGAGGAAAACACAGACAAGAGTTAGGCCTTCGTAAATCACTTTATTGAAAACAGGGCAGTCAACTTGCGAGGTGTAGGAGCAGGTGAAGATAAAGAGTGGTGAGGAAGGATAAACAAATGAGTGGTAAGGGTCTTATCTTGTGATTAATGAATAGTAGAGAAGATTCTGGAGGATGACTGGAGGAAGGCAGATGAGGGAGTTAGAAGCAGAGTCTAGACAACAAGCGCCTAGCCTAGCCTAGCCTAGCCTAGCCTAGCCTAGCCTAGCCTAGCCTAGCCTAGCCTAGCCTAGCCTAGCCTAGCCTAGCCTAGCCTAGCCTAGCCTAGCCTAGCCTAGCTGCAAATTCAGGTATGAATGCGTAGACCAGGCAGTAAGGGATGGTGTAAGGGCCGTTTATGAAGAGTGAGTGATGAGTGGGTACAGGTGTGGGTGTTTAGTACTCTGGCGACTGTGAGCGAGTAGTTGGAGTATAAAGGTCAGATGTGGGGGTGCAGCTGGCCTTGTGACAACACTTAAGTGCAAACTGATGGTTATATCAATTGTTTGATATATATGACACTTTACAAACATTTTATTCACAATTAAATGAAAATGTATTATAGTTTATATTAATCCAGTTGTTTTGACTCACTTAACCTTATAATTTTCTTGATGACTTCCCAACATGACTTTAAGACAGGGGTCTCAAACATGCGGCCCGCGGGACCATTTGAAAGTTTAATATAAGTGCGGCCCGCGAGTGATGAATGAATAGCGCTTTACCGCTTTGTGTGAGGAAGATTCATTTTTCGTGCGAGCTGGAGCGTACAAACCAACCAATCACAGTGGAGTATATGACTCCCGGGGGCCAATCACAGTGGAGTAAATGACTCCCGGGGGCGGGGCATCGGTCGGGCTTGATGCAGACAGAGAAACAACTGTGGAGCTGCCCGTGTTACATCACATTTGTCAAAGCCGTCATAGAATTATTACTTCTTATTGTGATTGAAACTTTGAGCTGGACGAAGTGAATGTTACTGTTATCGGCGTTGGGTCTGTTATCATGCGGATTGTATTTGTTTTTCCATAATTTGAAATGGGCTGATTTGCGGGACATCGGTGTTGTAATATAGAAAATAAAATCCAGTAAATATCGCCTCCGTGGCTGCATCCCATTGTTTGTATATAATACATTTATTAATGGTGTCCCACAGTCCCAGCTAATAATTAACAGCCGGTAGCAGTCGCCTATATCTGTATTTTCTACCATATAAAATATTACGATGTTCATGTCATCAGGAAAGTATGGATGCCCGTTTCCGCCACAGTTGAGAAAACAAAAAGGATTATTTAAGTCATAATAATGAGAGAGTTTCTCAAAATAATGACTTAGTATCTGGACAGAATTAGAAAGTTTCATAATAATGACTTAATATCTCGAAATAATGATCAAATTTCTTATAATAATAACTTATTATCTCGAAATAATGAGAGAGATTATCATAGTAATGACTTAGTATCTTAAAATAATGAGAATTTCTCATAATAATGACTTAATATCTGGAGAAAATGAGAAAGTTTCATAATATTGACTTATCTCAAAATAATGACAGTTTATCATAATAATGACTTAGTATCTCGAAAAAATTTGTAACTTTTTCCTCAACCTTGAACTTCAGTAAGTCCAAGTACATAGAAGAAGAACCCATTGAAGTTAAAAAACTGTCAATAATGACCTTTGAGAAAATATTTTTTTTTGTGGAATACTTGATACCCTGCCTCACCCAAACTCTGCCTCCTGCGGCCCCCGGCTCATTTGAGTTTGAGACCCCTGCTTTAAGACAACAGTTTTTTTTTAGAACTTTCCCCCTTATTGTTTCCATAGCAACTCATGTTTTTCACATGACACCGCAGCCAAAAAAACGTCTCAGGTTACTATTGTAACCATAGTTCCCTGAGAACAGGGAACAAGATGCTGCGTCCCCTAGGGGTCGCTTTGGGGAACAACCTCGGTGTGACAGGTGTCTGAAGCAAATTATCTAATCATGCCAATGAACTTGACAATGACTGGCAGCTGCCTATGACGTCACCACGGGTGCGGCTGCAGGTATAACGGAGCACCCAAACAATAAGTCATCCCCGCCTCGGCAGAGAATAATCTCGTAACGAGAGAAAGCCTACAACGCCACGGAGAAGAGAATAGTCGTAGAGAGCTCAGAGAGCGAATAAGTGCCCTCTCAGACCTCAGGCAGTGAGAAGGAGGCCTAAGAGAAGCCGACAACTCGCAGAAAGTGCCTGAGGGAGCATAGGGGAGCGGGAGCTCACCTGCAAGGGGACAACTCTCAGAGAGAGAGGAGCAAGCCGCTCTACACCTACCCCTTTACTACAATTAGGCTCCTCAGGAGCTCAGACGTCAACACGACTTGAACACTCAGGAGCGACTAGAGGGGGGTCTCCAAGAGAGCCACAGCCCCTAAACAAACTGAGTGGAGCTCCGGCGAGCAGGGAAGGCAGACCGACCGGATTCTCAGGGCCCTCACACACTGCTCTATTGCTATGGTCTAGTAAGCTGAGCACAGGAAACAGCAAGCAACGGTGCAGACCCTCCAAACCTGGATGGTTGCCCATGTTCACTTGTGAACCGGGACGGTGCACTGAACGATTACAGAGAAAGGACAATGGCCCTCCCAAGGGCTGTGTCAGCGTGCTGTTAACACACTGTACTCCAGGCCACTAGCGAGAGGACTCGGAGGGAGTCATACCCCAGCCACAGCTCAGGGGAGCAAAGGATACCGTGACTTACCAAACACAAGGGAAGACTTTGCTCATCATAGCAGGTTGAGCTCAGTAGCGATGGTGTTAATCCACATGCTCCTTCTTACACTACAGGCGGGGGCTCGACTTGAGCCGCCGACTCTAGCACACACCCATGTAGCCCGGGGCGGAGCTCGGGGAACGGAGGCCTCGCCGAAAGCAGGCAAATTCTACTATTAAGAGGAGGCCTTCCAACGCTCCCTGCGCTGAAGGCCCGAGGCGCTGAAGGCCCTGCGCTCACCACACTCGGAACCCACAAGGCTAAAGGGGTCTCACACTTGGAAAAGCCAGCCGAGCGGAGCTAACGGGCGTCTACACAAGCAAGCACTATAACTCCTGAACACCACGAGCGGAGGCCTATGACTCTGCTTTAAGAGGAGGCCTGACGACACTCTGGGAAGCAAGCAGATGTAGCCTCGGCCACAGCAGCCTCTAAGAAACCCCAACGGGTGCCGGGTGCACAACGGAGCAGGGCCCCCAAAAAGGGGATAACTCTAAACGAGTGGAGGCCTACTAGTGCCCATCTATCTGCAGCATGGCCGGCTCAGGGAGCAAGGCTCAACGCTCTCAGTGCGAGACGCACCGCGGAACAGGCCCCCCTGGGAAGCTACTTTTCCTCTACCGGGCTAAAGCCAGACTGCTCGCTGTCGTCGGGCGACCTCAGGCGGGCGGGGCTCACTCAGCCCGGCATACCCTCTTAAACAGCTCAAACAGGTTGAACTCAGGAGTGAAGGCCTCGGCCAAAAAAACCACAGGCTTAAGCGAGGGGGCCCAAACGGTGCCACCGACTCAAGCGCTCTCTCTCCAGTAGCCTGGGCGGAGCTCGGGAGAACGGCATACGACTCTCCTCTGAGGGGAGCCCTGACGACGCTCTGGGAAGACTGCCAAACCACATGACTACAACCTCTACGGGAGCAAGGCCTCCAAAAAAGGGAACAGCTCTAACGAGCGGAGACTACTTGGTGCTCGTCAAACTGCAGCATGGCCGGCTCAGAGCAGCGGTGTAACAACTCTAAAGCAAGAGGAGGCCGAGTGCTATGCTCTGAACATATGTAAGGGCTTCTGGCAAGGAAGGACCTAGAGCCTACCATGCTGCACAGGTGCACTGCAGTGCAGGGCCTACCCAAGAAACCATCTTCTACCAGGCAAAGGCTGAACACCACTCGCCGTCGCTAGGCAACCTCAGGTGGGCAGAGCTCACTCAACCATACCCAGCATACCACTCTCGTGACAGGAGAACGCCTGAATAAGCAAACTGATGGTTCTTCTAATTCCCTTCGAACAAACAACCCTGCTCCATGAGAGGAGATCGCTCTTAGGAACCGGCTCTAGGGCAGAGGCCTCAGCCCTGCAATGCCCCCAGGCCGCGCCCAGCGAGAGACAGCTAACCAGTGTCTATTCCACTGGAGGCAGCTTCACAAAGCCATAAACTGGAGCTGCATAATAAGATGAAGAAAGCATGCAGACCATGGCTTTTCACCTGATCTCCGCACCTCAGGGAGAGAGAGAAGGGCTGCGCGGGAGCGCTTATTCAGACGGCAGGGCTAATTGAATCCCTTGCTGTTCCACAGCCGCTTCCCTCGCGGGAAGGGAGCACGAGTTATAACTGCCGGCAGCTCATCATACGCGGCAGAGGTAGACTGTGAGTGAGCCACACAAACAGCCCCCTGCACGCCTAGTTCTCAGCCGCAATGAGGACAGAGAGAGAAAGAGAACACCGCAAAAGCTCGCTCGCGTCAGCAACCAACAGCCGAGATAAAAACACTCTCATTAGTTCGCTGGCAAGCACCATCTGCTCGCAATTCACCTGTAAAACGGGACAACGCGAGCGCAGCCTCGGAGAGAGAAGTGCTTGCTACGCACACAAACAACCTCCTCGGAGGTTGGAGTGCACAGTCCTCACCTAAGCGCTTCAATTCCATCATAACACACATCTCACATGTATCATCAGGTGCCCGAAACGCTGACACGGATGAATACAACGAACATGGTGTCCTTGCTGACCAACGTGACAGACAATCGCCTAGACAAGCTGTCTCCCTGAAGATATGAAGGGGATGACTTATTGTTTGGGTGCTCCTTTATACCTGCAGCCGCACCTGTGGTGACGTCATAGGCCAGCCAAGTTGTCAAGTACATTGGCGTGATTTGATAATTTGCTTCAGACACCTGTCACACGAGGGTGTTTCCCCAAAGCGACCCCTAGGGGACGCAGCATAGAGTTCTTTCGAAAGGGAACGCAATGTGACAGAAGAATGGCTTTCTTTCCTTTTTCCTTTTTCCTTTTTTATTTAAAATATTTACTAACTTGACTCAGTCATGTCATCAACTACCTGATTCTGAAATACGTGAATGTGTTTTGTTGTTTAAAAACCTTTATAATGCTCAGTATCTGATCTGTAACGCAAAATGGCTGGCGAGATGGGAAGTAAAATTTATAGTTACCTATATGTATATTTGATATTAATAAAACAACTCGTCAATTTACAATTGAACGGATTGTTATTTCCGCTTATATTTTATTAACTATAAATGTATTAGTTTTCCAGTACTTATGAGCATTTAAATGTTTTAAGCCTTAAAAAAACAGGATATATGACAAGGGTTGAGCCCGTTAAGCACCAGCCAATGCGGGAAAACACATCTGAATCTAACAGTTAATCACTAAATTTTCTAATCACACCGGTGTGATCGTATCAAAATGGAGAAGTGTATCTTTAAATGTTGTTTTTGAAAAATGGTTATGTTCTGACAAGCATTTATGATAAATAAAATTCAGTTTAATGTAAATTTCTCTTGAGGCTTATGATTAAGTAGGAAAAATTATAACGTTTTAAAATATATTAACTTAGAGTGTAATATGTTTTTTAAACTTCTGTGGCCTTTTATTTTGTTAATATTTATTATCTGCAAGCACAGTTAAAAAAATACTTTTAATATTTCATGGGCACATTCAATGCAATTCAATTCTTCTTTTTCACAATGGCTTATTATTATGCAGTGTTAGAATAGCAAAAAAGGGGGGAGGATAAAAGGCTCTTTAGTTTATTTATTTTATTTTAAAGGCTTTCAGTCCAAATCCAAGTTTCCGGATTTTGGTGCACATTCATCTTATACTTGCCAGAGCCAGCCAAATTAGGAGGTTGCCAGCATGGAGAGGTTGCATGACATGCCATCATCCATGTCGCTACTATAAAATGTCCAAAATAAAATCAGGGTTCTGAGACACAACCACTTTGAGAACCATTGATGTTGTAAATTATACATTTGTATCCACAGCAGGGAAAATGGCATTCTAAATTCTCTTTTCAACTCCTACATTACAGTGGCAAAGTTTCAGTTCAGTGCAGCTGGGTTTGACACAAACAAATGCCGATTGCATCAGATAAGACTGAATAACTAGTCGACTGTCTCTTAGGGGTTTAAATGTGGCCCATGCATAGAATATTTGGGATTTATATATAGAATACTGGGATTTACGCAGAAGAAAAGGATGTTCTGGGATTTCAAAACCTGATCCTGATCCTGCAACATTAGAGGTTGACGGGCAGAATAATGTCCTCAGCAAGTACATTTTTCAAAACCACTGCTAATTATAATCGCTCCCATTATAATCAACAAATCTGTCTACATTTCAAGAACCCATTGTGACACCTCACAACAGGATTCTTTCAGTTGGACAGTCAGTTTCTAATTTTATCAAGCAGCACAGCTACACCAGTCCTATTCCAACCAAAGACTTTCTTTTTATAGATTGATAGATCGATAGATAGATAGAGTTTATACCCATGTTGTCAGAGGGTATAAACTGCAGCTGTTCTTGTCAACAAACCATAAACACACATACACAATATGAACGAGAGAAATTGACAAGCTTCTCACGACCGGTGTGGGGAGACTCAGGCTTTCATCCAGGACTGTGCTGTCTGCTGAACTGGTGACAATGAGCAACAAAGATGCTTTATTTTGAAATAATTCGACTATCAGAATGAGACACAAAAGATGCACATGTAAAAAGAGGAGAAACTGAGGGAAGTTTCCAAATAAGACCTTGTGTGGCTCCTCAAGTTTAATATTTAAAGTTTGTTTACCTGTTTTAAGTATAAAATAGAGGTGGATGATGTGAACAAAATCTTACATCATGAAATGAATTTTTTTGTTTCACAACAGTATGATAAAGCTATTTTTTGCTGTAAATTACGGTATTCACAATTCTTGACATCAATTTCGAAATGACAGTAAAAATTTATACTAACAAGCAATAGGTCAAATAAATACACATAGAAAAAAATACAAAATCAAATATAGAGTGCAATGTGTATCTAAAAAACAACAGAAATACAATGTATTGAAAAATGATCAAACTTTTTACACAAATGTTGCATTCACTTCAGACATTATGTGATTGTTAACATGAATACTCTAGCATAACTTGCGATTATTTCAAGTAAAATAAGAAAAATGACAACCCCCCCCCCACCCCCGCAAAAAAATCTCCCTGTGAAATCCATGGTTGCAAAGTCCATGCACAAAATCGGTTCTGGATGATATATTCCTTTGTTTGTTAACATTCTTAAGTCTGAATCAGGCTTGAATTGTTTTCTAATTGATTCCAACTGAGCAGATGAAACTTACAGTTATGGTTAGTGACAACATTTCCTGAACATACGTACCAATCACAACACACTGAGCCAGCCAACGAATCACAGCACATTTTGTACTTTGGAAGGAGGGGCTTCATCGAAACAGGAACTTACAACGCATTCAATCCAGATAGGGGAGAGAGGTATGCTAAAAATATAAAATGTGTGAAAATAACGTGTTTTTTTTAACTATCAAGCATTAAGGCATATTCTAGTACACCCTCAAAAATACAATCAAGAATTTTGGTAAAGGGTGTCACAAAGCGACCCCCAGGGATCGGTTTTGGGTAGTGTGAATTTGTTTAGTTGTAAAAATAATGATGGCTCAACTCGCAACAGCACTGTTGTGCAAGGTGTTATTTATTGGAGACACCAAAGACATGTAAGAAAAAAATCCACAGGTGATGAAGTACATAAATAATAAAAAAGTGAAATTCCTCTAAACTATAAAGTATTAAAGAAACAACAAACTGAAAAACAAAGATGAAAAAATGATCTATATACAAAAAGGTAGTGATGTTGTCACGTTTATGTTGTTATTTTCACCCTTCCATGGACTCTTAGTTTACCTTGTCGTTGTCACATGTTCCCCGTTCCTTTTTGCCTCGTCACTCATTAGCTCCCATTGTCACTTATTAGTCACAGGTGTTTTGTGTTCCAGTCAATCATAGTCAGCATTTAAGTTCTCCTTGTTCACTCCCCAGTTTGTCAGTTCTTGAAGTTATCTTTATGTTGTGTTCCGATTCTCCGTGTGGATGCATCCTTCCGTTTTTGCACTCTCATGTGCCTTTTGTTTTCCTAGTTATAAATAAAGTATTTCTGTTTGATTCCGTGCTCCGAGTTCTCCATTTGTCTCCGCATCGCACGCCAGCTCTACGCACACATTCTGGTAACAGATGTGACGTTTGACACCGAGGCTTTGAGGCTTCGAAACAAAAAACGAAACACCTCACAGTGAAGCACTGTATCGGAGCGTGATTCGTTTTGCCATAACCACGTGATCAGTGACGTCCGAAGCTTCGTTTTCTCCCTCAACCACGTGACTGCTTCATAATCTGGTTCAAATGTAGCGAAAACCCCTTGCGCAGGTTTTGAGCGTCATGCACTTCGGTAAAACAGTAGTGAACTGACACGAAACAGAGGATAAGCTCTTTTGAATTTTTGAGCATGGAACCAGCCAAGAAAAGAGGCCGTTCGGAAGTCTGGCAACATTTTCAGGTTGTATCAACAAATAAGGTAAACTCATTGTTGTTATTTATTATTATTATCAATAATTGTATTGTAAAATAATAAATAATTATAAGAATTAGGCTAATAGTGATATGAATAAATATTTACAAAAATACTTTTACGCATATTCAATGTATAATAAAATATATTATGTTAAATAATAGGCTTAGCCTATATAATGTATATGAAAAAATACAATAAATTAATACGTTACCTCCTTCTTTAGGTTGAATGCCTGATTTGTTCTCAACAGCTTTCCTATAATAACAGCACATCCTCAATGTTGAGACATTTGAGAGCTAAACACGAGAATACATCTTGTGAAAGTGGACCAGCTACTTGCAACCAAGGTACAACACTTCTGATCTTTTCTTTTTCCTTTGCTGTTGTTTTATATGTATATGTATGTATCTATATGTGTATCTGTATGTGTATCTGTATGTGTATGTGTATGTGTATGTGTATGTGTATGTATTATTTAAGTTATGTTTTAAATACTTTATTGCAGGGATCAGAAAACAAAAGATTGATGAGGCCTTGGTGAACATGGTTGTGAAAGATTATTTTCAATTGTTGAAGACGCCGGCTTCAAAGAGTTTGTAGGTTTGTTGGATCCAACCTACACTCTTCCGTCCCGTCAGGCATTAAAAAAAATGGTGGAGGAGAAATACAAAGAGGCCAAAGAGAAGGCAAAAGAAGAGGTGAAAAATGCCAAAGCTGTAAGCCTCACATCAGATATGTGGACATCTCTTCATATGGATGCATATCTGGCTGTGACATGTCATTTTATAAATGAAAATGATCAACTGTCCACAGTTTTATTGGGGGTTGGAAAATTTTCAAAAAGTCACACTTCTGAAAATATTGCAGAAGTGAAGTCAGCTTTGATAGAGGAGTGGGGCATTCAAAACAAGGTAAGGTGTCTGGTAACTGATGCTGCTGCCAACATGATTGCCTGTGCCAGCCTCTTAAAGCTCCGCCACACCAACTGCATAGCACATGCCTTAAACCTAGTCGTGAAGAAGGCAATAGAACAGACACAAGGATTGGAGGACATTAGACTAAAGGTACGGAAGATTGTGGCTCATTTCAAGTCTAGCACAACAGCAAGAGAGAGATTATTGGTTTTACAAAATCAGATGGGCAAACCAACTCATAAGTTGATTCAGGAGGTAGATACTCGATGGAATAGCACATACACCATGTTGGAGCATCTCTTTGCTCAGAGGGAGCCAGTAGGTGCTGCTTTGGTAACTTTGAAGACAGACCTCACACCGTTGACTTCAGAGGAGTACCAAAAAGTACATGAATGTCTTGGTGTAATGTGTCACTTCAATGAGGCTTCCACTGAATTGTCAGAAGAGAAGAGAGTGTCTGGGTCTAAGGTGATTCCTCTAGTAAAAATGCTGAGGCATGCAATCAGTACAAAGATCTCACAGGTTCATGATGAGACGGCTGTGCAATTGTGCAACAACCTCATGAGACTTCTTGCTGAAAGGATGTGTACATATGAGACTATGAGCGTCATGACCAGGGGCGATTCTAGGATTTTGATTTTAGGGGGGCTCAGCCCCCAATAAGGGTATGATTAAAAAAATATTATTTGACTATTAGGGTAGGGTGGTATGCTACTAACCTTACTGCAATCCACTATTCCAGGGGTGGCCAACCTGTTCAGCATGATGAGCCACAAAATAAAGCTCATGACTGCGGAGAGCCGCATAAAAAGTTGAATTCGCATTTGTTGATGGGGTTTTGACATTAGAAAGGTCTCGCACATATATCACACATTTTATATGTTTATATATAAAAACTTTATATATTTTACATATGACACCCGCGAGCTATATGAGCATAAAGAGATAATGCGTCTGTGAATTATATATGCGGGAAAAAACGGTATATCATCTCATTGACGGTGACCGGAAGTATAAAAAGTAAGCAGCGGTTTGGTAATGCAGTGATCGGTTGGAAAACGTCTCCGGTTACTATCGTAACATCTGTTATTTTATCATATTCCGTTTAGAGAAGTATGAAGGAAATGATATTTATACCGTCTGGCAGCCAGATCTGCATCGCGCTACGATTGGCCAGTTGTCAACTGCTGTTATCCATGAAGGGGAGGAGTTCCCGAATGCATTTCATTAAACATCTCGTTCCTACTCTCGAAAGGGAACGCGCTTCTGCGCGCCTCTATTTGAATTCGGTAAAAACATCATGTCCACGTGAGCGGCGGCTGATCTTGACAGGATACATGTAAATTTATGGTATTTTTTCCGTAGACAAAAAGGTCTCCGCGGGCCGGATGAGAGCCGCAAAAGAGCAGTCAAAGAGCCGCGGGTTGGCCACCCCTGCACTATTCCATGATTACATTATGTAAACTGCAATGCACTTATGACAAAGAACTGCACTGATGCAGGTGTAATATCATAGCATTAGCAATCTATCAATAAATGCACGCACACACGACACACACCTTGATGTTCACTCTGCTCGGCGCCCCTGCAGATTGAAAAATGCGCTAAAACCAAGCAGACTCAGATAAGGGGAGGAGCCGAAACTTGACGCAGCTTGCCGCCGTTTCAAATGAGTCTTTTTAAAGGGGACTGAAGCGATCAAAAATTTATTAATCAAATATATTTTTTAGGGGGGCTGGGCAGAAGTTTAGGGGGGCTGAAGCCCCCCTAAAAAGGGCCTAGTGACGCCCCTGGTCATGACTCTGGCAACTCTGCTTGATCCACGCTTTAAAACTATTGGTTTCTGCAGCCAGTCAAATGCACAGACTGCTGTGAGACGTCTCACAGTAGAATGTGCTGCAATCATTAGAGCAGCCCAAAACACCCCATCCACATCCTCTCAAATACCCTCATCACAACCAGAGACAACAGCAGCCACAGGCAGTGATGTAACCCATTCAGGTACTGTTTGTTTTATTGAGTGTGTGTGTGTATTTGGCATGCATCATGCATAGCTATTGCAGAGAATTAAATTACATTCCATCAAAATTTTATTTTTATTGTTCTGTCTATTAGGTCTGTGGGATCTACTGGACAGTCATGTTGGGGAAACCAGAAAAATAAAAAATGCAACTGCAGATGCCACAGTTGAAGTGCAACGCTACCTCAGTGATCCAAATATTCCACGCACAGAAGATCCCCTGCATTTCTGGGCTACCCAAAAGGGTGTTTATCCACATCTACATCATCTTGCCATGGAATTTTTATGCACTCCTGCCTCCTCGGTCCCATGTGAAAGAATATTTTCAAAAGCAGGGGAAGTAGTAAATAAAAAAAGAAATAGACTTAGCCCCCGCACTGTTGAACAAGTTCTGTTCCTTAATAAAAATCTTTGATTTCTTCCATTTCCCACAAAATAAAAACTCCCCAGTTCACAAGCACTTTCATCACCCAGTTCACAAGCACTTCACCATTACACAATTATTTTATGTTATTTTTATTATATATGCCTACATGAGCCTTGCCTATGAATTCATAGGTTTATGATTAAGGCTAAAGTTTAAGCAAATAAGGCTGAATGTGTTGATCAAAGCAGATTCATAAAAAATGACTCTATAGACGTTAATTTGTCCCATTTATTATTTTGTTTCATAAATTCATTAATAGGCTCATTTTCTCACATTAAGTAGCCTACTAAATTAACAAATTATAAAAAAAAATGAATTGCTTTTGTGGATTTCTCAAAGTGAATTGTTACATGAAACAGTAAAAAAAATGAATGGGTCCTCTGGCACAAGCAACTCTTCAACTTTTGACCACCAGATGTCGTTAGTGTGCGCCGTATTGAAAAGCTTCGAGTAATGAACCTTTTTACGACACAGTTGAGGGGAAAGCCTCGGTGCTTCACAAAGCTTCATTTCACCATCACTACAAAAAGGGTATCTTAAGTATATACTTCTCTCACAGCACCACAGCTGCACGCTCTTTCCTGACTTAGTGGACAAGTCCCATTTTGAGTCTGGTGCTCTCTTTTATACACCAGACTCCGCCCCTCTATGGCCGTACCATTTCCTTGGTCATACTCAATCAACCTCATTAATATATCAAACTTCCCCTCTACATAATAGAGACAAGTTTAAACACAAATCCCCCCAATAAACATAATAAAACAAATAACAAAACAAAACCAAAACAAACACATAAGTTATAACTCTTTTGCTTTTGGGCGCCCCCCCGCTAAACAACACAAATGGTTTCGCCGGACTTTGCGCAGAGTACCGACATGGCGCTAACAGTGACGTCATAAGCATGCACCGATGAAGCGCTCGATTTCGCTGCGCCACCAACCAGTCTTTACAAACATTTGCAATACACAACAAGCACAGAATACATAAACGTAACAGATAAAATGTTTAAGATGTACTGTGTGTGATCGGGAAAACTATAGCAGGGAAGTGGAACATGTAGTGTGTGAAACTGTCCATGGGCTATCAGCTGCGTGTGCACCCGCTCTGCCGACAACCAAACGGTGGGGTGGGGAAGAGAGTGTGGTAAGTGTGTGTGCTGCGATGTATGTGTATGAGTGTGCGCTGTGCCCAGCGAGACTATCTACTTCATCACAGTATGACAGGACCTTTTAAAAGTTCCAAGAGGTCTGGTCTCCATATTTCCTTCCCTAGCGGATTCCAGACGATACTTTTTTTGAATAGTTATACATTTCCATTTGGGCAGCAGTCCTGTTTTATAAAAGGGAAAAATAATCCTAAACAGTCACAATAGCCACCAAAAAGGATATTGAGGATATTGGGCCCTCAGAACCAGAGTCTGAGAATGTTTCAAAAGAAGAAGAAAAGACCCTTTCAGCCTAATTAGACATGATTATTAAAAAGTAAGATCAGATGTTCTATCAAGCTACTGTGGTGACTTGTCTGTTAGCCTCACTTCCCGTCTCCTGAGATACCTTCATCTGATGGATTTTTGAAGGCATCATAGATTTAACCCCTATGCAAAATGCCTATGCAAAAGTGATTAATGCCAGTAGTAGATTTATATGAATTCATTGTCCTTAATTGCCTCTTCCAATCACCGTAGTCTATAATACCTGATATCAGGAATTCTGCCTGGTAACTAGGTTTTGTTAGCAGATGCCCCATCCAGGTTTTTGGGTCGTACGAGGGAATATTGGAAGCGAGAGATGCACTGCTCTGAAGACTTGATAACTCTACAAAATTATTATTTTAGAGAGATTGTGAACTGATATTAACTCTAAAAGAGGATGAAGATTTTCATGATCACTTTGGATGAACACACAACTGGATTTTAAACTGGATTCCATCAAGTGTGAACTTGAATCATTTCATCTTATGTAAGCAACTGAATTCTTTCAGAGGGAAAATGGCAAGCCACCCACCCTTGAAAGTTGGATTCATGGAAGTCGTCAACTTCTGCAGAATATTTCAGATGATATTACTGTGTGTCAGGGTGTGTAGCGGGGATGAGGTGAGGACTCTGGGGGTGAGGGCATAGGCTCTTTAATAACAGAAAAAACTACCCCGTGGGGAAAAACAAGACATGACACTGGATTGCAAGGTGTCACGATTCATTAAACGGGGAGGACTCAAATGCAGGGAAAGTGGGTTTATTAAGAATAACAAAACAAACATAAACACACAAAAGAAAAGAACCCACAAGGGGGAAAAACATAACAGACAAGATCCAAAACTGTAACGTAAAACAAACCAGGAACATGGCAGGAAACAGGAACAGGAGAGAACAGGCCAACCAAAGAGCAAAAACAACAAAACAGTCATAACATCATGAAAAAATTTATAAAACCAAAACAGAGTCCACAAAAATCAAGAAAATCAAAACCAGAGTCCAGGGGGAGGAACAAGAGGGATGAGCCAGGGTGACTCCAGGGGATTTTGCACCGGGGGAACCGGCCAGGCAGAGTCTGGCAGGACTGGCGAGGCCGGCTGGTTGAGCCAGCTGGGCACTGGCAAGACCAGCGGGTCCGGCAGGTCTGGCAGAACCGGAGGGTCCGACCGCTAAAGTTCGGATTCAGGCGGCGCCAGTAGGGCGAGCAGTCTTGGGTTTGCCTCCTAGGCTGGCAGATTGGAGGAAACCCTTTTGCTCCTCTGCTTACGAAGGAAGCACCTGCAGCCCTCGTAAGAAGTGTGGATTAGAGTACATGGTGGGCAGTGGTAGAACGGAAAAACTTCCCCGCTGAGTCCTCAATTGGTGGTCTCGTTCTGTCACGATTCATTAAATGAGGAAGACTCAAATGCAGGGAAATATTATTATTAGATTTTTATTATTATATTATTATTATTTATTAAGAATAACAAAATAAACAAACACACAAAAGAAAAGAACCCACAAGGGGGAAAAATATTACATAGACAAGATTCAAACCGATAACGTAAAACAAACCAGGACCACGACAGGGCCCACGGCAGGAATCAAGAAACACTTGAACAACAACGAGACCACGAAGGACAGCAAAAACACTGGGATTAAATAGGGAAAACATGAGGAAAGGTAACGAGCAGAAACAGCTGGGATCAATTAAGGGGAACGATGGAACAAGATGGGCCGGGTTTACAATCACAATATACAACAAAGGGGCAGTGTCAGAGCTCTGTCAACTAACACACTAGAAACCCAAACTGAAGTGACAGAACCCTGACTTGACAGGGAAAAATTGACAAGGAACCAGCACAAGACAGCAAACATGAAAGGATTAAATAGACACAGGAGGATGGATAATTGCGTTGGAAACAGTTGGGGCAAATCAAATGATAACAGGGGAACAAGACGGGAGGGGTTGTACAGAGACAAGACACGGAACACGCAGCCAATGCATCGCCTTGTGTTCAAATGAAACAAAGACAGTGCACAGCTGGTGAAAACCCAAACTGCAAGCAATACTACACTACATGAAAGCATGCGGCTGCGTAAACACGAACCGTGTGTTTACATCAATGCATGCCGACTTTTGGGTGCACCCTTTTTGATATATATTTTTCCTCCGTTTAACTCCTAAAGTCAGGATTGGGATTGGGTAGAACATTTGTTTTGTTTGTTTTTAGTGATTCTTCATCAACTCCTTTTGGAATAAAGTGACAGAATTGATTTCCACTAAAAGGAACATTTTCTGCTACCTCCAAGAATGGGATAAAAAATAACGATGCATTCTAAAAGTTGTGGTCAGGTTGTGCGTAAATGTACATTTTTGTCTAATGTTTACCATTTTTCTGCCTAGTGAGAAATTACTCTAGTAGTAATGATTTGCTTAGTTCTCTTCAAAGCTCTCTGTATTTTGCTGTAGATCATTTAACTGTTACAATGCCTCAGAAGTTTTGTCTGTTTTGTGAGGTACCTTTGTGCACAAACGCTGCCTGAAAAATCATTGCCTGATAGGGCAGTGAGGCAACAACTCAGCTGCCTAAATTTTTGCATGCAGACATAGTGGGCATATCTTCCCTTGACCCAATAGATTACTTAGCCAGAGTCAGAGGGTCGATCCAGGGTGCGTCCATGAGATATGTACATGAGCCGTGTAGCATTAACATTCAATGCCAATGCCTCCCACAAGAACGGAAGATATTCTAGCTTGTATGCTGAGGCGCATTTCTTCAACTCGTTAGTGTTGCTGTGTGTTAAATAAGGTCATCTAGAGGGTTTTAAAATCCACTCCTCTTGGAGAAATGTGCGTCCCTTAATTACTTATTAAATAATAGTAGTTGTGGAAAAGAAGAAACTAAACAGAGGGAATAATAACACTTTACCATATTCAGTTCCCTTGTATTAATCCCAAAATGGAACAAACCGTCATAGCTAGCGCTTAATGAGTTACAGTCAGCAATGAGGAACACGCCCTTGGCGAACTTCCTCAACTTGCTTGTGTTGTCAACTCACACAATAGTAACTGACTGGACCAGTGGTGTATCTAATATCCCACTTTTTTAAGAATTATGCCCCACACTCAGAAACCCAACAGTAGTTGGGAATACGTGGCCATACGTGGCATATTTAGCTTTCTTTTGTATTAACCCAAGTAGGGTAAAAAAGGGGAGCAAAACCAACTTTAAAACCTAGCTATCATAAGAAGTTGTATGTCTAGCTCAGCCTACTGAACCCTAAAGGGAATTAATAAAATTGCCATAAAACTGGAACAAACCTACTTATTGACTGCTTCTATGTAGTCGAGGGAAAGAAATCACTGAAGCTATAGATCTTGGGTCTCTGATTGGGGTAGACGACTGTGACCTTGCCTTTCTAAACTTTTCGACCACCGTCTCTACGAAACTGAAAGTAAAAGATTGCGGAGACGGGACTGCCGTCAGTGCACTGAACGTGCACAACGGCATCACATAGGCTACACCACGGAAGAATACGTGTACAATTTATAACAAGAGGAGATGGGGAAAACCTGACGAGACTAACGAGGGCAGTGATAAACAAGACAGGTGCAGGAAGGCCATGGGAAAATACACAGAAGGGACCCGGAAGTGAAACAGGAAGTGAACAAATGACACACCAGACAGGACTATGTGTAACAATTGGTTTGTTTTGAAATCTTTATTTTTCATTGTACTTAGTCAGTGCACTGGCTTAATTATTTGACTTAAGGTTAAAACATTAAAACCAATTTTAATGGGAATTCTGGAGGAAATGAGAATGTACCAACTTTGATATATTATATTTTACATATATTTATTATATTTGATATATTGACCGTCTACTACATTATCACAAAATACAGTAAATTTTAGTGTCCCTGAAGAAAAATTCTACTCCTTCATTGCTATTGGGGAGGAAGAATTGTCTAAACTTGTTAAATCATCAAAATCAACAACATGTATGCTAGACCCAATACCAACTAAGCTACTGAAAGAGATGCTTCCAGAAATCATAGATCCTCTTCTTAATATTGTTAACTCATCTTTGTCATTAGGATACGTACCAAATACATTTAAACTAGCCGTAATTAAACCGCTTATTAAAAAACCACAACTTGATCCTACAGAATTAGTTAATTACAGGCCGATATCAAATCTACCTTTTTTGTCAAAAAATTCTAGAAAAGGCAATATCTTCACAACTATGTTCCTTTCTAGAAAGAAACAGCATCTACGAGGATTTCCAGTCAGGATTTAGACCATATCATAGTACTGAGACTGCTCTCATTAGAGTTACAAATGATTTGCTCTTATCATCCGATCGTGGTTGTATCTCTCTGTTAGTGTTACTGGACCTTAGTGCTGCATTTGATACAATCGACCACAAAATCCTTCTAAATAGACTAAATAGAAAATAGAAAATTATGTTGGCATTAGTGGAGTTGCATTAGCCTGGTTCAAATCATACTTATCTGACCGTTATCAGTTTGTAGCAGTAAATGAGGAGATGTCATATCGATCACGGGTTCAGTATGGAGTTCCTCAAGGTTCAGTACTAGGGCCATTGCTTTTCACCCTGTACATGCTTCCTTTGGGTGCAATTATTAGGAAGCATGGCATTAGCTTTCATTGTTACGCTGATGATACTCAGCTTTATATTTCTTCTCATCCTGATGAAATGTACCAATTCACTAAATTAACAGAATGCATAACTGATATAAAAAATTGGATGACTAATAACTTTCTACTGCTTAATTCTGAAAAAACAGATATTCTAATTATTAGACCAAAAAGTTCTGCACGTAATTATCTAGACTACTGCCTAACACTTGATGGCTCTTCTGTCAAGTCTTCGTCGTCAGTTAGAAACCTGGGTGTGTTCTTTGGTACCAATCTTTCATTTGAAAGCCATGTTTCTAGCATCTGTAAAACGGCATTCTTCCATCTTAAAAATATATCTAAATTGCGACATTGTAACGGACTCAGCCACACCCCCGGCACCAGACTCCTCCTTCACTCGTTCCCTATCACCCGAGTACTGACACCTGCGGCCAATCACCCCCACACTACAAAGCCAGCACTCACTCTGCACTCAGTGTCTGGTCTCATCACTGTTACCCGGACTCTCTCAGCGCTATACCTCACTGAGACATTTCTCAGAGATTTCCACAAGCTATACTCAACGGAATTCCTCCAAGCCAACCTGTTTCATCCGGAGTCTGCCTTCATCAGTCATCACTTCGCTGCCCTCAGTTAAGACTGTTTGTTATCCATTGCATCTGTTCATCATGTCATTCACTGCACTGCAACCGTCTACTGTCTTGTGTCCTGCCGATAATAAATCTGTTCAACTCACCCAGTGTTTTGAGTCTTTCGTTATGACAGACATATGCTCTCAAAGACAAATGCGGAAAAGTTAGTTAATGCGTTCATGAGTTCAAGGCTAGATTATTGTAATGCTCTACTAGGTGGTTGCCCTGCACGCTTAATAAACAAATTCCAGCTGGTCCAAAATGCAGCAGCTCGAGTTCTTACTAGAACCAGGAAGTATGAGCATATTAGCCCAGTTCTGTCAAACCTGCACTGGCTTCCTATTAAACACCGAATACATTTTAAAATCTTGCTAATAACTTACAAAGCATTAAATGGTTTAGCTCCCCAGTACTTGAGCGACCTCTTAACACATTATAGTCCTTCACGTCTATTGCGATCCCAAAATACTGACCAGCTTATAATACCTAGAATATCAAAGTCAACTGCTGGCGGGCGATCCTTTTCCTATTTAGCTCCTAAACTCTGGAACAGTCTTCCTATTACAGTTCGGGAAGCAGACACACTCTGTCAGTTTAAATCTAGACTAAAAACACATCTTTTCAACCAGGCATACACATAACACATTATACATACATTTTTAATCCAAATCATGTAAAATTATTGTTAGGCTGCATAATTTAGGTCAGCCGGAACCGGGAACATTCTCATAACACCTGATGTACTCGATACATCAGAAGAAGAATGGCATCTACGCTGATATTGGTCTCTGTTTATTCCGAGGTTACCGTGGTCAGCTGGATCCGGGCCGTATCCAGATCAGATGAAGGACCTGCACCTGGACACGAGCACGAAATGAACCCATCTTCATGAACCCATCACCAATCGGACCAAATTAGACTTAAAATTAGACTTGAATTATCAATATAATAATCAAACTATCAATCAATCAAATCGATCAATAATCAAAACTTAACACTTAATATTCATCAATTGTATTAATTCGCCTGCTCTTTTAAGGCTGCCGTTCAGCCAAACAAACTTTGTTTATAATGTTTTCATGTGAGCACTGTAAAGCTGCTTTGAAACAATCTGTTTTGTAAAAAGCGCTATATAAGAAAAGGTGACGTGATTATTAAAGGGGACGTGAGAAAGTGACTTTTGTCTAATAGAATAATGCTTGAGTAAGATTCAATGAAGACTGTTGCTAAAGCTCATGACAGATACTTGCAACAACAGGTATCTCTTTGTTACAATTATTGCTGTACGATTAACGATTTGGTGGCATGGAGGGGTAAGTCTGTGGTGTGGTTCCACCACGAACAATCCCTGACCCTAATCCTAATCCAAATTTCCCAGCGGATCTGCCTGGTAGCCCATGGTGTGCAAGCCACATCACTTCCTTTTGGCCGGATGGAGTCAGTACTTCTAGTACTACAATACTTTGGTTAAACTAATGCAATTAAATTAATAAGCGTATTAGCCATATTTGCATTAAACTATATGGAGTGCACTAATTTTAAACGCAATAAACAAGCATGTAAACAGGTCTCACAGGAGTTCGTAGGCCGCCCCACTTACAATAACATTGTTACAGCAGTTATACTCTAACAGAGAGTGCTAACTACATCAATGATGACGGTTAAATGATTCTGATTGGCTTAGAAAGAATGAAAGATAAACAAAACTAGTAATTTTCCACACAAGAGCAGACAGTCTGAAGCATATCTTTGTTGATCACATGGTTGACTGGATCGTGACGTGGCTTGTCGAGAACAACAAGTTTTATGGTTAATCTAGTTAATCACCTCACCAATACAGACCATATTAACACACACACACACACACACACACACACACACACACACACACACACACACACACACACACACACACACACACACACACACACACACACACACACACACACACACACACACACACACACACACACACACACACACAGCTTCTCCAAGGCTGAACTTGGCACAGGCTCCAACTCTCAACAGAAACAGTACCCAAAACACTCTGATAACATGTTCTATCTGTTGAGAAGTGCAGACAATATTCATCCTTACTCTATGGAAAACTACAGAAAAGTAAAGAAAGGTTTTTTACTAATAAAAAGCCCTAACTTGATTATAAATCACTCTTCACAACTCATTCAATAAGAAAAAGGAAAAGAACATATGAAAAATAAGACAAACAAAATAATATAGGTACAAATAGGAAAAATAAAATAATATATAATGTAAATAGAAGAGACAAGAGATTTTGATTATCTGTTTTATCTGATTATCAATATCTTCATCCAATCGGCGAGAAGAACAGCAGGAAAACACATCATTATGATGTTCATCACTGCACCGAATTACTCTACAACCAAATGCAGCGAAGTGCATCTACAGAGAGAGGATGTGTCTTGCGAGCAGTGGTGATGGCCACGTTTATGAAGATTTCGTCACTTTGACTGCGTTCACTCAAAGACGCTCTAAAGAACACTATAATGGTTGCTACTCACTTGATTATACACAAAATAAGCTCTCAGTACAAGCTGTGTTGAGGTTAACTGTATCCATCATCAGCAAAGCAAATAATCAATAATTTTTCAACCAAAAAAACGAACTACTGATGAGTGATCATCACTATCACAGAAACAGAGTTTCATATCTTCAGCACTCCACAGAGATACATGAGAAAAGATACAGGTATAGAAATAATTTATTTGCAGTAATAAAATATTAATATATCCAATTGTCTAATGTTGCTCAAACAAGCTATTAGATACAGGGGTGTTTGTCACACTTAAATGTTTCAGATCTTAGTCAAATATAACAGAAGTAAACACAAAATGCAGTTTTTAAATAAAGGTTGTTATTATTAAGGGAAAAGAAAATCCAAACCTACATGGCCCTGTGTGAAAAATGATTTCCCCCTACACTTCAGCCTCATCAGAGGGGTTTCGAGCATTAACTGCCTTTTTATGGTTATGCCACAGCATCTCAATATAATTCAGGTTAGGACTTTGACTAGGCCAGTCCAAAGTCTTCAGCAAGTGGACTTGCTGGTGTGTTTTGGATCATTGTCCTCTTGCAGAACCCAAGTTCACTTCAGATGGCTGGACATTCCCCTTCAGGATTTTTTTGGTGGACAGCAGAATTCATGATTCCATTTATCAAAGCACATCTTCCAGGTCCTGAAGCAGCAAAACAACTTCAGACCATCACACTACCTCCCACTATATTTTACTGTTGTAATAATGTTCTTTTTTTTTAAATGTGGTGTTACTTTTACACCAGATGTAATGGGACACACACCTTACACAAAGTTCAAATGTTGTCTCACTGTGGTTTGCTGTCCCAAGGCTTTAGAAATGGCTTTATAACCTTTTTCAAACTGATAGATCTCAATTTTTTTTTCTCATTTGCTCCTGAACTTCTTTGAATCTTCCTTGAATAAAAACGGCATTTTGTTTTTACTTGTGTTATCTTTGATTAATATTTAATTTTTTTGATGATCTGAAATATTTAAGTGTGACAAACATGCAAAAAATAAGAAATCAGGAAGAGGGCAAACATTTTTTCATACCACTGTAATTGTTTTTAAACAACTTAAAATGATCATGAATATGCAAATTTTGCAAAGATCTGCTGTCAGAGAACAGATATCCGTTACAAAATAACGTGTAAAATAATTGGTTTAGTTTCACTTTTAAAACCTTTTATGTTCAATAGAAGAAAGTCATATGTGCGTAAATGATGACGTGGATGAACTATACCTTTAAGATAAAGACCCCCAAAGAGTATCAAGAGCATTGAAAGTCAGCTCAATATTATTAAAAGTCAGAGAGGTATTGATATTTCACAAAATATGAATATATTTCATCACTTGGAAGTTTTGGAATTATGTAAATACTCTATCTGGCCAAACACAGACATGCACTGGTCAAGAGAATAAAATGGATAAGAGATAATGGAAAGTCATCCCTCTCTCTTCTAGTCAACATTCTTTGGCCTTTCTTTTCTCACTTATGGTTATTCCCATATTGATCTTTTCAGATGGCCCCAGATTAACGGCTGTTATCAGCTTTTCATGCTCGATGCCATCTAAACTCACTTTGCTCTCTGTTTGTCTTCAGTCCTTCATATTTAACAGTGCTCATGCATTCAGTGTGGACTTCACCTACCCAACATATTCCCTCCTTACCGACATCAGCAGTGAAATGACAAGTCACCAGATTCTGAATATAGAATAAAATTTCAGATACCAGTTATTATTATTATTTGCTGCAGGAGAAAGTGTATTATAATTGACTTAATTTGATTTGATAGGGAACATCATATACCTCTTTTATTTTGAATGGGCAGCAGTGGTATCTTGGCTTCCTAGCGTAGTAAACCAAACATGCAGCATTACTCAATCAAGAACATATGTTTGTCACAGTCATGTCGTGTCATCACTTTACTCCTGTGTGATCCTTTTGTGTTCCCGTTAAGCGTCACGTCCCACTCCCCATTGTTATCAGCGTCAGGTGTGTGTCTGTTATGAATATGAGCTCTGCGCTCCCCTCCCTGGCCACCAGAGGGAGCTCTCACTTATACTGACACTTCACTACACACTACATTTCCCAGCAACCATCACACTGGACTGATTACACACACACACCTGAACTCCATCATCATTGTTTGCCACACCACCTGTGATTCATTACCTGGACCATAAAAGACTGTTTCATTCTGACAATCACCGCAAAGTCTCGATTTGCAATAGCGATCATTCTGAGCGGTTATTTCTATCCTGTTTATCTGTTCTGATTCTGCCTGTTACCTGTTTTTGATCCTGTTCTGCCTGCCCCGACCTTGTGCCTGGAATAACGCTTGTGTTTGATATCTGCCTGCCTCGACCTCTCGCCTGGACTACCGTTTCTGTATCTGTTCTGCCTGCCTTCCTGACCCCTGCTTGGATTACTGACCACGATTGCTCTCTGTTTGCCCTGACCCTCGGCCTGTACGACCATTCTTAATAAAGACATTGCGATTGGATCCCTGCCTGTGAGTCCACTGTTACAGAAGACTTCGCCGCTCTAGATCCAGCTGTCTTTTTTTTTCTTTTCTTTTTCCGGCCATGTCTGATCCAACCAACCAACCTGTCCCCCCAGCCATGGCCAAGAGGGCCATAGACTGTTTTTTTGTTTTGGCAACCCTACGTGCCTGGAGGATGCACAGGGCTGCCACTGCCCCAGAGCCAGATCCAGAGATCCGCCAGCCAGAGCCAGATACAGAGATCCGCCAGCCAGAGCCAGAGGCCGAGCTGCCGTGGCCCGACCCGCCAGAACCAGAGGTCGAGCTGCCGTGGCCCGACCCACCAGAACCAGAGGCCGAGCTGCCGTGGCCCGACCCGCCAGAACCAGAGGCCGAGCTGCCGTGGCCCGACCCGCCAGAACCAGAGGCCGAGCTGCCGTGGCCCGACCCGCCAGAACCAGAGGCCGAGCAGTCGTGGCCCGACCCGCCGCTGGACTTCCGGGACATTCCAGAGCCGCCGCCGGCCTTCGCGTACCTCCCAGAGCCTGCAACGACCCGTCAACCAGAGCCAGAGCCTGCAACGGCCCGTCAACCAGAGCCAGAGCCTGCAACGACCCGTCAGCCAGAGCCGCCAGAGCCTGCAACGACCCGTCAGCCAGAGCCGCCAGAGCCTGCAACGACCCGTCAGCCAGAGCCGCCAGAGCCTGCAACGACCCGTCAGCCAGAGCCGCCAGAGCCTGCAACGACCCGTCAGCCAGAGCCGCCAGAGCCTGCAACGACCCGTCAGCCAGAGCCGCCAGAGCCTGCAACGACCCGTCAGCCAGAGCCGCCAGAGCCTGCAACGACCCGTCAGCCAGAGCCGCCAGAGCCTGCAACGACCCGTCAGCCAGAGCCGCCAGAGCCTGCAACGACCCGTCAGCCAGAGCCGCCAGAGCCTGCAACGACCCGTCAGCCAGAGCCGCCAGAGCCTGCAACGACCCGTCAGCCAGAGCCGCCAGAGCCTGCAACGACCCGTCAGCCAGAGCCGCCAGAGCCTGCAACGACCCGTCAGCCAGAGCCGCCAGAGCCTGCAACGACCCGTCAGCCAGAGCCGCCAGAGCCTGCAACGACCCGTCAGCCAGAGCCGCCAGAGCCTGCAACGACCCGTCAGCCAGAGCCGCCAGAGCCTGCAACGACCCGTCAGCCAGAGCCGCCAGAGCCTGCAACGACCCGTCAGCCAGAGCCGCCAGAGCCTGCAACGACCCGTCAGCCAGAGCCTGCAACGACCCGTCAGCCAGAGCCGCCAGAGCCTGCAACGACCCGTCAGCCAGAGCCGCCAGAGCCTGCAACGACCCGTCAGCCAGAGCCGCCAGAGCCTGCAACGACCCGTCAGCCAGAGCCGCCAGAGCCTGCAACGACCCGTCAGCCAGAGCCGCCAGAGCCTGCAACGACCCGTCAGCCAGAGCCGCCAGAGCCTGCAACGACCCGTCAGCCAGAGCCGCCAGAGCCTGCAACGACCCGTCAGCCAGAGCCGCCAGAGCCTGCAACGACCCGTCAGCCAGAGCCTGAGGTACCGCTTCCCACCCTATCCCACCCATTATCATCTCTGTCCCTATTTGTGTCTGCCAGCCCTCCTGCCCTGTCTCCACCGGAGATCGTCAGTCCTGCGCCATCGCTGGATGCATCCTGCTGGGTGGTACCGCCGCAGGTCCTACCGCCTCCAGCCTCGACGGCAGTCGGGGAACCCCTGACTCCGCCTCCAGCCTCAGACCCCTTCTCTCCACCTCGGTCCGTCAACACTTCGGCACAGCCTGGCTTCTCACTCCCTCAGCTTCACCAAAGTCCCTCGACCATCATCTTCACCGGGTTCCCTCGTCCTCCAGGCTCCACCTTGGTCGTGCGTCGCCTTGCCTACACCTGCGGCTCCAGCTGGCTCCTTCCTCCCTCCGGATTACACCTTTTGTCCTCTGTCACTCCGTCTCCGTCTCTGCTCTCGGTCCTTTGGACTCCGCCTTGGTCGTTCGTCGCTGCGGCTGGCCTTCGGTGTCCGGAACCAGCGGTGTCAATCGGGTCCTTCGGCTCGTCGGCTACGTCCTGGGACCTTACAGACCTCCCAGACCCGCCAGCCTTGCCTGAACCAGCCTGGTCCGTGCCCCCGGCACCACCCTGGAACATTGAACTTTGGGCGCCGCCATGGTGGCGCCTTTTAGCTGCCTCACGCCAGGAGGCGCTCGTGGGGGGGGGGGCTCTGTTATGAATATGAGCTCTGCGCTCCCCTACCTGGACCATAAAAGACTGTTTCATTCTGACAATCACCGCGAAGTCTCGATTTGCAATAGCGATCATTCTCAGCGGTTATTTCTATCCTGTTTATCTGTTCTGATTCTGCCTGTTACCTGTTTTTGATCCTGTTCTGCCTGCCCCAACCTTGTGCCTGGAATAACGCTTGTGTTTGATATCTGCCTGCCTCGACCTCTCGCCTGGACTACCGTTTCTGTATCTGTTCTGCCTGCCTTCCTGACCCCTGCTTGGATTACTGACCACGATTGCTCTCTGTTTGCCCTGACCCTCGGCCTGTACGACCATTCTTAATAAAGACATTGCGATTGGATCCCTGCCTGTGAGTCCACTGTTACAGTGTCATTATTCCTATCTGTATTTAAGCCCGCTTGTAATGTCTTGTCCTTGTCGACTGTTAATGATCCCATGTCCGTGTATTGCGCCGTGTTTCTCAGTTCCAAGCCCTCCCGAGTGTCTGTTTGTTTTCTGCACAAGTGTGCCGTTTTCTGTTCGTGTTTAAAGTGTTTTCGTTTCTGTTTCATTAAAGGAGTTTTACGTTGATCACTTGTTCCCTCGCTTTTGCCACTTCCACCGCATTTGTTACAATTTTGTAGTAGTATGTTAATACATTTAAAATATATAGATTATATTATTGTTTTATATTATTTTACAAAAAAATCTCAAAAATCTGAGGATCATGTCCCTCTTAAAAGAAATTACATTTCTGGGGAAAGATGTGAATTAATGTAGACAAATACATAAATATTATTATTGGATCAGCATTCTGCTTATTAAACTAGAATTGCAATAATGATTAAGTTTTTGTTTATGTTTAAATTTAATGATGAAGTCTCTTATTCTGAGCAAGTAAATAAGTAAACTTGATCAAGATTCTTTGTTAAATAATAATGTCAAAATTACCCCTTGGTTACTGTTGTAATGTCTAGGAAACTATTGTAACCCCCGTTACCTCCTTCAGGAAGACAGGATTTCTCTTCCGCTGTCCTCCATAACAGAAAAAGAGTTGCTGATGTGCAGAAGCTCCGTGTTTGGTCCATGCACAGGTGCCAAGTGTGAATGGCACCGAGCAGAGCAAGGTCTACCCCAGTGGCAGTGCTCGCAGGTTCTCCACCTGATCCCTGAAAAACGTGATGAGAATTAGAATTCCAGGCACGATAAGTTTACCGAATATGCCTGCAGGTCTGCCACCCTCTTGATGGAAGCCAGTGCATTCAGGTGCACTGCCTTTAATGACAAGAACTTAATGCTGACTGCAGAGGTTCAAAAGGATGTCCCAAAGAGATGGGTATGAGGTAAGCGACAAGGAGAATTTAACCTTTTTGCACCCTTCAGGAGCCTGATGATCAGGTTGTGCTTACCTACAGGCTTGCCATCTACTGCATCGTGATGTGTGGCGATACCGGCAACATGCACATTCAGGATGGAGAGAGACAGCCTTTGCAGAAGGGAGAGCACAACCCAGATCAGGCATCTCCGGGTGTCTTTTTTCCAGAACCTCAAAGAGGACACCCCTCCCAGAGTGATGGCGTCAATGAAGTCTACCTGTGATTTGCCAAATTGACCATCTGGAGGTGGAATCTCCTCTGTCCTTGGAGCATAATTTGCCATTAGAGCATAGCTGCATGACTGAGCTTACCTAGGATGTAAATGAACCACAGAAACTTCAGGAGCTGCTGACCCCAAAGGAGGAGATGGCAGGTAACTGCACCTGTTGTGACAACAACTTACCTGGACACCTGTTCAAGGGGAATCCCTGGCTATATAAATTCAAGGGTTGTCCAAGGGCTGAACATAAGGTGGCAGATCAGCATGATAGCCACAAGATGCATACCGTGGTGCCATGCTCATCTTGGGACTTACATTTACATTTACACTTACATTTACTCATTTAGCAGACGCTTTTATCCAAAGCGACTTACAATTTGAGGAGTATAGAAGCAATTTGTCCAAAGGATACAAAAACACATAAGAGCGCTTACAAAACAAAGTTTCAAACATTCTGAATACAAGTAGCACCAGCATGGGGAGTAGAGAAAAGGGACAAATTTTTCTTTTTTTTTTTCTTTTGTGAGTGCATGTGTGTGTCATGTTAGGTGCTCATGGAAGAGATGCGTTTTTAGTAGTTTTTTAAACCTCGACAGGGAATCTGCATTCCGGATGAGGGCAGGGAGTGTGTTCCACCAGCCAGGGGTGGTGAATGAAAATGTTCTTGTGATCGTTCTTTTTCCTCTCTGTGATGGAACCACGAGTCGCCGCTCGTTGATCGATCGAAGGTTTCTGGTAGGTGTGTAGAGTTGTACCAATGAGTGGAAGTATGAAGGTGCTGAGTTTGTGTAAGTTTTGTATGCAAGAGTCTTGAGTCTAGACTGAGTTTTAGACTTGAGTCTAAAACCAGTGCTGAAATGGCCATATGCCCCATGAGCCTCTGAAATCGCTTCAGTGACACCAGTGTCTTTTCCCTGAACGACATTAGACACTAAGTGAACTTACAGGCATTGGATGGGAGCCTAGAATGGCATAGATACACTGCAGCTGCACGCTCACTGTTGAGGGAATTATACAATTTGACAAAATATAAAACTGGTCTTTGAATGGTAATACAATTTCATAATATTACTCTTTTTACTGTATTCTTGATCAAATAATTGCAGATTTATGAGAATCAGACTCTTTTTCAAAGTCATTAAAAAATGTTAAAGATTCTAAATCCTTGTGCTAGGGCATAATTACAATGAATTGTGTGCAATTACGTTTTCTTAAAAATAATTAAATGTGTCCTACAAAAACTGTATGTATGTATTAGTTTTAAATTAACTTTTTGAATATTACTTAACTATTAGCAAACTAACTAAAGATGCCAATCCAAGTATCTAAATAACACATACAAATAGCTAGCTAACACATTTAATACCGGCCAGGATATATGCGCAGCAAAGGAGGAGGTTTGCAGGAAAACACAGACTGTAGCACGCAGAATGGCAAAGGTCAAGGTGCACAGAGTTCCCCAGAGAGCTGGTGGTATTCCAGAAACTGACCGACCACAGCTCTCTTTCTCAGTGTTTCATGAGTTTGCCCATTATTATGCTTTTTATCATGTCACCAGAATCCTTTGCTTTCCCCAGAGCAATAGAATAACACAGAGTAGCATCAACAGTACAGCCAATACTGTGCAAAAACCCAGAACAACTCACGGTTCATGGGGTCACACCTGCAGAATCTCTGATGTCAAGAAGGCCAACAGCAACAAACCTAAAGTGAGAAACTCCATAGTTATTAATTGTAAGGGCATTGGCAAGAAAGTAAATGGATTTGGCTGCAGACACACAAGCCTTCCAGAAAGAAAAGAATCAACAGTGCAAACGATTTAACTGTCTGAATAAGGCTCTATAATGAGACAATAAAGATAACTGAATCTTGACATCATGAACAGACCAATGATTATCACTGACACGTCTCACTTGTGGAAAAAAAGGGTTCAATGGAGTATGCCAAAAATCATCCCGCCGGTGGGACATTTTCCATTATACATTTGAAACAATAATATTTGTCTAAACCTAAAGTAATATTGACAAACTATTTTATATCATCTGAGCTTACAATCTCTAGTTTTCAAAAGAAATCTCTCAGGAACAGTAATTTATTAATTTGCAACAAGTGTATTTTTAGACTCATAACGCGTGTTGAAATATCATGATATACTTGAAGAAACTACTTTTTTATGCCAAAAGTTCAAAATATAACATTCATTTTATATATATATATATATATACACTTACATAACATTTTATTATTCTTTGGTAAAGTCAATTTCGACATTTGTTCACATTAGTGAATGCTCTGTGAACTAACATGAGCAAACAATGTATTTTTACTAACTAACAAGAACAAAGATAAACTAAATGTATTGCTCTCAGGTTTCTGTGTGTATTTGTCAATTTGCAAAACACCATTTGCACACAAAACGCTTTCATTTGCTTGGATATAATGAAAAACTGCTGATGGAAATAATATACGTTGGGAGGAAAAGCAACATTTTGTATAATTGTAAAATGTTGTATAATTCTTGCAAAGTTTTGAGAGTGAATGCAAAGTTTCCACTCTGAAGTTTTGAGTGAACACAAAAGCATTGTGCTTAAACATTTTTTAAATTTTCAGGCGATCACTTTGCTTTGGTGAAAGAATGCAAAGTCTCTGGGTACAACTCAAAAGTTTTTGAAGTGAAGGTAAAAGCACTGACAATTTTTCCTCCCATCTAATTTGTTTTCCATCACCAGGGTCTCCATATAAATGAGCCCCTAAACCTAGAGCTAATCCCAAATTGACTTGTCTGTTAATCCTAATGCAATAAAATTATCTTCTGACAAAGGACAGAAACCAGACTACATCTGGTTTTATGAAACCAGACAGGTTTACTACAACAGCTTCCACCTTCTTTTCTTTTCTAGTGAGCAGATTTTTGGATGTTCCCTGTCAGCCTGACTCGCCGTGTGAACTTCTTGCATCAGTTTCAGAACATGTGTAATGCAGGCCAGTAAAGAACTGTGCTTGTAACCCCACACACACACACACACACACACACACACACACGCGCGCGCGCTTTGGAATTCTGTACAGAAAACAAAAAAACATTTCTTCGATTGGTTTTGCACAGAGGGAATATATACACAGGCTTGATCACAAAAACGAGACATCACTGACAAGATTACAAAGGTGATGATGATGCAAAAGTGATGAGAGAGGAACATAGGAGGAAATAGGATGAACATAGAAAAAAACATTTCTCCAACACTTTTGAGTATTTTCACTTTATGCAGATAGTCAAGCCTTTTATCAAGCCCTTTCCCTCTTATCGATTTCTTCCCCATTTCCACTCATTTTGTGTTCCAATGAATTCTGCTCTACAAATCTTTTACAGTGGAGTTCACTTATCTCGAGTCACGGTTAACTCACCAATACTATTATGTCAAAGTTTTTGAAGTGGAACCGCCAAACTCACTATTTGTCTTATTATTTTCTATTCTTTAATGTCAGAATCAGAAAGAGGTTTATTGTCAAGAGTGCTTGCACACACAAGGAATTTGTCTTGGTGTTGAAGCTTCCGGTGCACATATACAACACAACATGAGTTTACATAGCAAATAACAATAACAATACATAACATACACAGTACATGTGGTCACATGCTGGGATTTTTTGTATGGAGTGGGAGAGGGGATAGATAAGGACAGAATGTCAGCCATAACATCCGTCTGCATTGTTTTTCTTTCCCTGCGCTCTGCCCAGCATTTTATCTCTTATTAATTCAACTGTTCAAGAGTGAAATAGCCAGTGGAAAGAAACTGTTCCTGTGCCGAGATGTTCTAGTGGCCAGTGATCGGAGTCGCCGTCCTGACGGTAACAGTTCAAACAGGGTGTCTCCAGGGTGAGCAAAGTCTGTGATGATTTTACCTGCTCTCTTTTTCACTCTGGAAGAGTACAGGTTTTGTTTTTGAACACAAATTCCTTCCAATGTGTTCAATTGGCAGCTCAATGATAGTTATAGTTTGCACTGAATTTACAATTTCTGTACAACCTACCAGTGTGGTGGTCACAAGAGGTCATCAAATACTTTTGAAAGTAATACAAAACTTAAAAATAAGTTACTGAACATCTTCTATTGTCATCTCACGTATGTTTTCCATTCCTCAAATGTCAAATCCAAACAGTGCTTACAGAAGTAATGAGCTGAAACACTGTTTATGTAAGTCTATAAATATTAAGCAAACATTAAGCAGCGTGAAATTGTCATGCTGTCTAGTAACACATGCGCACAAACATTCACACACTCAATCAGATTACTCCTCATTGCACTACAGTAGAACAGAGCTGTGAAGATCCAGCACTTTATACACAGCTGGACTGTATTCATCAACAATGATTAAAATGTGTATTTTAAGGTGTCCTTGTTACTGTGTAATTATATATTTAAGTTATGAGTAATATTAATTAGCAACATGCACTTAGAGTTAAGATAAGGGTTTGGTGTAAGATATGTAATTAAGCAGAAGTACTATTACTCTAACAAGTACATATAACGTGTAAGAAGGATACTGTAAAATAGTGTTAAAGTTTTTTTTATGATGTAAATACATTAATTTGGGTTTAAATATATGTAATGTGCAGGGTTGCTATCATAAAAATCTTCATGACTTGAAATTAAATTAACATGAACTGACAAAGTTACATATAAAACTAATTAAATTAAAATATTAAAATAAAACTTAATTTAAAAGATTAAAATTCTGTAATAGTATATACTTTATGGTTGGGTAATATGCAGTGTTTATGAATGGTTAAATGAATCCTAAATATGAAATAAATCATAATAATAAATGAAATAAACAAAAAATAACTATATACACATAGCGTTCACATTTTTGTAAAGTCTACGGTGGGGTTTCTTCCTTGTGTGTGACGAACAGGAGTTCACCAATAATTTCCATAAAAGGTACAAGCTCACCTGCAGCAGCATTCCTTAACTAGCTGTTGTCCAATCCCCTCCATCCTCTTCCTCTCTGCAGTCTCCACCATAACTGCAAGCAAGAAGATCTCTATGAGCTTTTGAGCAGATGTGCATAAGGCTGTGTGCGTAATACATAATGCATAATTCACGATCATTATCTAATTCACATTAATAGATAAATATACACCCTCATCCTACCTCTGGGCTCAAAAAGTCCTCCAACTCATGGCTGCATTTCCTGAAGGCATCGTTAGCCAACTATGGTTGCGAGTTCCGTTGTTACCGACAAAAAAAACAATTTGGTGTTTTGAAACCACCGCACCGCAGACCTACGTGGTTTTAAGTACAGCTCTTGAGCTGTGGTGAGACGTATGTTCTTGTTAAATTATATCTGATTTTAAATTAATAATGCTTTTGGGCCCAACAAGCAACTTAACATGCAGTACATTACAGTGATCCCTCGTTTATCGCGGTTAATGTGGACCGGAACCCCCCGCGATAGGTGAAAATCTATGAAGTAGGATTGCTCCCCGAGGAATTTATTTTAATAAAAGTTTAATTAAGTTTAATATATGTATATTTATACATTATATATATTTTAATTAAATGTTTTTAATTATAAAACCTTAATATTATACATTTACTCTCTCTCTCATAAGATATTTATTATGGTATCTTGAGACTCCAGTAATGACGATGATGACACACCTGTTTGGTTCATGAATGTGATGATGATGATGATGATGATGATGATGATGATGGTGTTACTGCACTGGTATAATGAGGCCTTTATATCAGTTCGGGAAGCGTCTCATCGTCAGATATCGGCGCTGGATCATCAACATTTGCTTCTGAGAGAGTCGAAGAGGCTCCCACTCCACTCATGCTCTCATTGGTCGATCGAACCAATCGCGTGTCTTGTCTGAGTGCCGTGGGCGTGTACAAAGCCTCTGAGAGAGTTTCTCTCTTTGTCTGGCATCCTGGGAAACCGTTTCTCTCGCATCACGATGAAGCAAAATATGGCAGATACCGATATGGCAGTACAGTAGTACCTCGGTTTACGAGCGACTTGGTATCCGAGCAAATCGGTGTATGAGCATGGAGGGTCGAATCAGTGTACGAGCATTGTATCGGTGTACAAGCAAATTTTTCTCTCACCCACTCGCATTTTTGTCCTAACGCTCAGCATCGTCGCTGGCATTTTTACTGGAATTATCCTAATGACAGCCTCTCATAACACAGTCCCGCAGTTCCAACCCCTTTATCACCCCTGAAATCATTCATTCTCTCAGCCTCGCTCTGTTTGGCTGCATCATTCACCACAGTGATACTTTCAGAAGTGATAACATTAATTAATTGTGATCGCTAATGTTCACGTAGTGAAATATATATGTGGTTTCTGAATTCATTTGTCATGAATTTCATTCAATTGTCTCCTAGTTCTGCCTGTCTGTGTGAGTGGGGGCTGATCACTGATCACCGACACCTGATTGTCATATCATCTGCCTCACTTCTCTCCAGTCCGGAGCTCGCGCGGGCGTCTCCCGTTCCACGACTTTCACTCTGGATTATCACCTCATATGCATTTGCACTATTATAATAAATTCACTCATTTGCACTTGAATCCAGGTTTTATGTTTTCCCCCTCCCTCCCTCCTCTGTCTCTCATCTCCTTCATGCCAGCAGACTCTGCTCAAAGTTAGTTACAGTAAATTGTCAAGTATATTTAGAGTTTAATTGTCAATTACTAATTAGTATTTATATGAGATCTTAATATTTATAATTTTAACTGTAATTAATAGGGTAAAACAAAAACAAAATATTTAAAATGGGCATTTATGGTCGTGTGGAACGAATTAATTGATTTTTAATGCATTCTTATGGGGGAAATTGTTTTGGTGTACAAGCATTTTGGGATACGAGCTCGCTCTTGGAACGAATTAAACTCGTAAACCGAGGTATTACTGTATTTTTTAATTTTACATTTTTCGATGAATATTTTTGAAAATGCGTGATGCACGGAGGCCGCGAAACTTGAACCGCAAAGTGGCGAGGGATTACTGTATACATTTTCATTCAAATTAAACATATATTCATTTTAATATTTTAGCTTGAGAAGAATCAGCACCATTTTTGAAGACTGCACATTTGTGTAAAATGCACAACAAATCTCTTGAGCATGAAGTATGAGGGAGTCTGCGATGAATCAAACATCAAATATGTAAGGTATAATCCAAGGCTAGCTGCGCATTAAACAATTTTTATGCACAACATAGAGGTAAAATTGCGGAATAACCCACTCAAAAACCTCACTATTTTTAAGTAGTTAAACTCACAGCTTAATTGTTAATAGAAAGACAATGAACATACATAGGTATGAATCTCTGACTCTCTATTTCTCAACAATTAATTCAAATGAAGGCTATTATAATGCCATTGATGCACAATGATGCATCATACTGTGATAGTTACATCACTGAACAGGAAACACACCACAGAGCGATTCATACCCTTGCCATCCCTGCAAGCATCCCAAAGATGTTATCTTCCCCCTCTTAGACAAGTACCTCATGTCTCAAAGCACATAACATTACAGTAATAATGACACTAAACAGCTCTGACTGCATCACATCAATTTCAGCTTTGATAGTTTTGCCATAGAAATGCATAATTCAGAGAATGTGAACAGGTCTAAGCAGAAAGTCACGAGTTGACATCTCTTAACGAACGCCGCATACGTTTGTCGCTTTGGTTCAGGAGGAACTGCACAATGTGGCTGCTGTTTGTTTGCGCCGCTCTGTGACTGTCTGTCTACAACTCTCGGCACATGTATTCCAAGTTAGCTCATGCATAGTTGGTTGGCAAAAATGGAGAGAAATCCACTTATAGCATGTCTCCAGAAATAAACGTGAGCATAATTGCTGATTTTTCTTTCTATACTTTTTAGTTTGTTTAACTATCTTTATGTAGTTAGTTATGTATTTACAGTAGTTTAACTATTCTTACACACAAAGTCAGACATTCAATGCATGTTGTGAGTGCACACTGAATGCACATGTACCCGTATTTTACTTTTTGTTCTAAAAGGTCAGTTTTCATCTTCGTATTTAATAATTATTTTATATCTGAATGTGTATATAACGTCATAGTTTCCAAAGATGAATAAGACAATCCAGGATCAAGAACAAGGTTCAATTTATTAACTGAATCCTTCAGGTACATACAAAAGTGCAAGTCTACAAAACAGGGTGCATACACCAACAATAACAGACAATGGCCATACCAAACTGAGAGACTTAAACACAGAGTTAATTCAACACAATAAAAAATTCATTGCCACAAACGAGTGGTGGGAAAAAAAAGAACAAAGCAAAACCAAGAGTCCAGGAAAATTACACTGACTAACTAAACAGAATGTGATTGTGACAGTGTATCTATGTGCATTTATCTGGAGTTGCACTTGCTATTTGTGTTATTCAAGCACTAAGCACTTCATTTTGAGAGGATTAAAAAAGACATTTAAAATCTATTTTTACTGTTGACATTTGACATGATGACATTTCAAACTGTAGTCAAGAAGTCATTTGATTTAACAGTACATCTCATGTGCACTCATTATTTTATGATGCTGTACACTTTAAGCAATTAATTTAGATTTAACCTCATTGGATCAGGTTTCTGGTTCAAACGTAATTGCTTCACGTCAAATTCAAACAGTTACTCTTTGACTTGATGTTTTCATTTTGAAATAAAATGTTTCAATCAAGTAACCCAATCAAACAGCAATTTCACTTGCCATCATGCTTTGCAGAGGGGCTGAAGTGGGCAAATAAATCTTGAAATAATATGTTATTTTCTGCATTTTTTTTAGCAAGAAGAGAAAAATTGACATCTCTTATTATGTTTAATGTTATAGTCTGATGGTATTAGACTAGATGGTTATGTCAGTGTTTCGGGGTGTTACCATTGTGGTGAAGTAAATGAAATATGCTTGGGTTGATGACTTGCTAACACAAACGTGAATTACTTTAATAGGAAAGCTATCACTGTGGTAGTGGTTTAGATGAAACTAGTATCACTTCTGAATTTCATGTTTAAAAAAAATAATAATTGTATTGTAACATTTTTTGTTTTTCTGTAAATCACAGGATTAAACAAGGAGCATTAATTGTAGGAGTTATTTGAACAATTAAAGTCAAATTAATACCATTGACTCTAGTTATTTGTACAAGGCTGATTCTATTGGGTTTTAATTGTTTCAATCATGTGGAAACCCTTTCTAAGACTGATGATTTTGAGCTTAGTTGAGTTAATCAATGCCAAGTTGGAGGCACTGACATTTGTGTTCTGTCAATATTGAGGGTGAAACTATTCACAAAAGAAGAACACCTGTGGGAAAATATTACACTTCCTGCTTGCTTATATTCATAAAGTCAGTCCTATACAAATGCATAAATAACTGTAACAGCTAGCAGTGCTCAATGTCGCTCTGCACATCGACCTTCATAACTGAAATAGGAACATGAGTCACGTTAGACTTTTGCTTTGAATATGATTGCCACAACCCAAGATAATCATATTTTTATAACAACATTTAACCTATTTATTTATTGTAATTAATTTTATTCATTGGCTCCCTGACCCGCAATTCTAAAGAGAAATCTCTTTTTCTTTTTTGATGAAAAAAGTATAAATACTTTAATAAAATTATGAATAATATTACATTATTTTCAAGGAAGTACATGCAACAGTCTCTAGTTGTAGCTCAAAAGAAGAGTTTAATTCTAAACTTACTAACAATTAAGAGGGATTATTGTTTTAGATAAAGGGGAAAAAGTTAAAAGAACTGGAGCTTTGATTTTGCCACCCTTTCATTTTCAGTGTTGAGCTTAAATTTGTATTTTTTTGTCTTCAACTCACATAGCATGTGGCCATGAATCTATGAGCGGGACCTCCCACTCCACAGCAACCAGAGTTCCCCTTTGATTGGACCCTTAGCCTCGGGCTTGAGTCAGAATCATGTGGATGTACCGCTGCTCCTCGGAGAAGTTCAGATGAGCAGGTACTGCAGTGAATGAATCTCTGAGCTTGTCACATTGCACACTGATTTCAGTGAAGAATATTGCTGAGTACACAGAGCTTGTTAGTTTTACCCAATATACTCTTATTTTCATGTGAATATGAAATCTTTGATCAAGTCTACCATTTGGATGAATGTCTTGACCTTTTCTGCCAGATGTGGCAGATGCCTGTCTTTTCCCTGCAGCTCGAGATTTAATTCATTCAACTTAGATGTGCCAGTGTCTCTAAAAATTAATCACTATTAATAACAAACTAAACTCACTGGCTATAATTTGTTCCTTGCCCTCAAGAAAAATTTGAATCATCTCTTCAAGCTCATAAACTGTAGATTTTTTCGGAGAGGCAACTAGTAATATATGTCATACGTCATGCATACTACACCATCCTTGCATGTGCAAATAACAAAAAAAACAATCCAGATTATCATACGTAAATGAGCTGTAAATGATCCTACTCATTTGTGCAAATACACAAGGGGAATCTTGTGGTTACATATGATTGGATGTTTTCGTTTACAATGTCATTCGATGACAACTTTGTTTTTAAATGCACTGCTAGTGTCCTCTTGACAGATTACTATTAAATCAATGTTTTCATTGCTAGCTCCTCAGGACGTCCGCAATACACAAGCTGATCCAGTTCAGAAACATCTTCCATTTAAGAAACATGAACTGATCATATTGTATTTACTTTGCATTCCAGTTGTTTTCAGAAACATAATTTAGTTTTTTTAACAGGAATGGATTGGAATTGATAAAAGCCCTACTGAACATACTAAAGTTTTCAAGCACTTGAGTGGATCATTATTGCATTGATCATCATGTTTCTATCATGTTTTGTGTTTACCAACAGTTCTTCTAATCCTAACTGATGGAACGTGAACTCTCAATCCCTTTCAAGGGAACTCGCGTCATCAAAAGCGCTAGGGGAATACCTTGACGACAGTCTCGTGAAGCACTATGTAAATGATTGAGCGATCGATTGATCGAGTGTGAGTGACAGTTTAAAAGTTTAAAAGAAAAGGGCAATCCAATTTTAGCAAAACGGCGAATCAAACATTTGTGCTGTGCTCGTTTCCCTGCCCTCACTACATTTCGGGTGGGGACGCGCACTCACTGTGTGTTTGTTGGGAGCAGAGCATGTTCGGTCAGCTGACTGTAATCACTGCATCCAGCCACCGCTGCAAGTGCTCCGCTCCCGCCTGGCGGTCTTTGATACTGAGTCCGCCCAGGCTCGTTCTCCCCAGGGCTCGGGTCCCGCTGTAGTCGAGGCTCTGCGGCGATCTAGGTCCTGGGGTTTACAAATGTATTTGACGGCTGCCTTATATCAGCTCTTACCCGGCAGATCCAGTGTTAGTGCCCGCCTGAGGGCTGTTACTTCTGAGCCGGCGCTGCAACGATCTATCGAGGAGTTGAACGTTGTCAGCGTTAGATGCTGAGAGTGAAGATTCGCCACTTTTCTCTCCAGCATGTAGGAGCTATTCGAGGGAGTGACTTTTTTACCTGGATCTCCACACCGAGGTGTTGAAATCTTGGAGAAGTCCAGCCACCCACAGTGGTTTTTACCCCCAAATAATGTGCAGCTCTAGTGGGTGTGCGTGACTTCGGTTACAACTTATATTGTGTGTATGTATGTGAAGGTGTAAAAAAAACAAAAACATGTATATATAGAATAGAGGCGTCTGTGGCTCAATTTAACATCTTTAAAAGATAAGGAAATAACTTCCTGCCGGACGCCCCTCTCTTGTCTTCTGGGCTTTTCGGCAACGCTGTTAATACAGTAGTAGAAGAAGAAGAAGAATCGTTACATTTATATGCCGCTTTTCCAGAGCTCAAAGTGCTTTACATAGAAAAAGGTGTAAAGTAGGAAAGTAGGTGGCGTTCAGTGTGCTGCTGCCTCGTTGCTCTCAACATTAGGGATTGTGAGCCAGCCACAGCCCCAGAGCTCCTCACAATGGGCCGCTCTGAGGTGGAGTGTCGCAACCTGCCAACCCCAAGATAGCACCAAGATAGCTACATCGAAGACGTCTTGACATTAAGGTGCCAGGCCTTGCAAAGGCATCCCTCCTCAGATGTCGCCATGAGTCTGATTGCTCTGAGGAGATCGCCTCGCCTCAATCCAGGTGTACCCCTGAAAGCGTCAGCGCCCTGGAGCGTCTGCCACTCAAGCACCAGAGGCCAGCCTTGAGAGGCTGGTTCCCTCATTAGATTTTCTGGTCACGTCTCATGCCTACCGGACGTTTCTCATTGGGTCCTGTGGTGTTTAGCCTCAGCTCCTCACTCTTCTAAGCTGCCGTCACCGGTTTCCAGCGCATATTTTTCACCCTGGTTTGTGACGTCACCAGAGACCTTCACGAGACTATCTTCAAGGTATTCCCCTGGTTTCGTTCCCTCTTCCAGGAACTATGGTTACATACATGACCTGAGACATTTTCACACATGAATTGGCTCTGAGTTCATACTTTAAATTCATTGATGTGTTCGTGGAGACTTTATAGATCTTTATAGACTTTATACTCTTGCATTGTCAGAAGAGGTGCATTCATTTTTGGTCAAGATCTTGTTTTGTACTATCTAATATGCTATTGGTCCTCTGCATGCTGTCAAAGCAGTGCTGAACTCCACAAGAACCCTGAAGGTGTCCTGTGGTTTCCTGTGCCATCACTTCCCCAGGTAAACAGGGCACACGTCCTCGTGATGTTAAAGAAAATGTGAGTGTCCAGGTTCATTCAGTGGTGGACAGGGTCATAATAGGCACTTTGAATGGTCTGTGGCTGCACCGCCCCATGTGCAGAAGAGTGCACTGTGTTGTGAAATATGCCTCCCATAGTGATCATTGAACTTTTGTGACTTGCGTCACACTAAGACCTTCCCGTGCATCAGTGAGCCTTGGGTGCCCAACACCCTGACGCAGGTTTGTGGTTTATCTCTCCTCAGACCTTTGTTGAATTCTCACGACTGCACCATTAAGGATTTCATATACTTCACTTTATTATTCCTCTTGTGTCTACCGCTGAAATAACAGTAGAAAAGAAAAACAACAACTTTGTGTTTAAATCTACTCAGTATTAAAAAAAATCAATGAATTATGTGTTCATTATGTGGCTGAAACAAAGTTATTGAGTGAAAATAACACATAAATAAGGGATTAAATACATATCTGGGTGAACTGAATTTTATTCTTTGAAGTATTTACTTTGAAACTATTTCACTCAGAAATGGCTTATAAATTTTAGAAACAAGTAAAGAAATGGGAAGAACACTGGATTATACTTGAATGTTTTAAGTAGAACGACTGAAATACAATTTTTTGTAATAATACAATCTCTAATAATCTAATCTGATTTATTTACATCCTTGGAAAAATATTTTTACACTGCACAATGCCACAGTAAATGTGCAATGCGACATTGGTTTAATTATTTTGGATGTTGAATGAAAAGTTTTTGGTTTTTATATCAGGAATAGACACTGAAATTAGAACTAGTGAGGATGGCTTTTAGCAACATTTTTCAATAATGCATTTCTTCATAATATAATACTTTCTCTATCAATTGGTGTAAAAATGTAGTTCAGAAAATGCCACAATATTAAGAATTTAATCACATCTGTTGTACCAAATGGTTCTTTGAAACAGCACCACAAACAGAGATCAAGCAAAAGTGTTTAAACACTAATTATGACTTTGAGGCTCTGTGATTATATGAAAAGCTGCTCTGAATCTGAATCTCCCCCTGAGGTGTAAATATAGTTTATTCAAAATGTTGTTTATAGAGGTCATGAACTCTTAACAAAATAGCGTGGGTCAGTTCTTGATGTAAATAACTGATATATGTGAGTATGCCGGGGTTTTGTGGTTCTTTCCCCCAGAGAGTACACTGAACTTTTCTATGCTTTTCATGATGGTTGCACTTAAATACACTATATATTTCAGATGATTGTTTTTCTGTTACAGTATCATCTCTCTTTTTGGTTTTCTTTGAGACCAAACATTACTCCCTGAGAAATAAAGCTATATTCTACTCCTAGTTCTGAATGTTATACCTCATAAGCACATGCAAATTCTTTGAATATGTTTTTGAAAATGTTGAGGTTATCGGCAAAAGACAGCCTTAGACCAGAGGATGACGGCGAGGCCATTTATATTATTTTCACTGCTTTGTAATGTGACCTTGATGCAGTTAGTACTTGATGGGTACTAATAAATTGAACAGTAAATGCAATATCCACAATATAGAGGAAACAATACATCCAGAGAACAACATGGATGGATGGGATGTAGTGTTCAGAACAGAACAGAACTGGAGAGGCAATCAGACTGAAGCGACGTGATGTGTTTACAAATCCTTTCATCCAATATTGAATTCATGCAATTCATAGGTATACATTTATTATTACAATTTTATTAAATCCTAAAGTCAGTCAAGAGTACAGTATCTTCCTTTGAAACATAGATGAAGTAGAATGAAGTGTGGACGGCCCACACAAACAAGATGGCAAATGACTTTGGCCCGCTGGAATCCACGATTGGCCAAGATCTGTGACTATCAGAGCTTGATGCAAAATGAAGCCTGAATGAAGCCCACCCTGGAGTAATCATGCTGAAAATTCAGCTTTTCCATCAAAGGAAATAAAAATAAAATGTATTAAAATAGAAAACACTCATTAAAAAAGAAAACTCTGGATAAAGTTCTGCTCCGGATAAATCTTGCAAACTTCTATGTTGCTGTTTTTTCCCCCCAGTTGCAAGAATAGACGTTTGTAGAAATTTTCCTTTGCATAAAAGCAAATGCAAATGACATTAAAACACTTCCATTAATCACTTCAAGTTTTCTTTTCTCGCAAACAATTTACATTCATTTACAATCATTTTTAATAATTCAGAACAAGTCAAATTATTCTCTACTACATTCTCTCCTTCATCATTACAGGAACAGCCTCCCATTGTCACCACACACATTTGTCGCAGAAGACTACAGCTGTGATCTCTCTTGTCTGCTATTGTTTTGAAAGCAGCAGGGTGACGTGTTGACGAGGAGCAGTCAAAGGAACCAGAGCTCAGTGTGATGGCAGATGTGTGGGTGTCGCTCGTGCTTCCAGAACACACTTCACCTCTGGCTTCTTGCCTCACCGCCTCAGGCTCAACCTTGATTTTACCCGGGCGAGACCATAGAATCTTAATTTAGCATCACTTAAGGCAGAGGCCATGCTGAGAATCTAAAAATACATGCGACTAACATGAGACATCATCTTCAGTATCAAGGTGTCTTTGAAAAACAGCAGATGATGAACTTTAAGTCAAATCAAAGAGACAGTATTCAGTTACGGTTTTGACCGAAATGAAGCTACATCTAAATACAGAAACAAACAGCAGCTGACGTGTGGTCAGTATCATAGTGAGGCGCGGTCACCTTGGTTTTACCAAGAAAGGCATGTTCCTGGATGAATGTATTTTGTTGGTCCTGGAAAGTTGTTTCAAGATCAACAAAGATGTTGATCCAGGAATATGCTGTACTTGGTAAAATAATGAGGCGCTTACCTCTATAATATAATTTACTGCAGTATCAGAACTTCATTTTTCAAAAATTATGTTATATGTTGTAATTATACAGTGGTGGCCTAATGGTTAGAGTCAGACCAGTAACCTAAAGGTTTGATTTTCAATACTGGCAGGAAATCTCTGAGGTTCTCTAGAGCAGGGCCCCTACACCCCCCTGAGAAACACCACTGATCCAAGTCCAGAGGAAGTTGCCCATCAAGCTGAACCATCATGAAACCAATGACCAATGCTTCTGAAATAAACTTTTCCATGACTTTTTCAGTCGATCGTGATTACAGAGGATTTTAAAAAGTGATTATATACAGTGGTACCTCGAGATACGAAATGAATCCGTTCCGAGGCGGTCTTCGTATAATGAGTTTTTCGTATCTTGGAACACATTTTACATGTAAAATGGCTAATCCGTTCCAAGCCCTCCAAAACACCCCATTCATTTTCATAATAAAGCTAAATTGACCTATAAACAATGAAATAACGTAAAAAGTCGAAGCTTGCCTTTTGAGTGAGGCTAAATCCGAAAGTGGCGGCAGAGGAGGAGGAGGACAAACGGCAAATAATATACGTGCATAACGTTATCGGCAGGATTCGAACCTGCGCGGGGAAACCCCAATGGATTTCTAGTTCGTCGACTTAACCAATCAGCCATGTTTCACATGCGGAGCGGCTGAGCTAAAGCTGACATAAAGATCTCATGGCTTGACTAGCATCAGGAGCCAATGGGAGAGCAGGAGGATGGTGGCGAGTCTACTATAACTAAGATGGCGGCGTGCGGCGCGAGTTTCAAAATTGTTATGAGGCGAATCTCGGACTTTCAGAAACCTTTCGTATCTTGAAAACTTTTCGTATGGAGAGCAGTAAAATTTTTAATCTTTGCTTTCGTAACTTGGATTTTTCGTAAATTGAGCCTTTCGTATCTCGAGGTACTACTGTATATACTATACAAGGAATAATCAGTCTGTTTCTGTTACGGCACTGACAGAAAGCACAACAGGATCCAGATGCGAGTGAAAAAGATGTATTGACAAGGATCGCGTAATGAGGGAAGTGTCTGGAGAAGTGGCGTCGGGAAGTCAGGCGGGGAAGCAGGAGAAGTGCCGCGGGCGGGAGAGAGTGACGCAGGGATGCAGTGGGCAAAGCAGCGGCAGACGGTCCAGAACAGGTAATCCCGAAACCGGCGACCAGGGCAGAAAAGGTCCACACAGGGAGGGAAGCCTGTAAAGATCTGACAGAGGAGTAGTGAGAAAGAGGTGAGTAAATAGTCAGATGTGATGACTTGCAGGTGGAGCGGGAGATGATGAGTAATCAGTCACCACGCCTCCAACACAACCGTACAACACAGAGAAGGATTCAATGAACCCATGAACCATGACAGTTTCTGATTTGGGTGATTTTGAAACCTGCCTTTGTTCAATTTCCTATGTTTCAATTTGTTTCTATAGTTGATTAGTTAAGTTGTACACTGTAACGGATGGTACTCACAGGCAGAAATCCAAATGCGTGTATTTAATGATAATGGTCGTACAGGCAGAGAACATACATAAACGATATTCCAGGCAAGGGGCAGTTGTTTCGTTCCTGTTTTGAGTCCTGGGGCATATTCTTCGTACCTCGCTAACACGTTGAATTGAACCTGTTCTGGAGCAGCTTACTTCATGATGGCAGGATTAGATCACGGCTTTATAAGCGGAGGTGATGTGGGAAGTTTGTCCCGTCCGTTTTTACGAAAGCAAACTGTTGCTGAAAGTTCAATATAATATATTTAATAGAATTATAATAATTATAGTATTTAAAAAAAAAAAAAAAAAAAAATATATATATATATATATATATATATATATATATACAAATTATATATATATAAACTATAGATTTTCACGTGAGGGTATAATGTATCTAGTTAATTTAGATACAATTAGTCGTAGTCGGGCGTTAACAGCAGCTCAAACTGTGTGTATTGCCTTGCGCTACTCTGCAAGCGGCACGTTCCTTTACACTGTTGGAGATGAGGAGAACATTGTGAAAGTGCTGTCTGGCGTGCCATTTGCAAAGTTTACCAGCACTCAAGCAATCTTTACGGGGTTTTTGTGGTTTTTACAAACCACTTAAGACCCCAAGTTGTTGAAGAGAGCTTTTTCGCTATTACAGGTACATTATAATTGATCATAGAGATTATGAAATCATGACCATGCCAGTAAATATCTCCCTAATGTATTTGTGCCAAAGACTGCACACACATTGCCACCATCAGAAAGCAGAGGACCCTGTGCTGGAAATACAGCTGATGATGATCTCCAGCCAGTGCACTTGACCAGTCTAGTGTTGGAGCTGCACGGGACAGAACTGTCCAGCATTATTTTTGAAAAGAGGGAACTTTGCACACAGTTTAGTTTACAGTTTAGTTTATTTTTTAAAAATCCAACTGATCATCTCTTACCTGCAGAATGAAATAAATAAATCATGCAAGGTCATCAATCGTACAGTGTATTTATTAGTGTATTTTACTAACTTTGAAGTTCCTTATGAATCAATTCAATCTCAAGTCGGACTTTTTGCTTTATTAGTTTATTATTTCATTAATTAACTTTTTTTTGCAGGTAAAGTAGTAAAGATACCATTTTGTAGAATACTTTTGCATTTTACTTTTACTTGTTCTCAAATCCTAGTGAGTCCTGCGGTGGCTCTAATATAAAAGAGGATTATGTAATAAAATTAATATAAGACAATATTAATACACACACACGATCACTAGGCTACTCACAAATTTAATTTGTCTGCAACTTTTTGCCAGTCCTCTCTCCTGGCTTTTGCAGCTTTAAAGTGTTGCCTTGTGTTTTAATTAAACACTGAAATTCAGCGACGCGCCGCAGATAAATACTGCGCGCTCTTTCAGCATGTTCAATGACCAATCAAAATGTTTCTGATCAGTGTTTCCACTATCGATACATATCCCCTTTTAAACCAGCACATGAACGCGCAATGATCTCAGATAACTCAATCCAGCTCTACTAATCGTCAACAACAGGTGCGTTCGAAGAACCGAATAATCCAGATCATAGTTAGCGTCACAGTGTGTCAACTGATTTTGGATGTAGTAAGCGACGTACGAAGAATATGCCCCAGTATTTAATTTGAGTTTGTTTGAATAAAACTGGTACTCTCAGTACAAAATCCGGCTTTGCTGATCTTTATTTCAACCAAGTGTGACACACTACTGTTCAAATGATTGGAATAATTTTTTTTTTTACATTAAGAGGTCTTTTATGATCATCAAGACTGCACTTATTTGATGAAAAATACAGTAAAAACAGAAATATTGTGAAATGTTATTATAATCGAAATGAACGATTTTATATTCAAACATGAATTAAAATGTATTTTATGGCTGTGATACAAAGCTTTATTTTTAGAATAATTACTCATTTACATTTACATTTACTCATTTAGCAGACGCTTTTATCCAAAGCGACTTACAATTTGAGGAATATAGAAGCAATTTGTCCAACGGATACAAAAACACATAAGAGCGTTTACAAAACAAAGTTTCAAACATTCTGAATACAAGTAGCACCAGCATGGGGAGTAGAGAAAAGGGAAAACATTATTTTTTTTTTTGTGAGTGCATGTGTGTGTCATGTTAGGTGCTCATGGAAGAGATGCGTTTTTAGTAGTTTTTTAAACCTCGACAGGGAATCTGCATTCCGGATGAGGACAGGGAGTGTGTTCCACCAGCCAGGGGTGGTGAATGAAAATGTTCTTGTGATCGTTCTTTTTCCTCTCTGTGATGAACCACGAGTCGCCGCTCGTTGATCGATCGAAGGTTTCTGGTAGGTGTGTAGAGTTGTACCAATGAGTGGAAGTATGAAGGTGCTGAGTTTGTGTAAGTTTTGTATGCAAGAGTCAGTGCTTTGAATTTGATGCGTGCTGCGAGAGGGAGCCAGTGTAGCGAGATGAAGAGTGGAGTGACATGAGACCTTTTCGGTTGGTTGAAGACCAGACGAGCTGCTGCATTCTGGATCAGTTGCAGGGGTTTGATTGCATTTGCAGGAAGCCCAACCAGAAGAGCATTGCAGTAGTCCAGTCTGGAAATGACCATGGCCTGCACCAGAAGTTGCGTAGCTTGCTCAGTTAGGAATGGCCTGATCCTTCTAATGTTGTACAGTGCAAACCTGCATGATCGAGCCGTCTTTGCAATGTGGTCCTTGAAGGTCAGCTGGTCCTCAAAGATCACTCCAAGATTTCTGACAGACTTTGAAGGGGTAATCGTGGTAGCACCGATCTGGATAGTGAAATCATGCTGTCGGGTTGGATCGGCAGGAAAGACTAAAAGCTCCGTCTTTGCCAGGTTGAGCTGCAGATGATGCTCTTTCATCCATGTCGAGATGTCCGCCAGGCAGCTTGTGATTCTCGCAGCCACCGTTGGATCATCTGGTTGAAATGATATGTAGAGCTGAGTGTCATCTGCGGAGCAGTGATAGGAGAAGCCGTGTGCCTCTATGATGGACCCAGTGATGTGGTGTACATGGAGAAGAGAAGTGGTCCAAGAACTGAGCCCTGTGGAACACCGGTGATCAGTTGACATTCTTTGGAGACCTCCCCGCACCATGCCACCCTGAAGGACCTATCCGTGAGATAGGATTCAAACCACTGAAGGGGAGTTCCAGTGATGCCCAGTGATGAGAGGGTAGATAAAAGGATTTGGTGATTAACAGTGTCAAAGGCAGCAGAAAGATCCAAAAGAATGAGAACTGACGATTTTGAATCAGCTTTTGCACTCCTTAGAGCTTCCGTGACAGATAGTAATGCCGTCTCGGTTGAATGGCCTTTCTTGAAGCCAGACTGGTTGATGTCCAACCGGTCATTCTGAGACAGAAAGGAAGATACTTGGTTAAAAACAACACGTTCAAGAGTTTTAGATATGAATGATAGGAGAGAGACAGGTCTGTAATTATCAACGAGTGATGCGTTCAATGTGGGTTTTTTGAGCAGTGGGGTTACCCGAGCCTGCTTGAACGCGGTGGGGAAGGATCCCGTGTGAAGGGAGGTATTGATGATGTGAGTGAGTGCTGGTAAGATTGTAGGAGAGATGGCTTGTAGAAGGTGTGAGGGGATTGGGTCTAAAGGGCAGGTGGTTGGATGGCTGGAAAGGAGAAGTTTAGATACGTCTACCTCAGTGAGTGGAGAGAAGGTTGAGAAAGTGTTTCTGGTTTCAGAGGGCAGTGTACATTCGTGTGTGAGTGGAGGTGAGAACTGGCTACTGATAGTTGTAGTTTTGTTAATAAAGAAATGGGCAAAATAATTTGCAGTTAAAGAGGTAGAGGGAGGTGGTGGAGGGGGAGAGAGGAGAGAGTTGAATGTTTTGAAAAGTGCATTCATGTTGGAAGTGCTGTTGATCTTGGTGTGGAAGTGTAAAGATTTAGCAGTATGGACGTCAGTAGAAAAGGTAGAGAGAAGAGATTTATACAAGATGGGTCCTTTGACTTGCGCCATTTTCTCTCAGCTGCCCTTAGCTTGGCCCGTTGTTCACGAAGAACATCAGTTAGCCAGGGGCTAGAGGGAGTAGCACGTGATGACCTGGAAGAGAGTGGACAGATATTATCTAGGCAAGACGTTAGAGTAGAACATAAGGTATCTGTTGCTGTATTCGCATCCAGAGTTGAGAACTGTTTGTGAGAGGGAAGAGAGGATGAGACGATAGAGGAGAATTGAGAAGGAGAGAGAGAGCGCAGGTTACGCCTGAAAGTGACTGGAAGAGGGGTTGGTGTTGCAGGATTAGTAAGATGCATATGAAATGTAATGAAAGAGTGGTCAGAAACATGCAGTGGTTTAACTAGAGTGTTGTCTGTGGTGCAGTTGCGTGTGCAGATCAAGTCAAGTTGATTGCCCGACTTGTGAGTACCTGTGGTGATGAGTCGGATGAGGTCAAATGAGGCTAGGAGAGAGAGGAAGTCTGTAGCACCAGGCTTCTCCAAATGAACGTTGAAGTCACCAAAGACGACCAGCGGAGTTCCATCTTCAGGAAATGAGGACAGCAGCATGTCCATCTCCTCAACAAAGGTGCCCAGCTGACCTGGAGGGCGATAGATTACAACAAAGTGGATTATTGCAGGAGATGAAACTGTAATGGAGTGAAATTCGAACGAATTGTACATGCATAAGGAGGAGTGAGTAGAGTATGTCCAGTTGTTAGAAATGAGGAGACCTGTGCCCCCACCCCTACCAGACTGGCGAGGAGTGTGGGAGAAAGAGAAATTGAGAAAGAGAAATTGCAAGCGGGGGTTGCTGAGTCCTCTGGACGAATCCATGTCTCAGTCAAACCTAGGATATTAAGAGTTAGTAGCAAAGGCTGGGATAAAGGTAGCCTTATTGACTGCTGACTGACAGTTCCAGAGACCTACAGAGATGGAGAGAGGTGCATTAGAGGAAGGGACAGAATGCAGGTTGTTAATGTTGCACCGCCTTCGGGCTCCAGGCTTAAATGTCATGTGATTTAAAAAAAAATCAGTCAACATTTTATAATAAGGTCTAATTTATTAATATAACTATGTGCAATATATTTTCATGCATTTATTAGCCTTTGTTTATGTTAGTTGTTAAATGTTTGCTCATGTTACTTCACAGTTCATTAATGTTAACAAATTCAATTTTTGATTTTAATAATGTATTAGTAAATGTTGAGATATCAATGAACAAAGATTAGGACATTTAAGGACACATTAAACTGATCAAATGTTACTAAAGATTAAAGATTACTGTTATAAACATGAGCCTCGTCTGAAAGGTAAAGGAGGAGGTGTTGCTGTAATTTATAGTAACACAATCAGTACTGCTCAAAGGTCTAATTTGAAATATAATTCTTTTGAAGTGATGGTCCTTAATGTAAAATTATCTAGTGCAAGTAATAATTCCTGTTTAACTTTTGTGCTAGCTATTCTAAACAGGCCACCAGGGCACCATACAGACTTAATCAAAGAATTTGCTGATTTTCTCTCAGAATTAGTAATGTCTGCAGATAAAGTCATAATTGTCGGTGATTTTAATATCCATGTAGGTAATGAAAAAGACGCATTGGGATTGGCATTTAGAGACATTTTAAACTCTATTGGAGTTACACAACATGTATCAGGACCCACTCATTCTCGTAATCATACTTTAGATCTAATATTGTCAAATGGGATCAATGTTGATACTGTTCAAATTCTGCAGCAGAGCGATGACATCTCAGATCATTACTTAGTTGCGTGTAGATTACCTTTAGCCAAAGTCGAAAAACGAACTCCCTGTTATAAATACAGTAGAACCATCACTTCTAACACAAAAGATAGCTTTATAAATAATCTTCCTGATCAGTTTCATCTACTTAACATCCCAGATTGCCTAGAAGAACTTGATGTTGCAACAGAAACTATTAACTCTCTCTTTTCCAGCACTTTAGACACTGTTGCTCCGTTGCGCTTAAAGAAGATTAAAGAAAATAGTCCAACACCGTGGTACAACGAGCACTCCTTTGTGCTGCATTTGATACAATTGACCACAAAATCCTTCTGAATAGACTTGAAAATTATGTTGGCATTAGTGGAGTTGCATTAGCCTGGTTCAAGTCATACTTATCTGACCGTTATCAGTTTGTAGCAGTAAATGAGGAGATGTCATATCGGTCACGGGTTCATTATGGAGTTCCTCAAGGTTCAGTACTAGGACCATTGCTTTTCACCCTGTACATGCTTCCTTTGGGTGCAGTTATTAGGAAGCATGGCATTAGCTTTCATTGTTACGCTGATGATACTCAGCTCTATATTTCTTCTCATCCTGATGAAACGAACAAATTCACTAAATTAACAGAATGCATAACTGATATAAAAAATTGGATGACTAATAACTTTCTACTGCTTAATTCTGGAAAAAAAACAGAGATTCTAATTATTAGACCAAAAGGTTCAGCACATAATAATATAGACTACTGCGTAACACTTGATGGCTGCTCTGTCAAGTCTTCGTCGTCAGTTAGAAACCTGGGTGTGCTCTTTGATACCAATCTTTCATTTGAAAGCCATGTTTCTAGCATCTGTAAAACGGCGTTCTTCCATCTTAAAAATATATCTAAATTGCGACATATGCTCTCTAAGACAAAAGCGGAAAAGTTAGTTCATGCGTTCATGAGTTCAAGGCTAGATTATTGTAATGCTTTACTAGGTGGTTGCTCTGCACGCTTAATAAACAAATTCCAGCTGGTCCAAAATGCAGCAGCTCGAGTTCTTACTAGAACCAGGAAGTATGACCATATTAGCCCAGTTCTGTCAAACCTGCACTGGCTTCCTATTAAACACCGAATACATTTTAAAATCTTGCTAATTACTTACAAAGCATTAAATGGTTTAGCTCCACAGTACTTCAGCGATCTCTTAACACATTATAGTCCTTCACGTCTATTGCGATCCCAAAATACTGACCAGCTTATAATACCTAGAATATCAAAGTCAACTGCTGGCGGTCGATCCTTTTCCTATTTAGCTCCTAAACTCTGGAACAGTCTTCCTATTACAGTTCGGGAAGCAGACACACTCTGTCAGTTTAAATGTAGACTAAAAACACATCTCTTCAACCTGGCATACACATAACACATTATACATACATTTTTAATCCAAATCATGTAAAATGATTGTTAGGCTGCATAATTTAGATAAGCCGGAACCGGGAACATTCCCATAACACCTGATGTACTCGATACATCAGAAGAAGAATGGCATCTACGCTGATATTGGTCTCTGTTTATTCCGAGGTTACCGTGGTCAGCTGGATCCGGGCCGTATCCAGATCAGATGAAGGACCTGGACACGAGCACAGCACTACCCTGAAGTGTCTGCGGAGACCGTGACTCTACTAGACCCTCTCCTGTGACGATCATGAACCCATCTCTAACCGGACCAAATTGGACTTCATATTGGACTTGAATTGTTGTATAATAATCATGCATGGTTTGGCTGTTGGCCAGAGGAGAACTGGTCCCCCAACTGAGCCTGGTTTCTCCCAAGGTTTTTTCTCCATTCTATTCTTCATTCGTTACGTCACCTGCCGGAGTTTTGGTTCCTTTGTCGCCTATGGCTTGCTCAGTTGGGGAAACTTAACACTTAAAATTCATCAAATTGTATTGATTCGCCTGCTCTTTTGGGGCTTCTGTTCAGCCAAACAAACTTTGTTTATATTGTTTTTCCTGTAAAGCTGCTTTGAAACAATCTACATTGTAAAAAGCGCTATATAAATAAAGGTGACTTGACTTTAGACTGATTTAGAATGTTACAAAAGATTTCCATTTCAAATAAAATAAAATTGTTATTCGTCCAATTATTCAGTAATACATTAATATTAGAATGACTTCTGAAGGATCATGTGAAACTCCAAACTGAAATGTGTGATTTAAAGCCTGAATGATAGATATTAAAGAAAAAAGGCTAAAGCAACGTGAGTGAAAATCTTTCAAAAGCACATAGACATATTGACTCACCTCACAATCCATTTCAGTCAGATTGTGGGCTCCCTGTTATATTCATTGGCAGAATAATTCCTTTGAGAAACCTTGTCTATTATCTGAAGAAAATCCCAGAAAGTTCATTTACAATCTGCATACTATAACATAAATAAAATCCGATTCTAAACAGTTCAATGACTTTCTGAAAAAGAACAGTGCAGTGTAGTAACTTATCGTTTCATAAAAGCAAAAGTGTAATTAATTATCTATCGAGCATTTTTAAATGATGAGCGCACAAAACAAGTTTAAATGCAGTGCGAACACGTTCATCTGCTGAAGTGTAGTTCAAATGGATCCCGCTCTCATGATGCTGAGAATGAATCCAGAAGGCTCCAGGGAGTCCCGTTTCACCCCAAAGAGACTTTATCGGGAGATAATTTGGTGACTGTCAGATCTCCTTCATGTGGGCAGTGTTCTCTGCACTGTGAAACCCTTCTGCTTTTGGCCACACGAAGCAAAGCCCACAGAAATCATGCTGGCAGTAATAGGTTTAAATTCAAAGGCCTGATAATATGATTCTGACAGATTGCACAATGCTGCTTATGTGGGTGACTCCAGTTCAAATCTGGTTTGTGTCATCTCTCAAACCTATTTTTGTCTGTCACTGCTTGCAGTATCCTCCCAAGAAGTGGCAAAAGTTTCCCATTATTTAAAGAGAAGAGTAACAAGACCTTCCATGATTCCAAGAACCGGATCCAACTAGACTAAAATGACTACTATTTTAATGAAGATACTGTAAGTAATGCAGTATTATTAAGTATTTCTGAATGTGACATAACATATCTGTATTTTTTTTCTCAACAATGCAATTTTGACTCAAATACAATTTATAGTCAGATGCGACTGATTTTCCTAAAAAGATGGTAGGCTACAGTTCCCGAGATGGGGCGGAAGCAAAGTATATTGTGCACTTCAGATACACGTCAGTCAAATAGCATACATAAACATATGTTGAATGGCATTTTGGTAAGTATCCTCATCAACACATTTTTAAGTGTTACGTAAACACTGAGCGAGAACACATGTGTTACAGTATATTGGAGCCATGCATCCAGTCTTGTAGCGTCTGTCACATCCGGGTTCCCTTGTGTATCTTCCCAGTCCTGCATGCTCCCGTCTGTGTCTAATCACGTCCAAAGTTGCATCGCCTGATCCCAATTTCCTTGTGTATAAATCCCTCTCATGTTTCCCTTGTCCTTGTCGGTGATTGTCAGTGTTTCATGAATGTCCTGTATGTGTGGATGTTCTCTGTGTTCTTCTCTATCGTGAAGTTTGCACCATCGTGTGTCTTTGTTTTCATTGTTTCTGTTAATAAAGTGTAAGTGTGCTGCAAAGCTGCCGCCTCGTCCTCTCCGCATCATACACCATCATCCGCGTGACCCTCTTAAAGTGACAGCAGCCTAATAAATCTTTAAGTCATTATTATTAAACATCAAAGGGCAAAGATAAAATTGACTGAACACTTGACTGAATAATCTGTAGTTGTAATAAGGATTAGTCTAAGTTTAGTTTGTTTATTCAGCAAGTTTGATCACTTTATTCAATTTCTCTTGCAGGCAATTGCATTTATGATGCATTTCTTTTTTTCTTATTGTATTGCTCAAAGTGTTTTGAAGACTTTTTCTTACATGAATTAACCTTATTTTCGCTGAAGTTCTGATAGTGAAATTTCATTGACATTAAAAATAACTCATAACATGAAACAAGACTTTAATCATCTTGTCCACCAATAATCTAGTTAAATAATTGTGATTTCAATATTAAGCAAAATATTTGTGATTATGATTATCGAGCAGCCCTAATCTACACAGTTGTAACCCATCCTCTCCTACTCATCCTCCCAAACCTCAATCCCATCTGGGTCATGGCCCCAATGTACCCCTCTAGTCCTACTTGCCCCACTCCGAGTTGGACTCAAAACATGAGAGGTGGACGTGCTAACAAAGACACTAAAGACCAGAGTCTTTCTCTCTAATTTAATTTTTTTATTGAACTTGACAAATGTGGACAAAATGTGTGAATTAGACAAATCATATTTCTTCTTCCTATTTCAAGTTGAGCTTGGTCAGCTAAGTTAAATTATGTACTAAAGATGATAATGTGATATTATTCATAGTCTAATGGTCTAACAAAAACCAAAGTTTGAAAATTTTTACATGTATCAATATTTTTTTATTGACTCTTGAACATATGGGACAATACAGATGAATATTCTCTTTGGATGCCATGCTAGACATTGATGAAATCCAATCCCAAATGGTTCTAGCATCTCATCACTGATTATTTGAATCAATACTGCCTTTTAATATGAATGAGCTACATGATTTTCAGTGAATAACTAAAATTTCAGATATAATTAGGCTCCTTGGAACAGTCGTTCACAACACAGCTAAGACCTCTTCATCTGGACAGCCTGTTGGAGTAAGGCAAGCAAACTTCCCTTTGGTCTCATGGAGTGCTGCCATGCATTTGGCAATGAAATGTTAATTCTTGAGCTTTGAGAGAGCTTTCTACAGAGCCAGAGCTCCAGTCCTGCTGAAACATTAACTATGGGCTGAAGCTGCTCCCAGGAATTGATCAAGAAAGTTAATGAAATAATTATTTGTGTACATGTGTGTGCCTGCATAGAAGTCTTAAAGGCAAAGCAGCAAAAGAGGAAACATTTCATTTTAAGGGTCTCAAAGACTTTTTGTTTCCAAAACACTGCTAAAATGAACCTTAAACAAGAACACATACAGCAGACATAAATACGTTCAACAAACGTTTTGCTAATGTTCAAATTCAATAATGAAAACGTTATTTTTAAATATTATCAAAACTTTGAGAAAATCTGAATGTTTGCTAAAGTTTTGAGAATTCTCTTTTAGTTGGGTAAATGTTTCTCATCTGTAAAAATGTATTTACGTGACACCTCAGTAATGCATATGGACGCAAATGTATTAACGGAAAGAATGCATTCTGTCATCCTATGAACCTAGAAACAAACTCATGTGGTCACATGATTGCCAGCTGTAAAACAAAAACGTTTGTTATCAAAAGTTTTTAAAAAGTCTAGTTATTGATTGGACAATTAATACATTTATATTTAATTTAATGAAATAAAAATGTTGTCCTGTTTATTAAGCATCCTATTAAAAAATAGGAAAATATATGATTTAGTTTAAATGTTTTTCTGCCTTGCATTTTATCTCTTGAAATGTCATTTTAAAAATGTGGAAATTAGCAGAAATATATTAACACAAACTTCTAGTTACATAAGGTAAATATTTTATTTGGCTACTTTAGTAAAAACGATTAGTTGCAGATGCCGTAATACTTAAAAAAAAAAAAAATCATAATGTATTTCAAATTTTTCAAATGTTTATGTGATTTTTTATCTTTTTTATTTTTTTGTTTTAATAGCTCCCATCCACTAACATAAAACTGTTTTTGAACGGCAGTAAAATCCCAGACTAGACCCAATAAATGTTGAAATGACCCCATGATAAACATTACTATCCAAATTAGGGCTATGTACAAATGTAGTTCATTTTGATGTAGTTCATGTTTTATTTTATACCATTTTAATTTTTAGGTTATATTAGAATGCATAAAAGCGTTCTTTTCAGTCTCTGCTTTGTACTAGAACTCAATCAGACCAAATGTTCTAAATTCTGACTACAGTACTTTTAATCTCTCCAGAAAGCAACAAAAATGTTGCAAACATGCTTGTGAACTAAAAAAGATTGGTAATAGCCGATTACTACACAATATTCAAGACATAGTGGAAATATGACTGCAGTAGGTTTTAGTTCTGATACCTGAATTTTTTTTAACATGTTGAAACTGCAGTGTGAATAAAGGAAATTACAACTTTGGTAAATGTATATACCAAGTAAATGCAGATACTGATACCATGCATGTTAAAATCACAATGATCATTGTGAAATCAGTTTTTAACTCCATCCATCCATTCTTTTTCACATTACAGGAATATCCTCATTTCTCCAAGTGCTCCTTGAGGACTTGTTATTTTCCACAGTTGCATTAAATAGCAGTCCTGCAGTCAAGCATGTTACAATAAAAATGTAAATGGTGCAGTTAACTGATCCGAACTTTAGATTCATGGACTGAACTGCTTTTACAGCAAATACTGTATTTATGTAAGGTGAGCTAACACAGTCCAACAGCACTAGGACCTTGCATTGTTCATTGATGACATCTTCGCTTGTCCGTTTCAGACATTCCAGAGATGCATTCTTTAGTTAATTTTGATTTTGATTCATCAAAAGTAGTGGTAAAATAATGCCCGTAGGCACTGTATATCTGACCAAAATCTATACATCCTACAGTACAGTTCTGCTTATGTTCTGTCTCCTGACAGTCAGTTAAATAAAATTTAAACTTAATATTTCATGTCTGAAGTGAAGTCCCACTATAATAAAGATTTAACTGGTTGAGGCGGCCAAGTATGGATCAGATTCTGGTCAGAGAATCAGGAATGGAGAAGTGATTCTTGGTAATGAGGCATTTATTTACAGTCAGGTACATGCAGGTATGCAACTGCAATTTTATATGGGTGTGCGTGGGTCATGAACGCACGCAAGACACGGAACACACGGGCCATCAACACAAAATAGACCTGTGATCAGGAAAATATTTCATATTCCTTTTTCTTAAATAAATGTAAGTGTAGCCGTGTAAGAAGGGGAATAGTGTTTCAGAGTCCTTATCAATCTAATGTCGGGGCTATTTTACACTAATCTCTGTCTGACTGTGCATTCACACATTTTATATTTCACAGTACATAATCTCCGAGATGCTGGGAAAGTACTTTCATTGACAAATTGAACACACAATACATTCATTTTGAATTTCTTTAAATGTGTTTATTCTAATTTGTGTTTTTAGTTTTTTACATTGAGGTGTTTTCTGTATGGCAAGTTCCCTCTCAAGGGAACTCGCGCTGCGTCTAGCACTGTGGGAACGCCCCTGCGTGTATCCGTCATGAAGCACGTATGAAATCTGACCAATCGCGTGAAGCGGGTGACGTCACGAAGCAGGAATCTATAAATACTAGCCACGCCAAACAGTCTGCAGCTTCTGTCTCTTCAGTAGCGCTCTATGTGATCTGTCCTGTCTTATTTGGTGTTGTTTGTCTCTGAGGAGCTTGAGTTTGTCTCTTTTTGGCTCTGAGGAGCTTCCTCCCAGACCTCAGGGGCCATCATGTTCTTGTTCGGTCAGACAACACTGCGGTGGTCGCCTATATAAACCATCAGGGGGGCCTGCGTTCACGCCCGTTGTACAAGCTAGCGTGTCAGATCCTCCTGTTGTCCGAGGGGAAGTTGCTGTCTCTGAAAGCTGTTTACATCCCAGGGACTCAAGATGTGGGAGCAGACATTCTGTCGAGGCAGGGGCCGAGGCACGGGGAATGGAGGCTCCACGCCGATGTGGTGGAGCAGATTTGTGAGAGGTTCGGCCGAGCTCAAGTGGATTTGTTCGCGTCTCGAGAGACCTCGCACTGTCCACTCTGGTTCTCACTGTCTCATCCAGCTCCTCTCGGACTGGATGCTATGTCTCAGGAGTGGCCGAGGTTACTTCTGTTCGCCTTTCCCCCGATTGCTCTGCTCCTGGGAGTTTTGGAGAGGGTTCGCCGGGACAAGGTCCGTCTCATCTTGGTTTTCCCGCGGTGGCCGGGCAGAGTGTGGTTTCTAGACCTGGTTTGTCTCCTAGACGGCTCTCCGTGGGAGATTCCGGTCAGGAAGGACCTTCTGTCCCAGGTGGGGGGGCCCAGAACTTTGGAATGTGTGGGTTTGGCCTCTGAGGGGCCTTCTGGTCTCTCATCTGAGGTTGTCGAGACCATTCTCCACTCCAGAGCTCCCTCCACGAGGAAACTCTACGCCTTGAAGTGGAGACTCTTCACATAATGGTGTAATGGGCGTCAGCTGGACCCAGTTGGTTGCCATGTTAGTTCAGTACTGGAGTTCCTGCAGGAGTGCTTCGCATCTGGTTTATCTCCTTCCACTTTGAAGGTGTACGTGGCGGCCATTGTGGCCTACCACGTCCCTTTGGGTGGTCTATCTCTGGGGAGACACCCGCTTATTACCCGTTTCCTTTGTGGCACTCTGAGGCTTAGGCCTGCAGTTCACCCCAGGGTACCTTCCTGGGATCTGACTGTGGTGCTCCAAGGTCTACCCCAAGCTCCCTTTGAGCCTATTTGAGCTCCAAAGTTCATCACCCTCAAGACTTTATTTCTCCTGGCTATTTCTTCCCTGAAGAGAATAGGGGTGTAACGGAGTTAAATGTTCAGGGAGGAAGGAGGCGGGAACCGGCAGACATTTAAACACACTTTAATGGTGAAAATAAAACATAAACTCAAAACGAAAGTAATGGCGGCGGCCCCTCGCGGTCGACCGCCGCCCACACAAAACATAACAAAACTCCAGGCCTGGTCCTCTCTCGCTTTCACTGTCGTCGCTCCTCCTTTTAAGTCTCCGCTCCTCCGTGAGAATAGAGAGACCGATGGCTCGCAGGTGTCGCTCATTCTCAATCACGCCACCGGCTCTCGTGACGCTCTCACGGTCCCTCGACCCCGCCCTGCTCGCCACATACCCCCAACGCCCTTCGCAGGCCGGGGGGTACTCCCGAGACTGCGCTCTACTCCCCCCCCCCCCCCCCCTCCGGGGGGGGCCGATCACGGCGGCGGCGGTACCTGGGGGTAAGGACAGACGAGGCGAGGGAAAAGGAAACGGAGACAAGAGGAGCGACAGTGACAAGAGAGGGGAGAGAGGAAAAAAACAAAAAAACAAATCTTGGTCCGGTTCCCCGACACGCTGCCTCTCGGTCCTCGACCGCTCGAGAGCTTCTTCCTCGCGGTGCTGTGCGATGGCACTGGACGCAGATCCGTGGACGGGCTGGCGCTCCTCCGCCTCCTGGCGGCCGGCGACGACTCCTCCTTGCGAGGGCAGCCGGCAGCGAGTCCCCGTTCCCCGCTCCTCCCCGTTCACGGCGGACGGCAGCAGGCTCCGGCGCGCTGGCGAACGGGCGACTCCTCCGCTCCCTCACGGACGGCAGCCTCCCACCTCAACCCAGGAGCACGGCAGGGCTCTCCGTCCCACGCGATCCTTCGGCGCTCCAGCGCCACCGCCGCGGGCAGCATCTGACGGACCTCTCGTCTTCTCTCGTGCTGCCCGACCTCCGCAGCACCGCGAGCTCTCCCGGCAGCGAGGGCTCTTTGACAGCGCGTCCCTCCGACCTCCCGGGTTTCGGCACCAGTGTAACGGAGTTAAATGTTCAGGGAGGAAGGAGGCGGGAACCGGCAGACATTTAAACACACTTTAATGGTGAAAATAAAACATAAACTCAAAACGAAAGTAATGGCGGCGGCCCCTCGCGGTCGACCGCCGCCCACACAAAACATAACAAAACTCCAGGCCTGGTCCTCTCTCGCTTTCACTGTCGTCGCTCCTCCTTTTAAGTCTCCGCTCCTCCGTGAGAATAGAGAGACCGATGGCTCGCAGGTGTCGCTCATTCTCAATCACGCCACCGGCTCTCGTGATGCTCTCACGGTCCCTCGACCCCGCCCTGCTCGCCACAAGGGGATTTACAAGCTCTCTCAGTTGCGCCCTCGTGCCTCAGGGTATTCGACTCCCCATTCGACTCAGGGTATGGCCGCTTCCAAAGCTCTCGTCTCTGGAGCTTCCCTCAGCAATATCTGTGATGCGGCAGGTTGGTCCTCTTCACATACTGTTGTTTTCCATGGCACACCCAGCATGCTCCTCTGACTATCAACGGTGCGACCGTGGAAAGGGTGAGGAGTACCAAATTTCTGGGTGTTCATATCACGGAAGACCTCTCCTGGACCACCAACACCACAGCACTGATTAAGAAATCGCAGCAGCGACTATACTTCCTCCGTAAGCTGAGAAGAGCCGGAGCCTCAGCCCCCATCATGCACACCTTCTACAGAGGCACCATCGAGAGCATCATGACCAGCTGCATCACTGTGTGGTACGGCGCCTGCAACGCATCCTGCCGCAAGGCACTGCAGCGCATAGTGAGAGCAGCTGAGAAGATCGTTGGTGTCTCTCTCCCACCCCTCCAGGACATCTATAACACCCGCCTCTCCCGAAAAGCCCTTGCTATTGCTAGGGACCCCACCCACCCATCCCACAGCCTCTTCAGTCTGCTGCCATCAGGGAGGAGACTACGCAGTCTCCAGGCACGGACCAGCAGACTGAAGGACAGCTTCATACCCCAAGCTGTCAGGGCATTGAACTCCCTCCCGACTCTGCCACCTCTCCCCTCTTCTGCACCAAGGACCTGATCTCTGTGCCAAGAAAACATCCCCACACCATTACACCACCACCACCAGCCTGCACAGTGGTAACAAGGCATGATGGATCCATGTTCTGAATGTCTCAACAGAAATCCAGACTCATTAGACCAGGCACAATTTTTCCAGCCTTCAACTGTCCAGTTTTGGTGACTCGTGCAAATTGTAGCCTCTTTTTCCTATTTGTAGTGGAAATGAATGGCACCCGGTGGAGTCTTCTGGTGTTGTAGCCCATCCGCCTCAAGGATGTGCGTGTTGTGGCTTCACAAATGCTTTGCTGAAAACCTTTGTTGTAACGAGTGGTTATTTCAGTCAAAGTTGCTCTTCTATCAGCTTGAATCAGTCGGCCCATGACCTCTGACCTCTAGCATCAACAAGGCATTTTCTCCCACAGGACTGCCGCATACTGGATGCTTTTCCCTTTCCACACCATTCTTTGTAAACCCTAGAAATGGTTGTGCGTGAAAATCCCAGTAAGTGAGCAGATTGTGAAACACTCAGACCGGCCCGTCTGGCAGCAACAACCATGCCACGCTCAAAACTGCTTAAATCACCTTTCTTTCTAAATGCAGTGAAGCAACTGCCATGTGATTGGTTGATTAGATAATTGTATTAAAGAGAAATTTAGTTGTATTATTAGTAATTGAGTGTACTTTGTGTTGTAATGTTTCATGGAAAGACCTATTTTAATGAACTCTAAGTCACAAAATATTCATGACAACCAGAATATTTTGTTGTAAACAGAAACATATCAAAAGAAAGAAAAAAGCCTTTAAAAAAAACTACCACATAAATGTTTTTTATACTTATATTCATATTTTTAACTTATATTTTTCATTAACACTTTGTAAAAACCATAACAGCGCCACTATTGTATAACAGTTAAAACACGGATTGCTGGAAAAATTCTTAAAGCATTGTGTCATCAGTGAAATGAAATTTTGTCAGTGCTGGGAAAAAGTTAAGCCAATTATTAGCATAAGTATAAAGCAGATTGGAGTAGTTAATTTAGGTTTCTGTTCAATACATAGCAGGCAATATAGTGAAGGGTAAAATCCAAGCTTGACTCCATGTGTTTCTCTGCTCTCCAATGTTCCTGTCGATTGTGATCACATCAGAATAGTTGAATGTTTTAAATAAATGAGCATCATGTCATGCAGCCTCAGGCATGACTGACTGTTACCCATCTCGTGCCTGGCATACCCTACAGCATTTGGCTCTAACAAGCGCTTGTCCTCCTCATACATGGGCTAAATGACCTATAACACCCAGGGGTCCAAGGGTGGTAAAAACTGATCGGAAACAAGAGGGGGTTGCATCTCAATTCCTGGTGAAACTTTTGTCTGCGGAGAGGGACCATACAGGACAGAGCAGACAGAGTAAGAAGGAATCAGAGAGAAAAATGAAGATATTCTCTTTGACAAAGTAGCCATGTCTTGGGGAAAGAATGAAAAATTTACCACACTCTCCTTTTCTTGTCTTTTTAATGTTTCTTTTTGTGTGTGCTCTTCAGCACCATAGGAAAAAGGCCTCATGGTCAACTGAATCGTCTGAACATATTAAAATGGGTTAAAAAAGTTAGAATTTTTTTAAAAAGTAATTTACTTGTTATTTAATTTACTTGTTATTTAATTTACTTGTTATTTAGTTTAAATTGATTAAACTACTACTACACATACACGCATACACGCACGCAAACACACAACATATAAACTGATGTAATACCTCTCAATCTGATAAAAAATGCCCTGCTGAGCTCTTGATTGGACAATTATTTCAGACTCAGACTGCTGCAGAGATGACTTATTTTTTAAGTTAACGTTGTCCTAGTTTCCCCGACAAAAGCCGAACAGAATTTTTTCCATTAAATGTAGGATTATTGCATAAATTAAGCTCTGTGACCAACAGAACTTTATAATTCTTACATTTTGTTCATCGTAAGCTTCACAAAAACATGACTTTTCTATCAGTCTGTTTTATCACCTGTTTGCCTGTTCCTTTGTTTTCCTTTTCCTGTCTTAATCAGTTGCCATGGATATTCAACTAATCATTACAGCTGTTCATCATTTAGTTAATCACCATGTGCATTTTCATGAGTTCACACTATGTATGCGTATTTGGCATGTTGTCCGACGGAGGGCTCCAAGTTTGGAATGTGGCCCACAGCCAGAGAACTCTCCCGTGTCTCTGGTAACCAGGTGATGCGTAGGGATGTGCCAAACGAAGCTTCTGAAGCAGCGAAGCTTTTACATGAAACTGTCGGTGCTTCGAAGCTTTTGACACAGCGCTCTACTCTGCCATCTGGTGCGCAATAAAAATTCCTACACCAACGGTGTCATTCAGATGTTTTGTTCATTTGGGAAGGTTTATTTATATATTTAATAAGTTTAATTGTATTGTGCAACTTTTTATGTGTGTGTGTATATTCCTTACAAAACAACACAAACACGCATAGGTCTATTGTTAAAAAACAAACTAAGAAACAAATGCACAATTACAAATGCATTTACCGTATTTTCTGCACCATAAAGCAAAAGGATTGTAAGGCGCAGTCTCAATTACGGTCTATTTCTGTACTTAACCCATGCTGAAACATACGGTCTACAAAAAATGGTAACGGAAGCAAAACAGTAAGTTTGGTTGAACTTTATTGTACTATTTAACAATAGGCTACACTCACATTATGTTTTAATCAATCCATCAAAGTCCTCATCTTCTGTGTCTGAATTGAATAGCTGGGCAATTTGTTCAAACATCAAACATGCAGGCGAAATTTGACTCCTCGCACAAATCTGACTCCCCCCTCGCATGCATTCATTCATACAAGCTTCCTTGAGTATATTCGCTTATCGCTCAATATTTATTACACTGCAAACACGCAGAACGTGCAAACACCCACCCAACATGTGAAAAAAACTATTAAATATTATTATATTTAATATAATGCATGCAGCACGAACATAATTTCAATGTGAAATCAACAGTTTTGCTGGTGCAATCCATCTGACATGTTTTTTGCATTCTTAATATACACATGTAATATACACACCTAATGGACAATTTCATTTTCTATGTATTAATTTGTGTACTCAAACATTCGTGCACTATGGGACGGCTCAATCTATGTGCTCTGAGTCCGTCATGACGTGTTAGTGAGGTAACGAAGCTTCGTTCACACAGGTCACGTGACAGCCCCATTTCAAAGCGATGCTCTGAAACAGTGTTTTCGAAGCACTAGTGTGTAGAAAACTCGAGACGTGTGTCGACACAGGGTGTCGAGCTACCCATCCCTAGTGATGGGATGATGGTGATGGTGATGGTGATGGTGGTGAAAGGATACAAAGAAACCGTCAAAGAACCAAGGTCGACTACGTATTTAAAGGCCTCCTCTCATGCTGATTGGGTAATAATTTGAATGTGCTCCTCCCAAACATTGTTAATAAAATTGAGTTCCTCACATTCACTCATTATTTGTCTGGTATTGTTTGTGCATGGCACTCTGTTCAAAAGCACATGGAAAATGTTTGAGATGCTGTGTCCCAATAATACTACCTCCTAAAAGTATGCACTCTTTTTGTGAAGAAGGTATATACTTTTATGTAGCAAAAGAGTACGCAAGCCTTAGGACATATTATCATGACATATTACAATTGCATCTTTAACAGTCGGTTCCTGTCAATCATCTTGTCACAGCTAAAATCCTCCACATTTAATTTAGTTTAATTTCGTACCATATCAGAGAGAAATGCAGTTGTACCTTGATTGCGGGTGACTCTACTCATATTAATTCAGAATGATGCATTTAATATTTGATGGCCAAACAAATCTTTATTAAAATGTCCATATTATTATTGCAGATGAAATATGGATAACATGTATAACATTCATGGATAACATTTAAATGACAATTTTTTAACACTTTTTACTAGCGTTTGTGAGCAGTATTCGCCTTTAGAGTGTGCAAGGATCAACACTTTGAAAATCAAGAAATAGTAGATCATCCAGTAACTTTTGACATACTCTTTTCAACACCCTACGCTTTGGGAAACACTATTTCACATACTATCTGGGATGCTCAGTACGGACATTGGGACTCAGGGTTAGAGTTAGATTCTGTAAAACACAACCGCCAATAAACCCAAGTAGTAGAAGTGTTACAGTTAGCAATATATGACTAATATATTGTCTAAACATTGTTCTATAGGTTAGGGTAACTAACCCTTGTAAACTATCAGGATATGTGTTTCAGCTTGGAACAAAATTGAAACAAAGCTTGGGATAGTGCCAGTGATCCGAAATGGTAATGAAATGATTTGCAGCGCTAATTTGCATCGTCAGTTCATCCCCCCGCACTGCTCTAAGGAATGAGACAACCAATAGTTTTAAGTTACAGCAATCCCAGGCTTCATTTCAGGCCTGCAACATTGACTTTGGTATTTATATTTTGTTTTTGTGTTTTGTCATTGAACTTTATATTTGACTTTCTGTCAGTTATTGGTGATCCTGTGCAATGTGGTGTAGGGGAATTTACAGTTAAGACCCGAGGAGCAGATATGTTGAATGAAGAGCAGGAGTCAGAAGTGCAGTCAATAGAAGAAACTTTAGTGAAGTTTATAGTTTGCAGTTTCATCAGCAGAAGCTTCAGGTCTCACAAGGAGTTCGTAGTCCGCCCCACTTACAATAACATTGTTACAGCAATTATACTCTAAGCTTTGTTGTTTAAGACATTGGGGTGTATGGGGTGTTCAGTGTAGGGGTAGCACCTCTGGTGGGGGGCCTGTCGCGTCCCTTTCAGGGCGGCTCACTCACCTTTGGTCCCCACCTGGTCACCCAACTCTCACCTGTGGCTCCCCGTAGCTGTTAACATGCGACAGTGGCCACACCCTGGGCAACGGCTTCGACAAGCTGGCGGAACCAGGTGAGGGTAGCCAATGGGTTGTCAAACCCTTGGTGAGTTAGGGGCATGTTTATCCCCAGCATGTGAAGTCAGCTTCGGTGGATTGAGCGGATGAGGCCAACAGTGGTCCAACGATCATGAACGCTTAGAGCAGGGCTAGACACATAAGACGTCCTGGTCATCCACTGCGCCCGGCCCCATCTCCAGCCGTCTCGACTTTTGTCTTGCAACTGGATTAAGTTGGGAACTGGGAAGAGATAGTGAGGTTGACGTTGCGCAACTCTCCCTCACTCTAATCCAATTAACGCGCATGTCTTGACATCCCCCACTCCCGAAAGTCCTGTGGCGATGGGCGAGCGACGAAGCAGCAGGTGTGGATACACTGGAAGCTGTAGCCGCGGACCTGCACGCAGGCGACTCAGGATAAATGGTCGCTTTATCGCTGAACAGAAGCAGCAGCATAATTCGATGTCCACCTGAGTGTCTGAGCAGTCCTCTCTAGGATAGCACTGCTCACCTCCGCAGCCTGAGGAAGGGGCTAGAAAAGGTGCCCTAAACATTGCCTGCTTCACACCACCCTGGCCAGTCTACCGCGGCTGGCGGGGATCCCAACAAGTGCGGTCGAATAAAACTCAAAAGAAAACACAAGATGATACCACTCACCATTGGCACGTGGAATGTGCGCACTCTTCTTGAGAGTGCCACAGCCGATCGACCAGAGAGAAGAACAGCCCTGGTCGCCAGAGAGCTTGCAAGATATAACATCGACATTGCAGCCCTGTCTGAAACTCGTCTAGCCAATGAAGGTCAGCTTACTGAGTCAGGAGGTGGCTATACGTTCTTCTGGTGCGGCCGTAGCAGTGATGAGCGTCGCGAATCCGGAGTCGGCTTTGCTGTCAGGAGTCTTCTTGTCCGCAATCTATTCAGTCTTCCCAAGGGCGTAAATGACCGACTCATGACGCTGCAACTCCCCTTACCAAGAGGTAAACGAGCAACTTTGATCAGTGCCTACGCACCAACAATGACAAATCCCAACGAAGCAAAGGACAAATTCTATGAAGATCTAGAGTCCTTGCTTTCATCTGTGAAATGTACCGACAAGCTGATCCTACTGGGCGACTTCAATGCAAGAGTAGGATCTGACTCCTCATCCTGGCAGGGCGTCATTGGAAATAATGGAATAGGCAAGTGCAACAGCAATGGATTGCTACTACTGAAGACTTGTGCAGCCCATGACCTAATCATCACAAACACCATTTTTCGTCTACCTACAAGACATCCTGGATGCACCCACGCTCCAAGCACTGGCATCTCATCGATTATGTCATTGTGAGGAGATCTAGACACCCAGCTATTAGGGCTACACTTTGAGGACAATGTTGAGAAGGACTGGGAAAGCTTTCGAGATATTCTTCATTCCTCAGCTTTAAGGGTACTGGGACCCTGCACCTGAAAGCAGAACGATTGGTTTGATGAAAATGATGAAGAGATCAAGGCTTTACTTGCTGAAAAGTATCACCTCCACCGTGCTTACCAGAACAATCCATCTTCAAGATCCAAGAGGAATGCTTTTATCATCTCCCGTAAAACTGTACAGAAAAAGATTCGCAAGTTGAAAGAATCTTGGCTGAGTGCCAAAGCAGATGAAATTCAGCAGTATGCAGAGATTAATGATTCCAAAAGGTTCTATGAAGCCCTCAACACTCTCTACGGGCCTCAGTCTTCAGGGAGTTCCCCGCTATTAAGCTCAGATGGTACAACCCTCATCACTGAGAAGACTCTGATTCTCCAACGCTGGGCGGAGCATTTTCAATCCGTACTCAATCGCCCTTCCTCGATAAATGATGAGGCGATCGACAGGATTCCTCAAGTAGATGTTAATCATGCCCTGAATGTCCAGCCATCATTGGCAGAAAACTCAAAGTCCATTAGTCAGCTGTCCTGTGGCAAGGCACCAGGATCAGATTCAATTCCAGCTGAAGTCTACAAGAGCGGTGGCCCAGTGCTTGTAGAAAAACTTACCCAGTTATTACAGTCTTTCTGGAATCAAGGATCCATTCCTCAGGAGCTGAAGGACGCTTCAATTGTACATCTCTATAAGAGGAAAGGAAATCGCCAAGTTTGCGATAACCACAGAGGAATTTCGCTGCTATCTGTAGCAGGTAAGATCCTTGCAAGAGTTCTGTTAAATCGTCTAACTACTCATCTGGAAGATGGTCTCCTACCTGAGACGCAATGTGAGTTCCGCAAGGAGCGTGGTACTGTAGACATGATATTTGCAGCCCGTCAACTTCAAGAGAAATGTCAAGAACAGAACCGTGATTTATACACCACATTCGTTGATCTCACCAAGGCCTTTGATACGGTCAGTCGTGAAGGCCTGTGGAGGATCATGTCCAAATTTGGTTGCCCTGATAGACTCATATTGATGGTACGCCAATTCCATGATGGTATGATGTTGAGAGTTCTTGATGATGGCGAAGCCTCTGCGGACTTTCCAGTCACCAACGGCGTCAAGCAGGGGTGTGTACTTGCGCCGACGTTATTTAGCATGATGTTCTCTGCCATGCTATCAGACGCCTTCAGAGACTGTCCTGTGGGAATTGGTCTAAAGTACAGAACCGATGGAAAACTCTTTAATCTACGAAGACTCCAAGCTGTCACCAAGGTCAAGGAGACTGTGCTACGGGAATTTTTATTTGCTGATGATTGTGCCTTGAATGCCAGTTCAGAGCATGACATGCAGGCAGGCATGGAGAGATTTTTGGTGTCCTGCGATAACTTCGGTCTAATCATTAATACAAATAAAACGGAAGTAATTCATCAGCCAGCTCCAAAAGCCCAACACAAAGAGCCAGAAATCATAGTGAAGGGACAAAAGCTACAAGCTGTGGATCAGTTCACTTATCTGGGTAGTACACTCTCTCGCTCAGTGAAAATTGACATCGAAGTAAACAGCAGGTTAGCCAAAGCAAGTACAGCATTTGGCAGACTGCGAGTCAACGTGTGGGAACGTTGCGGGATCAGCTTATCTACAAAACTAAAAGTCTATCAAGCAGTGGTGCTAACAACTCTGCTGTATGCCTGTGAGACTTGGACTGTGTATAGGAGGCATGCTAGACAGTTGAACCACTTTCACATGACGTGCCTCCGCAGACTACTAAGAATCAAATGGCAAGATAAAGTGCCAGACACGGACATTCTCTCTAGGGCAGGACTACCATCAGTTCACACATTGCTTATGAGAGCTCAGACACGCTGGTCAGGTCATGTTGTCAGGATGGCAGATAATCGCATACCGAAACAGCTATTCTATGGTGAGCTGTCTCAGGGAAAACGTTCACAAGGGGGCCAGAGAAAGCGTTTTAGGACACGCTGAAAGCGTCACTCAAGTCTCTGAACATTGATACATCATCCTGGGAATCCCTGGCACAAAACCGAAGTGTATGGCGCACAATGATCTACAATGGCTGTCAGGCATTTGAAGAGAGACGAACGACTGTTGCCAAACAGAAGCGCACCATACGAAAATCCAGGGCTGCCAGTGCACCAACAGAGCCGTCGACGCATGTCTGCCCGATATGTGGCAGAAACTTCCGTGCTCAAATCGGCCTTATCAGCCACCTGCGGACACATCGTATATAATAACAATCTAAATATATATAGGCCCTCATCGAAACCGATGGACGAACAACATACTCTAACAGAGGGTGCTAACTATGTCAATGTTGACTGTTAAATTATTCTGATAAGAAAGAAAGATAAACAAAACTAGTAATTTTCCACACAAGTGCAGACAGTCTGAAGCATATCTTTGTTGATCACATGGTTGACGGGTTCGTGACGTGGCTTGTCGAGAACAACAAGTTTTATGGTGCCAGCTAATCACCTCACCAATACAGACCATATTAACACACACACACACACACACACACACACACACACACACACACACACACACACACACACACACACACACACACACACACACACACACACACACACACACACACAGCTTCTCCAAGGCTGAACTCGGCTCAGGCTCCAACTATCAACAGAGAGACTCTCAAAACATTCTGATAACATGTTCTATCTGTTGAGACGTGCTGACAATATTCATCCTTACTCTATGGGAAAATACAGAAAAGTAAAGAAAGGTTTTTAACTAATAAAAAGCCCTAACTTGATTATAAATCACTCTTTACAACTCATTCAAATAAGGAAAATAACATAATAAAAATAAGACAAAGAAGAGAATATAGGGAAAAAAATGTGTTGTAAAATAAAATAAATAAATATATATAATGTAAATAGAAGAGACATGGGATTTTGATTATCTGTCTTCAGTGGAGAGGAACGAGGAAGAAGCAGCTGGTTTCAACAGAAACTCTCTTTGTTTTAAAACACAAAAAAAGACTTCAAAACAAAACGGCACTATTGTGCAAAATTTAGGAAACTCATGGAACAAGGCGCACCGCATCCACACACAGGTAAACGCCATCACAAAGTCAATGACCGACAAAGACATGAGAACACAGGAGGGTTTTTAAACAAGAGGAGATGGGGAACACCTGACGAGACTAACGAGGGGAGTGATTGAAACAACAGGTGCAGAAAGGACATGGGAAGAGACACAGAAACGAACCGGAAGTGAAACAAACATGACACGAGTGTGACACTTTCATTGTTATGATCTTATTTCAGGCATTTAAGCATAAAGCCATTAAAAATAACAACATTGACCAGAATACAATGGATCCGGACGTGCTAAACTGTACCCTACAAAAATATATAAATCCAGCAGCACTCATTCCTGGCCTCAAGAGGCAGGCTAGTGGCTGTGGTCTTTATGTTGGCGCATACGCCTCCCAGGCTGTAGAACTCTGTTCAATTCCTGCTCAGATCAGTTTGAGTTGGACCTGTTACTTTTGAGGATAGGAAAAGTAGGTCCTATCCGTAAATCAATATTCCATTTTGACATAATATTCGACCATGTCTGTTTTTCTGACTTTTCCTTCTGTAAAATTATGTACAGACACTAACTAGGAAACAAGCTACTCATCAAATTGTCATGGTCATACCTGTAATTGTCATGCTACAAGCATTTTGTTTTAATAATGGCAATTTAAAGCTTTGTGTTGGGTGTGTTATAACAACTGTCTTGTATTATTCCTGACCTTGTTCTGATGTAAAGTAAATGGAGTTAAGGAGGCTATGGTGGGAGAAGGGAGTCGGAGTTGACTGGAATCAAACACAATACAATAAGTATTTGCACTAAACATAAATAAGATCTAAAACTATTAATCTTAGTGCAAAGGTTTCTTTTTTTATTTATTTATTCTATTTGCTCTAATTATAAACAGCATCTATCATATATCACAGGTCTGCACAGCATGATTTTCCATCTCACTACAATTTAAATCTTAGTTTTATTCAGTTTATTGTTTTCAATATAATGTCAAAAGACCTGTGGAATATAATATACTCATTTTCAGGTTTAAATTAAATGTCAGAAATCATCTGTGTCACCTATTTCTATCAAAGATGCCGTTCAAGTGGTGCTTCACTGCTGTGATTCATACACCTGAATAAACCCTTTCAAATGTTGGTGCATGTGACTGGATATATGTCTAGTTATAACACTCTTATCCATCATTTGATCATGTTGTTTCTGCAGTACGAGTACAGTGAGCATCTATCTAAGAAGGATTGTTGGTTAGTAATAAGATTAATTTACTTACTGTTTTGTGAATTTGCCCAGAGTATAAACTTGAATCAAATACAAGATCCTCAATTACATTCTATTTATATGTTCTGTCATGGAATCACATCAAAACAAAACCCACAATGATTAGATTAACAGGATCACATGGCAAAATTCAAATCAAACCAATTATTGTGTATCAAAAATCCCTGGATTACAGACAGACCTGAAAGCACTGCATCCATCCACTCTGTTGGATGAGTCCAACAGCTCCTCAAATCAATAGCGTGGGAATGCTTCCTGACTAAAGACTGCAATGTAGCACACGACTTTTGCTTATATTTCCCCCCCCCCCCATTTGCAGTCTGGTGGAGTTTGCAGATTATGGTCAGAGTTGACAAATTTCACAAAAAAGTACATAGTGTATGATGGGCACAGTAAGGATGTGCAGAGGAGCCAATACCCCTTTATATAAAAAGCATCAAGATAACAGTTTAGCGAGATAACCAACAGCCAACATGGCAATTTATTTGATGAAGCGATGAACATAATGTAAAAATGTACATACACGGTATATGTAGCATTCTACTACAATATTCCAAAATATTCCAAAATACAGTAAATTTTAGTGTCCCTGAAGAAAATCCTTCCAATCCTTCATTGCTATTGGGGAGGAAGAATTGTCTAAACTCGTTAAATCATCAAAATCAACAACATGTATGCTAGACCCAATACCAACTAAGCTACTGAAAGAGATGCTTCCAGAAATCATAGATCCTATTCTTAATATTATTAATTCATCTTTGTCATTAGGATACGTACCAAAAACCTTTAAGCTGGCTGTAATTAAACCGCTTATTAAAAAACCACAACTTGATCCTACAGAATTAGTTAATTACAGGCCGATATCGAATCTACCTTTCCTGTCAAAGATTCTAGAAAAGGCAATATCTTCACAACTATGTTCCTTTCTAGAAAGAAACAGCATCTACGAGGATTTCCAGTCAGGATTTAGACCATATCATAGTACTGAGACTGCTCTCATTAGAGTTACAAATGATTTGCTCTTATCATCCGATCGTGGTTGTATCTCTCTGTTAGTGTTACTGGACCTTAGTGCTGCATTTGATACAATCGACCACAAAATCATTCTGAATAGACTTGAAAATTATGTTGGCATTAGTGGAGTTGCATTAGCCTGGTTCAAGTCATACTTATCTGAGCGTTATCAGTTTGTAGCAGTAAATGAGGAGATGTCATATCGGTCAGGGGTTCAGTATGGAGTTCCTCAAGGTTCAGTACTAGGACCATTGCTTTTCACCCTGTACATGCTTCCTTTGGGTGCAGTTATTAGTTACCTTCCTAACAATTAGCTTTCATTGTTACGCTGATGATACTCAGCTCTATATTTCTTCTCATCCTGATGAAATGAAAAAAATCACTAAATTAACAGAATGCATAACCGATATAAAAAAATTGGATGACTAATAACTTTCTACTGCTAAATTCTGAAAAAACAGAGATTCTAATTATTAGACCAAAAGGTTCAGCACATAATAATATAGACTACTGCCTAACACTCGATGGCTGCTCTGTCAAGTCCTCGTCGTCAGTTAGAAACCTGGGTGTGCTCTTTGATACCAATCTTTCATTTGAAAGCCATGTTTCTAGCATCTGTAAAACGGCGTTCTTCCATCTTAAAAATATATCTAAATTGCGACATATGCTATCTAAGACAAATGCGGAAAAGTTAGTTCATGCGTTCATGAGTTCAAGGCTAGATTATTGTAATGCTCTACTAGGTGGTTGCCCTGCACGCTTAATAAACAAATTCCAACTGGTCCAAAATGCAGCAGCTCGAGTTCTTACTAGAACCAGGAAGTATGAGCATATTAGCCCAGTTCTGTCAAACCTGCACTGGCTTCCTATTAAACACCGAATACGTTTTAAAATCTTGCTAATTACTTACAAAGCATTAAATGGTTTACCTCCACAGTACCTGAGCGATCTCTTAACACATTATAGTCCTTCACGTCTATTGCGATCCCAAAATACTGACCAGCTTATAATACCTAGAATATCAAAGTCAACTGCTGGTGGGCGATCCTTTTCCTATTTAGCTCCTAAACTCTGGAACAGTCTTCCTATTACAGTTCGGGAAGCAGACACACTCTGTCAGTTTAAACGTAGACTAAAAACACATCTCTTCAACCTGGAATACACATAACACATTATACATACATTTTTAATCCAAATCATGTAAAATAATTGTTAGGCTGCATAATTTAGATAAGCCGGAACCGGGAACATTCCCATAACACCTGATGTACTCGATACATCAGAAGAAGAATGGCATCTACGCTGATATTGGTCTCTGTTTATTCCGAGGTTACCGTGGTCAGCTGGATCCGGGCCGTATCCAGATCAGATGAAGGACCTGCACCTGGACACGAGCACAGCACTGCCCTGGGGTGTCTGCGGAGACCGTGACTCTACTAGACCCTCTAACCGGACCAAATTGGACTTCATATTGGACTTGAATTGTTGTATAATAATCATGTACTGTTTGGCTGTTGGCCAGAGGAGAACTGGTCCCCCAACTGAGCCTGGTTTCTCCCAAGGTTTTTTCTCCATTCTATTCTTCATTCGTTACGTCACCTGCCGGAGTTTTGGTTCCTTGCCGCTGTCGCCTATGGCTTGCTCAGTTGGGGAAACTTAACACTTAAAATTCATCAATTGTATTGATTCACCTGCTCTTTTGGGGCTTCTGTTCAGCCAAACAAACTTTGTTTATATTGTTTTTCCTGTAAAGCTGCTTTGTAACAATCTACATTGTAAAAAGCGCTATATAAATAAAGGTGACTTGACTATATGTTTGTGTAACACGTGTTCCTGTCTGTGTCATCGTCTCACTCCCTACTCCTGTCTTGTCATTAATTATTGTCATTAAGTTTCACCAGCTGTTCCTCATCCTGTGTCTCCATATATACTCCCTCCTGTCCTTTTGGACTTTGTCGGTTCTTGAATGTTCGTGTGTGCCGTCGTGTGTGGATGTTTCCTGTCTTTAGATAGATAGATAGATAGATAGATAGATAGATCATTTATTTGTCATTACACATTTGGAGCTAGCCTCCGAACCGGAATCCAGAATAAATCCTTGTTTACCTGAAGTTCTGCCTGCATCCTCGTTCCGCATCGCACACCAGCCCCACTTCGTGACAGTTTGCTAACAACAAAAGGCATATGTGCAGCAACTAACAGCAGATATTTACCAGTATACAATAAAAACACCTTTGATTCTCCATACAAACCTTCAATAAAAACAACAACAACAAGATGGCGCCGCGGATGGCAGCCTCGGTTTTCAGCTCTTCAGTGATCGTCTTGTCTTTGTTTGTTCTGCTTTTAGTCATTCTTTTCACCAAAAACATAAACTCATGTTGTGTTGTATATGTCACTGGAAGCTTCAGCACCAAGACAAATTCCTTGTGTGTGCAAGCACACTTGGCAATAAAGCTCTTTCTGATTCTGATTTATTTCTGATCTTCTGATTAATTATATTCTCCAACATTGCAAACACAATTTCACTCACAGCATAAACGGTCATAACAAATTTGTGAGGTCATCACGCTGTACTAGATTGCATACTTTCTTACTGTCACGGAATACTTTCTTACTGTCACGGAATACTTAAGGGAGGACTCAGGGATGCAGGGAAAGGATTTATTAAATTACAAATAAACAAACATAAACCAAAACCACCCACAAGGGGGAAAACATAACTAGAAAACTGAACATAAAGCATGAGACAGGGTACAGACCAGACGAGGGAACAGCAGGAACAACCATGAAAGACAACGACGCGACGCTGGACAGCAAACACTGAGGGATATAAATAGGGCACATGAGGGAAGGTAGTGATTAGAGACAGCAGGGAATGATTATGGGAAACAAGGAGGCGGGGCAGACACTAATGAGACAAACAAGCAAGATAGAGAGTAGTGCCACGATTCTGTCCACTAGAACACTAAAAACACTTGAAACAGAGACTGAAGCTGACAGAACCGTGACACTTACGTTCTGCCTGTCTAATGTGCTTTCTCAACAAATTCGGCTTCATTTATATAGCGCTTTTATATAGAGCTCAAAGCGCTTCACATAGTAGTGGGAAGCTTAATGGTGGAGAGGAGACAGCAGTGAAGCCAATTAGAGTATGGGGGGGGGGATTAGGAGGCCGTGATGGACCAAGGCCAATGGTCAAATTTGGCCAGGATGCCGGGGTTACACCCCTACTCTTGGATTCTACGGAATCGAGATAACCCATGTTATTACCCAGGTTTGGCGACATAAACTAATCAACATAACACATAAGAAAATGCTAAGACAAATGGGGAGTTTGGCGGTTCCACTTCAAAAACGTCGTCATAATAGTGAGTCGAGATAAGTGAATTCCACTCTATAAAGAAAACAAATTACGGAACCTCAGTGCATAAATTAGCAAAGTTCAACATTCAAAAACATTTAAGCATTAAATAGTTTAATGTATACGTTTTTCAAAGAGTTCATCCTTTGATTTAAGTACATTAATTTCTAAATACAGATTCTTAAATCACATTCAGCATTGCATAAAACGTGTTAATGCATAACATCTTGTTGAATGTAATAAATATAAGCTGATTCAAATGACAGGAAAGAAGTCTTGCAGTATGGAAAAATATTCGGATGAGACACTTTGAGGACGGCAGGCAATATGTGCCAGTGCAGAATTCTTAGCTGCCTTTTTTGACCAAGAAGTTGCCACTAGATCTGATGTTAGTGACACAGAGCAGATCTCACTGAGGTAGCATTCTACTGTATGTCATCACTGGCAGTCATTAGAAATGTAGTAAAGTCGGTTGGAATTGCTGCTCTCCTGGGCCATGGTTAACATTGCAGCCCAAAACAGACTGTCAGACTGAACTGAATCATGTCAGTGGTAGATAAATCAGTATCATCTATCATCTCATGCTTGACTTCAGTGATGACGCTTTTCTTCTGCCTTTTCCGTTCCTTGAATCTGGGGTCCAAAAGCATTGTCTTCAAGGATGGGCCGGGGGGGGTTGTGAAATACTGACTGAAACAATGAATCGAGTTTTTCGGTATTGAAGCTTTCAATACACAAGCTTTCTTGTGCCTGGTAGCTTTCTTAGAGATTCCAGATTCCCCAGAGTTGCATTGAGTGCTTAAACACATTGGATGATACAAGACAGGGATGCCTCTGCGCTTCTGGTGTGAATTTTTTAATCAAAAAGAGGTTTCCAAAAGTTCCCATTGATGATGAGACAGGGACAACCCCTAAACCAAAAATTTCAATCATTTTTCTACATGCATAGACTATATGGTATTAGTTCAGGAAAACATTCAAGGGACCACTAAGTGTAAACAATGAGCCACGCAAAAAATTTGACCATTATCATTCATGGCCTTGACCATGTTGGCAGTATTATCAGTCACAGAATAGTCCCCTGAGAATGGCTTCTTCACTGTTGTCTGCCTGCTCCATTTTATCAATATGTTGGAGGATAATATGAGGTTTTAGCAATGAATACTGCCATGATTGAAGAAGAGGCAGCACTGGTACATGCATCTGTGCTTTGAGAAGGCTTTCAGAGCTGGTGACAGGGCACTGGAGTGTTTGAAATGCAAGTGATTATGCATAACAGATGTTAGGTATCTTTTCCCCTGCTATTGGTTGTCTCGCACAGATTCCCAACGCCTTTGTTTTGCCTGTACTTCTCACATTAAAATTAGTCAATATATATTGTTTTGTTTCTTCCTAACAGATGAAGCTGTCCTTGTTTAGTCAGCTGTGGGTTGTTCTCCCTCATCATCCATATCGTCAACATAAAAGCACAAATGTTTTTTTGTTTTTTGCAATGAGCTGATCCCTACATTCATAAGGCGTTGTTTGGTTCTCACCTCTCCCTGATAACCTTCCTGCGCTGTGGAAACAAGCAGTCTCTCAGTCTATGTTGCAATCAATGATGAAGTTGTCCTTAACAGACCATTCCAGATTCAATTTATGGAATGGCAAGAACTTAAAGTAAAGTCACTTGGGTGAGGAGGCCAACCATTAGAAATTGGTGTACAAAGTTTGGTTAGAGCAGTACAAGAAGCACACGCAGCATCAACATCATCAGAAGATGACAATATAAAACAATAAACTCCTTAACATCATTAACAGGAGCTGGAGCAACAGCGTTATCTGCAGGAAAAGGTAAGGGCAAACGTGACAGATAATCAGCAGTAGCATTTTGAATCATCTGTACTTGTGGAAGACCCTCAACTGAAACAGCATCTCCCAAAATCAGCAGGATGGTTTCATGGAAGCAACACTTGTCCTTATTGAGCTGCAAGTCAGCAGCTTCTAATTGCTGAAAGATCATTTTTTCATGCATAGACATGTCATATCTGTGTATAATTATGTCGTCCAGGTAATTTTCAATCCCTGACAAGCCAGCCAGGAGGATGGTAATCATCTCCTGATATGCCGCTGGTGCTGAAGCCAATCTTTAAGGAATACGAGGGAAAGGAAGGACAAATGTGATTATGTGCAATGTATATTATAAGAAATTGAAAATGTTTTTTGACCTTTGATGCTTGTAAAAACCTGTTGTAGAAGGAAATTTGAGTATTCGTGGGCCAAGCGCATTCTCTACTAATTGATCGTGAATAATTTCATTAGTACTGGCATAAAACTCGCAAAGCACAATGTGCTGTAAAACTGTCTCGTGAGGCACCTGACAGTGTTTACGGAAGGCTTGGCATTCAGCTACTATGTTGCCTTTTGGCATGAAGTACGCTTTCAAAGCACACAGCTCTCTGCTTTCCTTCTGCTCATCATCCCATGTTGATTGGGTTTTAATAATAACTTGTAGATTACTTTTACAAAAATCCAAAGCCATGCCCTGTACAGCATTGGAAGCTCACTAAGGCAAGTCAGGAAAAAACCTGGGAAAAGAACATTATCAACAGCCATCTTCAGGAAAATAAGCAAATGATTATGGAATAAGAATTGAAACAAGACTTCAAGTATTGTTGTGGACAACGGAACAGAAATATAAGGACATCACAACAGGAGAAGGAGAAGAATAAATGTTATTGCAAGCAGACTGAGTTAAAGACATCAGCCTGTCCCATGTAGAGTTTCATGACAGATCTTTGTTTTTCTAACAAGTGGATGATAAGCTGCGTATCATCAGAACTGATGAATGTGTGTGAGTAAGTGTTAGGGTAAGCTGACACCACAGGACTGTAAGACTATTCAGATTGTTAGTCCAAATGCACTTTTGTGCATATCCAATCTGATTTAACAATTGTGAACAGCAAAAAAAAAAAAAACGAGCTACATTTGTGTGGTTTGAAATCATATTTCTGAAAATCCATTTAAGTCTGACTACTCTGATCGGATTTTGCATGGCTTGTGTAAAAAAAACGGAAAAAAAAAACGGAAACGACAGATGTTGTTATAGGAAACGAGTGCTGAAAATTGCAAACACCTCATCTACTGATGCAACATCATTGCCATAGAAACCAATTTTTTGGCCACAATTTTTTGAACTACTGCTGATGTGAAGAAAATAAATATTATTAATAATACAAATCATCCAGCACTAAAGCTGGTTATGGGTGGTTACTTCAGTTCTCTATTGAACATTCATGCCTCTCTCTCTCTCTCTCTCTTTGAGAGTTTTACTGCTGTCAATGGCATATGGAGCAAAAAGTGACCTGATAGTACCGTAAGTGGCATTAATCACAGTTTTAATTACAAATCAGGGTTCAGCGTGAGGTTAAAAGCTCACTGCTAATTTCAAAACTCTCGATCCAATGCATACCAATCAGACTTGCATTTTGTAATTATGCTGTAATGTTGTTCATATGATGGGAGGACTCATATGAAAAATGAAGGGCTGTCATGAAGCTAGACAACATTCCTGATTTATGGTTCCTGCGCATCTCTGATGCCCTTTCACAACATCTGACTTTAAAGTCATCACTGTTGCTTTAATTTACTGGCAGTTATGACACGGCTTGTTTACAGCTGCTCTGGAGTTGTCATTATCATTATGCTTCAGTGAACCCTTCTGAAACTCCTCTTTTATACACAGCAACAATGTTGGATAAAGAATGTTGTACATAAAAATGGAAATATGTTGTTGTTAATTGCAACAATTTTGTTGAATGGTTTCACGCCACAACTTTCACATCCATTTTTCAATAAATGTTTTAACTAAAATTGTTATCTGCTCTCATCCTTTCCTCCTCCATTTTTTCTTCCAATAAAATGAGTGGTTGGAGGGGGTCTGGCAGAGCAGTACTGGCTGGCAGATGCTGTTGGGTTTTGTGGTTTGAGGCTACTGGAGGGAGGTGGAGGAGAGAGACGATGCCAGACCCTGAGCACCAGAGCTCATTTCAACAGTCCGTCTCAGTGGACACACACAGAGATGCCACTCACAGTGCCAGCCTGCCAGGCCACCTCCCTGAGAGCATTGACGCTCAGTTCCATTTCACAATGATCTTTCTCTTCTGCACATACACATACTAAACACAAGTGAGATTGTCTGACATGCTATATAAATACATAAATCCTAATCAATTCATTGCCACATTTTATTTTGGCGATGCGAGATGCAAATAAGTAAACTTCTCAAGCTGTAATCAGAGAGCGAGCAATGGGTGATCCTACAGGGAACAAAAGCACTTCACATGAAATACTATGAAATTAGGATAAAAAATTAAGTTAAATATTCAAATTTTCTTCCAAATATATTCCATACAAAGCAACTATTGATAAACAACATTTAATGATTACTATGAAAAATACAACCCAAGCTCATTCTAAATTTATACAAAATTTTATTACGTTGATTTCTGCACATTTCAAGACACTTTCAGAGTGAAATTGTCAGAGAGTGGTGCAAAAAGCATTTAGTTTTATCAGAAGAACATGCATCTGGAAAGGTTTTATGAAATCGTTGTACATATTGGTAGATTTGAAATGAAATTATGCTAAAAGTTTATTGCATTTGAAAATAATCTACCTCCTGCCATGGTTGAAGGGAAGAGCGAGGACTCAATATACAGAGAAGAAGGGCTTTTATTCATGATAAAATTGAAATAAAAATACAAACAAAACTGCCCTGAGGGGAAAAACCAGAAGACCTGACTAGACAGAAGCATACAACAACGATCCAGCACAGGACAGCAAACAAAGGGACAGAAATTAGGGAACAAACTAGACTGATAATGAGGGAGAACAGGTGGGGCAAGTCAACCACTAATGAGTTAACAAGGTGAGCGGGGTTACACAACAGACTGAAGAGCACATGACACAAGACAAGCCATGTACTCACACAGAAGATGACATGAACACGCAGCCAATGAAAACACTCATAAACTGCATGTTCACACAAAACAAGCATGAAAGCACGCAGTCAAGTGAAGATGCAAGCTGCACAGCACAAGACAAAACATGACACGAAAGCATACGGTTCATGTTTAAATTGGCCGCGTACTACACAACAACTGATGGAAAAGAGAGCACACAGCCCGAGGGAATTCGAAACCACATGCTCACAGAGCAAGACAAAGCGCACAAGCACTACTAAACATTCATCTTGTGCGCTCACAACAGAAGACAAACACACACAGTATGAATGTTTTCTGAATCCCAAAACACAAAATTGAAACCGAACTTACCGAAGTGTCATGATCCGAACACCTTGCCCCATACACAAGACACATCACAGAAAGGAGAGCTCACAGGAAAGCACAACGATACAGTAGTGTCAGGGCTCTGTCACAAAACCGAAAGTAAATCAAACTGAAGTGACAGAACCCTGACACCACTATCCCCGAACTCGACTCTAAATCTAACCAATAGTTGTCAGACACGAGACGGAGACGGATTCAATAGAGAGTGAATGATTTATTGAAACAGAAAGTGGTAGTCGGTGATAGTCCGGCAGTGCAGGGACTCAATGGGTTTGGTGATGGTAGTGCGGTGCAATATCCAGATCGGTGGTGGTGAGTGGGAATCCAGGAACACGGGAACACAGGAGAGACGGCACGGGCGCACATGGAGAACAATAACACTGTAACATGGTGAAGGTGGAGGGGAAACTAAATAGGTGAAGCAGATGGAAAACAGGTGAGATGGCTGATGAGCTGAGTGGGTGATCAGCGACCACGCCTCCCACACACTCGCATACACACACAGGCAGTAATTAGGAGACAACGAATTTGTGAACTGTGACAATAGTGTTGTAACGCACGTGGGTTATATTCTAGCTTCACAGTTCTCACCTAGCGCGGGTCATGAGTTTTGATATGTTGATTGGGTTTCACCGCTGTATGGAGGACACTGACAAGGAGCTCTGGTGATCTCAACACTTATTTTATTATTTTATTGAACATCCATAACACTAATGAACTGCTGCAGACTGTTCTGTCCCATGATCAAAAATTGCGGGGCGCTGTTCTTACGATATGATTCCCCAACTCATATCAAATTGTGTGTTCCCGTGACTGAAGGTGAAGATGTATGTTATAGGCCAGAGGTGGGCAAACTTTTTGTCTCGCGGGTCATGTTGGTTTCTAAAACTTGACAAAGGGGCCGGGCCTGAAAAGAAAGATAGTGTGTTTGTGTGAACTAATATAAATGAAATGTAAAAACCATTACATGAAAATATTTGGCCTTTAACATGCACCAAAACATCAGGGTTCATTGATAAATAGTTTTCCAAATGTCTTAATTTAATAACACAGTAGATAAACTCCCATTCAGTTTCAGTGGGACCAGTGTTGTTGATCTCCTTTTTTGCAAGTGCATCAAAGTCTGGAGTTAGTTTTGCTGTGGCAATTCTCAGGGACAGATCCGAAATCCATCCCCTTCACATCATTTCTGAAACCTGACACCAGTTGACAACTGGCCATTTGACGTGCGATGCAGCTTTGACTAACATAGCAGTTTTATTAGCATAAGTGCGGCTCTTAGACAAAATTCTAAATCATGACTGAACTCTGCCAAGCTAGACAAGCGCGAACACGACGGTTGTTTTCATGTCCTGATTTTGACTCTCACGCAACATAGGTTACCATAGTAACCGGAGTTCCATATCTATAGCAGTGTTCAATCCTCATAAGAGAGATGTAGATCAGCTGAAAACACGGGGAATTTATACACCAATAGAAGAGCGAAGAGGCACACAGCCCAACCAATGACGACGCCGCCAGGTGTGCTCAATACTGATAGGTGCAGATAAACCAAAGAAATCACTGAAGTCTACCAAAATGTGCATACCAGAAAGCCTGAGAAATAGGTGTCGGCTGGTTGACTCGACTCTGTGACGGGCTTTGAAGATGTTCATGAGGCTGAATGTCTGTTCACACACATAGATTGAGCCAAATAACGTCAGCATCTTCTGTGCTGAGTCTGTACATTTGCCATCAGAGCTGTAGCCGTCCGATTTATTTGGAGACTGTTTGCTAGCGTAGTTGGCATGTTTTATGGCAAAATGACGGCTGATGTTTTCTTTCAAAGTTTCTTGAGTTCAAGAGTTTCTTGGCATATCAGATATACAGCCCTTAATCGGACGCCAGCGGAAAAAAAAACATACTAACTGTCTACTTTTCTTCGGTCCGCTCATTTTTACTGAAGAGCTCAAAGTGCAAAGCAAAAAGTAGAGAGAAGTAGAGAGAAACATCACACTCAAACAAAGCTCAATATCTTTGGAGTGTGCCATCTGTTGGGGAAACACTGACAATACAGAAAAAAAGTCAAATGAAGGAGGTTTAATTATAATAAAATTTAAATTAATAATATAACTTCTACAAATTCGGCGAGCCGGATTAAAAAGCCCAACGGGCCGCATATGGCCCGAGGGCTGTAGTTTGCCCACCCCTGTTATAGTCAAGTCAAGTCACCTTTACTTATATAGCGCTTTTTACAATACCGATTGTTTCAAAGCAGCTTTACAGTGGTCACATGAAAACATTATAAACAAAGTTTGTTTGGCTGAACGGCAGCCTTAAAAGAGCAGGCAAATTAATACAATTGATGAATATTAAGTGTTGTAAGTTATGATTATTGATCGATTTGATTGATTGATAGTTTGATTATTATATTGATAATTCAAATCTAATATTAAGTCTAATTTGGTCCGATTGGAGATGGGTTCATGATCGTCACAGGGGAGGGTTTAGTAGAGTCACTGTCTCCGCAGACACTTCAGGGCAGTGCTGTGCTCGTGTCCAGGTCCTTCATCTGATCTGGATACGGCCCGGATCCGGCTGACCACGGTAACCTCGGAATAAACAGAGACCAATATCAGCGTAGATGCCATTCTTCTTCTGATGTATCGAGTACATCAGGTGTTATGGGAATGTTCCCGGTTCCGGCTGACCTAAATTATGCAGCCTAACAATCATTTTACATGATTTGGATTAAAAATGTATGTATAATGTGTTATGTGTATGCCAGGTTGAAGAGATGTGTTTTTAGTCTACATTTAAACTGACAGAGTGTGTCTGCTTCCCGAACTGTATTAGGAAGACTGTTCCAGAGTTTAGGAGCTAAATAGGAAAAGGATCGACCGCCAGCAGTTGACTTTGATATTCTAGGTATTATAAGCTGGTCAGTATTTTGGGATCGCAATAGACGTGAAGGACTATAATGTGTTAAGAGATCGCTCAGGTACTGTGGAGCTAAACCATTTAATGCTTTGTAAGTCATTAGCAAGATTTTAAAATGTATTCTGTGATTAATAGGAAGCCAGTGCAGGTTTGACAGAACTGGGCTAATATGCTCATACTTCCTGGTTCTAGTAAGAACTCGAGCTGCTGCATTTTGGACCGGCTGGAATTTTTTTATTAAGCGTGCAGGGCAACCACCTTGTAAAGCAATTGTTGGCAATTATAGGCAATTGTTGTACAACTTGGAGCCAGAGGACGAAAGCAACTGATTAAAAACACTTTTGTTATGGTACTTGAGTACATTTTTTATTTTTTTCTACTTTCTTGAATATAATTAAATTGTGATATATTCAGTCGAGTTGAATAAAAATAAAGCATTCAACTTTTCTACATTTTTCATACATCCAGTTGGATGATGCGACGGCAGCCATATTCTGCCAGAACGCTCACCACACACCAGCTTATTGGTGGAGAGAAGACAGAGTGATGATGCCAATCAGAGTATGGGGGGGATTAGTATGCCATGATGGACAAATTTGGCCAGGATGACGGGGTTACACCCCTACTCTTGCTAAGGACATCTTGGGATTTTTAATGACAACAGAGAGTCAGGACCTTCGTTTAAAGTCTCATTCGAAGGACGGTACTTGTTGCAGTACAGTGTCCCCGTCACTATACTGGGGCATTAGGACCCACACAGACTGCAGGGTGACGCCCCCTGCTGGCCTCCTAACACCACTTCCAGCAGAAACCAAGTCATTCCATTGAGTCTCTCTTCAGGAAATAACCAGCCTCAGCCCTGCTTAGCCTCAGTGGGCAATCAGTCTTAGGCTACAGGCTGACATTGCTGCCGGCACATGTCAAAATTTGAGTATTTTATTTCAAACTCTTGCTGTGGAGCTTCAATCAATCACAGTCTGACATAACCAATGCTGAAAAACCAATGGAAACGTCCAGTTCATTTGGCGGGGCATTCAAACCATGTTTTGACATACAATCACAGCCTGGATAGCACACATACGTCTGCAAGTCTGTTAAAAAATTGTAATGCTGGAAAGCATCTGCTGTGTATATATACATCTGAGAAACATCTTTACATACATTCTAAATCAAAAGCAACTAAATCTCTATTTAACGTCTGACAGGAAATGTCCTAGAGATATATTACATGTATTGCATTTATTAAGATGAACAAACATTCTTACAAATGTCTTCCAGATATAAATACACATAAAATAGACTATATTTTTCAGTGAATCTAAGTGAGTGTCTAAATGCACACAACACAGTTCAGTTTAATGGTAAGGCTTGCCCTCCTAAACAATAGCGTTTAACTAAATGTACAAAGCAAACTTTGTACGAAGCTGAAAAACCTCAACATTAACAAGTCTGAAGTAAGAGGGCATGATTTATTTGTCAATCAGATGCACTTAAACATTTATTTTGAGAGCAAAGGTGGACACCCTGCACATTTTTGGTAGAACGAAAAATTTGCATTATTATTTAACATGTTAACCTATACCTCACTTCATCATTAATATTAGTAATTTTACTGACACCTTTCTATTCACACGATTTAATCCATTATTTCTTTGATCATATCTTTCACTTACCATTCTTTGCTTTTGCCCTTCTTGAAAACAAAAACATTCAAATAATCTAAAGTGGACTTACTTTTCAAAATTTGTTGTAAGTCTAACAGTGCTCCTGGCAACAGGGATAGTGTGTTTGCTTAGCATAGTCTGAAACACAATTTATGAGATTAATATCATGCTTTGATCCCAAATCACTGTATAACATCATTCGTGTTTGAAATAACTTGCTTCTGTGGTCCCATGTTGCTTCTTATCTCAGAATGAGAAAATGTATTATTCATAAAATTCTATACTGTGATACAAGCTATGTTGATTAGTGTTACAAATACATAATCTTATGAAAATGCCTGAGATGACTTGAACACAATACAGATGTATTAATCACAATCATGTTTATTGTGTCCATGTTTCATCAGTCAGTGTTATTCAGGTGTGCCGATATCTTACACATTTGTCCATTTAAGGTATTTTCTGTTATAAGTGTAATACTTGTATAAATCTATCTTTCTGCTTTTGTCTCTTCATTTTGGGAAAAACAAAGTACTTTATTTTTCTATTTAACTCAGTAACTTGTGTAGTTTTTCAGCAAAATACTTATGCTCTTACTTCAGTCATATTTTTCAGTTCTTCTACTTGTACTGATACTTTTACTTAATTCAGAGAAACATGTAAATACAGACATTCAGTGGCCCCAAAAATTATTTAGATACAAGTCACAATTCACTGCAAATATAACATGTCTGAATGAACATTTTTGGGTGTAGAAATTATAGATAAATGGCAATGCAAGGGAGAACGGTGATCTTCATCTTGAGTATAACACAGTCTATTTTTGTCTTTCATAAAGGCAGATGGCCAGGAATATGGATAGCACACTCCTCAGTTGCCAGTGACAGGTTAGAGCCACACAGTAATATGGAAAGTGCACAGAGATGATGGAGAGGAGAACTTGGAACTGGAGAACAGGAACTAGAATCTTTTCAGGTAAGTTGAGCATGAGTTATGTCATGAATCCATAAAGCAGACGAGGCAAAGACTGACTGAGGTGTGTGCTATGATGTGGATCAGTTGAATAATGATGGTGTGTGTTCAAGCAGAAGCCAAGAGGGATTCTGGGAAATGTAGTTCTGCAAACTGGGCTGGTGACTGGAGATCATGACAATTACAGTAGCACCACTGATTTATAATGAATAGCAAGAGATCAAAAAATATTCTTGTAAAACAAGGAAATACAATACATTGATATTTTGGTTGAATCTGAGTGATCAGTTGTGGAGGCTCCAGCAGACAAACAATGTTAGAGCAATTTTAATTAGAACAGGCAAATAGCACTTACTTTTGTGAATAAGGCCCAACCTATAATGAACCTAATTTGCATATAAGGGATTCTTGACATCATAATATTTGACATCATACTAAAGATTTGATAAACGACATCGAAAATGAAGCGAAACTGAACCCGAAACTGAAGTGTTAAAATGAACCCGTGAAGATGTCTTTGCCACCATCCTCATGCCTTTTGCTCTTTATTATTATTATTATTATTCAGATTCCTTGGCTATGATACCATTTGTTCAACATAGAAATATACATGTCTTTATAAACTGTGGAAACAATGGTAATTATATCATGGCCTATATACACATAGGCCTACATACACACACATATACTGTATATATGACCCATATATGTGTAAAAGCTTTGATGGCTGAATCTTGGAGGAAACTTTGTCCACAGCTGTTACAGAAACTTACTTCATGTCTAGAGGGAGACATGCACATGTTCTTTTTTTTTTTTAAATAATGTTCTACATGAAAAGTGTATTTGTGCTATTTTTATTTAAAATAAACAAGACTGGTGTCATATTGTTATACAATGCAATGACATTTCTATAAGTGCCTCATGTGTCCAAATGTCTTCAGGGATACCCTGTTATATCAATAGATCAACTATGCCTGTATCTTTAGAACTGGGGTCTGTTTGATGGAGGTTTCATGGCTAGTGGGACAAGAAATCGTCAGAGGCACAGTAACAATTTGGGAAAGACTTTCAGCAGTTGAGCCTAATGAGAGCAGACAACCATGTGCAAAGCTTCTCTCAGGCTGAGGGAACAAGCTGACAGCTGACAAAGCAATTGGAGAGACATCACCAACACACCAGTCCAATGACCTTAACTCCAAATATAAGAAAAATTGTTTTAAACTAATATACAGGTTATTTCAGGTGCTCTTCCTATGAGTGGTTGCTGACTCCAACTACCTTTCTAGTGTGTCAATTCATGTTGATATTGTGTGTTCGGGTGCAGGAAAGTTGGAAAGGAGTGTCCCATCTAAAGATGAGAACCATACGGAAAGATTCCAGTTTCTTAAAGGGATGGTTTAGCAACAAAGTAAAAATGATTTACTCACGCTCATATCATTCCAAACACTGGAACTCATTGAACTCAACATACAATGGAAATCATTGCTCAAAACATTTGTGGTTACCAACAATCTTCAAAATATTCAGCTTAATTTGTGTTCTTTAACTCCTCAATTCCTGCGATCAAAGCAAAAAAAAGAAAAAAGAAAAGAAAGAGCGGCATTGTGATCTGGGAAAAAAAGTTCAATCACAGAATCACAGAATCAAACAGATGCGCCACAAATTAGGTAATTTACAAAACAATGAATGAAGTGTGATTGCAACACAGTATGTGCCTGTCTGTCACACTATGTGAGACAGTGAGTGATCTGACTTGAGACTTTGTTGTGTCTCCATCATTAATCTTATGCTTATTAGAGCAAATTTTAATTTCACAATCTTTAGGAGAGCATTTAATAAAAAATAAAATAAAACAAATTCATTGTGTTCCCTTGCAAGGTGCGTCAAAACGCTATGGGAACGCTCTAGCATGATTAGAATCGATTGCGTGGGATGATGACGAAGGGAAGAGGGATGTCATGAACCAGGAGGATAAAGGTGTGCCAGAAACTGGAATTGGCAGCTTTAAGGTCTTCAGCAAGCACTGTTAAACAGTTGAAGTGAAAGGTTGCTGACAAAGTGTGTGTTAAAAAAATTCTCAGCTCATTTAAAAGAACAGGGCATTCCGCACCATACTAGAAAACCTGTACTATGCCAAGTGTTTAGACCCTTTGCTGTGACGCTCATATATTTAACTCCATTTCTTCTGATCATCCTTGAGATGGTTCTACACTTTCATTTGAGTCCAGCTGTGTTTGATTACACTGAATGGACTTGATTAGAAAAGCCACAACCTTCAGGCAGTTCCTTTGACCTCATGATGTGTGGCTTTCCTAATCAAGTACAATCAGTATGATCAAACACAGCTGGACTAAAATGAAGGTGAAGAACCATCTCAAGGATGATCAGAAGAAATGGATAGCACCTGAGTTAAATATATGAATGTGACAGCATCTGAACACTTTGGACCATGAGATATTTCAGTTTTTCTTTTTTAATAAATCTGCAAAAATGTCAACAATTTTGTATTTTTCTGTCAATATGGGGTGCTGTGTGTAAATTAATGAGGAAAAAAATGAACTTAAATAATTTTAGCAAATGGCTGCAATAGAACCAGGAGTGAAAAATGTAAGGGGGTCTGAATACTTTCCGTACCCACTGTATAATGAAGGTCAAAGGTGGCGAGAAAATCTATAAGTTCATTATTTAAATAACAGAAAGCAAAATAAGAGGCTCAAATTAGTCCTCAGCCAGGATGAGTCTGTGGTCTCTCTCTTTTTTTTCTCCCAGGTCTGCGTGGCACTTTCATATAGTCTCTCTGCCAATCACCGGAATTAGACAAAGGTGTTAGTTATCAATCACTTGATTTCTTTATCACCATTCATCTCCACACTCATTTCTCAGCTACAGACCTCGCCTTACCACACCACCCTCATCACACCAGCCTATGTCATTCATTGGCTGTCCACAAACATCTATTTTGACCCATCCTCAAACACTGTATTTATAGCTAAGTCTGCGGAGCTGAGGCCTCGAAGAGTTTGGTATGTATTGTCGACTTCTTGAGAAGATGCTGTTTTCTGATTTGCAAAAGTACCTAAATACACTTTGCATGCACTTCCAAAGGATTAGTGTGAAAAGAGTCAGTTAAAATGGTTCAAATAAATTTCTACAATGGAACCACAGAAGTTTAACATCGGTCAACAACCATCAACAATACACATAACTAAATAAAAATTCCCACCAAGAAACATTTTGCTCAAGTCATGCTTGCAAATATGATTGGGGTCGATCAGCTACTTCTTCCAATGTTTCATTATCAAACAGTTTCAGAGACTGTGAGAAAAGAAGAGATGCTGCAGTGTATATTATAAGAGGATTAAAGTGTTTATTGGCCTTGAATAAATGTAAACCAATTGTAGAAGACCTTCAAAACAAAATTAGAAACCTTTAAAACACCCTGCTCCTCCTCTCAGGGGGAAAAAAATCATTCTACAGATTACATTAAAGAAAAATGGGAAAAAGAAGGTAATTTTTTTATATCGAATGAGGAGTGGCTTGATGCCTGTAAATTTCCATGGAAATGTACTAACTCTCACATATGGCGGGAGTTTGGGTGGAAATGCCTTATCAGATTTTTTATTACACCAAAACAGAAAGCACATATTGTGGGAGGGGACGCTAAATGTTGGAGGCAGTGTGGGTTTCAAGAAGCCAATCATTGGCATATATTTTGGGAGTGCCCAGTGATAAAACCTTTCTGGGTGGAGTTTCATAAAGCAATGGAAAGCATACTTAAAACCACAATGCCTTTGCAGTTTTCTACATTATTTTTTGGAATAGCTGATTTTCAAACAAGATCCTCTGAGGGATACCTATTTGGCATTTTGACATCTGCTGGTAAAAAAGCGCTTACAAGGCGTTGGCTGCTTCCTGAACCCCCCACAATACAAGAGTGGATAGATATAGTAAATGATATTTATGTTATGGAAAAGATTACTTTTTCCCTTCGACTTCAGACGAATGTGTTCAGAAAAATCTGGTCTAAGTGGGTTGAATATGTAAAACCATTACAGCCAGACTGTGGAGATATAAAAAAAAAAAAAAAAATGTACCCTTCTTTTCTAAGTGTGTAACGATGGTGTGGTACCTATGGAGTGCTTTTTCCATATTGGAGGCCAGCGGACCCTCTCCACGGTCTCCAAGGACCAGGAACAAACACTTGACACTGTTCAGTATGGAGTATGATTATTGATTTGGTATCTGTCCTCCCCCGAATTGTAGAAATGATTGTTATTATATTATTATTTTATTTTTATTTTATTTTGTTTATTGTTGATTTTTGATTTCTGTTAAAAAAAGAGAAAATCGATGGGCAGAGAACAGTGTAGTTACATCTGTCTTGAAATGGTGACCTGTTGTTGATGCTGCTACATCAAAATAAAAAATTTAAAAAAAAAAACACCCTGCTCCTCAAAATCAAGGGAACTCTTAAATCACACATTGAATCTCAATAAAATTAAATGTTAATATTATAATTACATATTCAATCTAAAAATCTAAATTTATTTACGTTCTATATTTTTTAAGAACAAAATTATGCAATGTTAATGGAAACCTGGTATCAAAATCGTACCAAAACTCAAAGTAAACAACTAAAGTTACAGGTTGATCCTAAATGAATGAGGTTCACAGCAGTCCATAATATAAGTCAATAGTGTGTATGTCCCCCACATGCCTGTATGCACTCAACGTCTGGGCTCCTGATGAGATGGAGGATGGTGTCCGGGGGGATCTCCACCAGACCTGTTTCAGGGCATCAGTAGCTCCTGAACAGTCTGTGGTGCGACTTGGCAGCTTTGGATGCTCCGGTGCATTATTTCCCAGAGGTTCTCAATTGGATTCAGGTCTGGGGAAAGGTAGGGTCAGTCAATAGCATCAGTTCCTTCGTCATCTAAAAACTGCCTACACACTAGCCACATGAGGCCTGGCATTGTCATGCACCAGGATGAACCAAGGGCCACTGCACCAGCATAAGGTCGAACAATGGCTCTGAGGATTTCATTCCGGTACCTAATAGCAGTGTAGCATAACGTGGCACTTTAGTGAATATAATTTGGTTCCAGTGCTTTGACAATAACATACTGACTAAGAACTATTTCTCAATTCCCCCTTAGAGACATCAGACATACACGTTTCCATAAGGGTCAGTATGGGTTAAATAGCTGCAGACATTTCATAAACTGTATGTTTTTCTTTGACTTGAATATGTGTGGAGGGACAACTGATTTATAAAAAGAGAGACATGGTCAGATTAGATCAGTGTGACTGTCCTTTTCCCTGCTGTACCTTCTGTACTATGAGGGAGAGCTATTAATTAAATTTTCATGATACAACCAGGGTCAACTTCGCTGCAGATGAGTTCAGAAAGCAGCAAAGAGGAAAACTTGGTTGGCCTACATTAAGTTCTGTGGAAAAATAAACTTTCATTAATATAATGGTAAACTATTGTTTAGTGTGTTACATTTATTAGTTTACCCAAAGTGACAAATGAGGACTAATTCAAAAGACAAGCATCCTTGGGAAACATAAATGATAATTTTACACTACATAGGTAGCAGCAGATATTTATTTTAGTGCAAATAGTAAGACTCTATATGTCTGCATAAGCAAAGAAGAAGAAGCAGATTTGCTTTTTAAGAGTATTTAAAATTGAAGAAAACATCATGCAAACCTTACTCAAACAAGAGTTAGATTTAATGATAGCTTACGTTTCACAATTTGATGCTTTGATATTTCTGAGAATTCATTAAAAGCTCAATCTGCACAGTGATCCTTCATTTATCGTGGTTAAAGGGCCAGTCACACAGCTGATCACGCACGAATCATTCACAAATCACGCACAGATTGGGTTCCGACGCATTAATCACTGACGGAGCGCGTACAAACACGCATGCTTCGCGAACGTTCCGCGTTCAAGCACTTTCAGAATCCACATTGTTAGTGGATGTCAGTGGAATGAACGTGACACGTGCGCGGTTCATGCGTGATATGAAGGTGGGCCGTCAGTGGACGGACGTGGACGTGCGCGTTTTCGAACCAGTTCCGACGCATAAGCACTTACGGCCGACGCGTGTCCCGCGCATAGTCATGCATACTCAATACATAAAATACGCACGCCGACTCAAGAATAAGCGTAAAAAAAAATGAACCGTTCAAAACTCAAAATCACGCACAAACCGCCTTCGACGCACATCCACTTACAATCACTGATGGTCCACGTTCGTTCCACTGACGAATTACACATACGACACATGCTCCACGCAGAAACAAAAATCTGTGTGTAATTTGTGCGTGATTCATGCGTTTTCGCTGTGTGCCTGGCCCTTAATGTGGACCAGAACCCCCCCGCGATAGGTGAAAATGCGCAAAGTCGGATCAGCCAATCAGCTCACGGGATATATCCACTCATGCTCTCTTTCATCGATCTCATGCCGGGAACCATGTTCATGGGTGTGTACAAAGCTTCTGAAAGAGTTTCTCTCTTTGACTGGCATCCTGGGAAACCATTTTTGATAAAACAATGCTGCTTTCCGCAATAAGATGTTTAAGATTGTTATGAATATGAGCTCCACACTCCCCTCTCTGGCCACCAGAGGGAGCTCACATATATACTGACACTACACTGCACACTACATTTCCCAGAAACCCACACACTGGAATGATTGCACACACCAGCTGGACTCCATTATGACTGTTTGTCTCACCACCTGTATACCATCACCTGGACTATAAAAGACTGCTTTATCCGTGCACACACTGCATAGTCTTTATTAGCTGTGGTTATCATCTCTGAACATTATTATTCCAGTCTGTTTATCCTGTTTCTGATTCTGCCTGTTTGCCTGTGTTTGATCCTGTTCTCTCTGCCCCGACCTGTGCCAGGAATATCGTTTGTGATTGATATCTGCCTGTCTTGCTTTTCTGCTTTTCAGCCAAGTGGTTCCCAAAAGGGTTCATTTCTCCAAGCCTCATTTTCTCACAAAACCACCTAGTGGCTAAAGAGTATAAAACAATCAGATACTTTACAGATGTGCCTGATGTGGTGTGTGATACACTGTGTATATATAATGGGTATTTTCTTGTGGTGTATAATGATTGTATTAACATAAGTTTGTAATAAATGTATTGGCTTGAAATTTATGGGACTATCAACTATATCCAACAGTTGTTGGATTGTCTGTGTTTTTATAATTTGTCTGAAACTATAATGTGCTGCTGTTTTTTGACCAGGTTGACCAGATTATGATATCTCAGTGGGATTTTCCCAGATAAATAAAGGATAAATAAATAAAATGTATGTAAATCAATTGTTTGGTCATAGGCAGACGGGGCAAAATTATTTATTATTTATTATTAATATTATTTATTATTATTTAACTGGGCAGAGGGCAGTGAATGTGCTTGCGTATCTTGGACTGTGATTTTTGGAAATAATAAGGATATACTTTAGGAGTTTTTTCAACTGTTTTAAGGCTAAGACGATTTCTTTTTTTTTTGACAACTTCTCCTGCCTTTGAAAAAACCCTTTCACAAGGCACAGATGAAGCCAGGGTACATAAATACTTGACAGCAAGTCTGTACAGATGTGAGAACACCTGTGAGAATGACGCGGATAACGTCATGAGCCAGGAACACAAAAGGCACGCCGAAACCGGCACCAACAGCTTGCCCAGTGTCTGAAACAAGCCGGCATGCGGAGGAGCTAAGGCTAATGACGCAGCGTCTCGTTCCATACGTAACCTGAGACGTTCCCTTTCAAGGGAACTCGAGCTGCGTCATAGCGCTTATGGGAACGATATACCAACGCCACCTTAGCGACGAAGCATGCCCCAAAGTGCTCCAGCGGAGATGTTCTGGCACCCTTTGGAAGACCGGCCTCTCACGGCAAGATAGCCTCAGCTAGAAACTTGCCTCACTGAGTGATCTGCATGGCTCATCGGGCCTCAGCCCCGGGTGAGCCATACCCAGTGCTCGCACTGAGCTGCAGACCTCCTGACCCATGACGAGAGGGGAAACCCCCGCAGAAAGTGGAACCGCAAAGCGGCCCAGCACTCTCCTAGCCTCAGCCAGGGAGAGTAACCCTAAGATACTGCAGGAGACCCCCTCAGTGAAGAGACCGGTCTCACGACCTCAGTTGTGAGCCGAAACTCCGTGGCTGCGGTAGCCGCCCTAGGCCCAGTAGCGAACCTGGGGAATGTCTACCAAAAAAGACCCCAGGACGCCCAAGTTGGCGGCCCTCTGGGAGGGTCACTGTATGAAAGCGAATCGCCAGCGCCATCCGTGGAGCAGCCACCACAAGACCACCTAAAACCCGAAGGTAACGAGGCGTAGGCGAGGTGAACCCGAAATACATATGGGGACTTAAGCACTGTTGTGCTGCCCGGCCCAGATCCGTAAGTAGCGAGAGTTAAACCTGACTTGAGGCACTTGCCTAGGGGTCACCTTATCACCAAGGAGGTCCATCACGCACCGGGCTACAATAACCGTCGGGCCTAGGCCAAACCACTACTACGCACCAGGAAGTGGCTTCTAGAGAAGACCGACCACAACCCAGTGACACGTAGAACCTTCCTCAGAAGGTAGGTACGTCCAGCAACAGGGGAATAACGAGGCGCCCGGGACATATACAGGGAGAAGAGCTTGAAAAGAGGCGGCTGACCGCCCAAGCTCAACTGCTGATGCCACGGGGCCAAAGGCCTCGGCCGTGGTAGGACAGCGTACTCCCAAAAACTTACTACGCGGTACAACGATGGCTCCCCCCCAGGGAAGCCGGAAAACTCCCATGCGTAGGCCTTAAACAGAGAGGGAGGGAGGCATGGCAGCAACAAGGGAAAAACGGAGTCCCCGGAACCTCCGGGCTGACATTGATAACATAAACCTCTTGAAGACGCCTAGGGCAATGGTCCCAGGGGGATCCAGAGCGGCCTAAACCATGCGTCACACCATGCCAAATCCACATTTAGGGAGGAGAGCTTGAAAAAGCGGCGGCTGACCACCCAAACTCAGCTGCTGATGCCACGGGGCCAAAGGCTTCGGCCGTGGCAAGACAGCACATCCCGAACACCTCGCTACTGCCGGAAGAAACGGTGCCCCCCCCCCCCCTCAGGGGAACTGGAAAACTCACACCATGTGTAGGTCTTAACCTGAGAGGGAGGTACGGCAGCCACAGGGGATCATCGGAACGCCCGGAGCCTCCGGTGCTGACACCGACAACACCCTGGAGACGCCTAGGGAGGTGGTCCCCCGAAGGGGATCCAATGCCCCCTAGAAGAGCAGCACAGGTAAAATGAAGTGCCCGGGGCACCGTGCCACTGAGGAGAGGTGGTTCCCCCTCAGGAGGACCCCATAACCCTGAAAGAGCGTCATAAGCTGCCTGCTTCCTTACACCAAAACTCTGCGGCTGCAGTAGCCGCCCCCGGCCCAGCAAAGCGAGCCTGGGAGGTGTACCAAACACCCCCAGGACACCCAAGGCAATGGCCCTCTGGGGAGGGACCACCGCACCTCAAGTGCATCGCCAGTGAAAGCCGTGGAGCCGCCACTACAGCTGCAAAACCGCCAAGACCCGAAGGTAACAAGGCGTAGGCGAGGTGAACCGAAACCCAACGGGGACTTAAGCACTACAGTGCTGTCTGGTACCAGATCCGTACGTTGCGAGAGTCGCATCTCTCTAGAGGCACTCTCGAAATGGTCTGGTCTAAGGCACCTGCCTAAGGGGTCCATCACGTATCGAGCTACAACAACCGCGGAGCCTAGGCTTAAGCCGCAGCTGGAGCTACTACCACTCCCAGTAGTAGTAGCTCTACTACTACTGTGGTCTATCACCTGGGGAGCCACTTCCCCAGGTGATAGACCACAACCCAATGACGCGTAGAACCTTCCTACGCCTTGTCACTTGCGGGTAAGCCCAGGAACAGGAAAACATCGAGGCGACCGGAAACTTCCAGGCTGCAAATGACAACACCCTGGAGACGCCTAGGGAGATGGTCCCCTGAAGGGGATTCAAAGCACCCTAGTAAACGCGTCACAACATGCTGGCTACCAGGACCACATACAGGGAGCAGAGCTTGAAGGGGGGCAACTGACCGCCCAAGCTCGGCTGCTGACGACCTGGGGCCACTTAAAGGCTTTAGCCAAGTAACACAGCAAACTCCCAACACCACACTATGCAGAAGCGGTGGCTCTCCCCTCAGGGGAGCTGGAAACTCACACCGTGCATAGACCTTTCACCGAAAGGGAGGTATGGCAACCATAGGGGAATATCGACGCGCCCGGGACCTCCCGGGTTGACAATGATTGCAACAAAGCCTGGAGACACCTAGGGTTGTTTTTTTATATGGCAGCAACAGGGGAATATCGAAGCGCACGGGAGCGCCCGTGCCAGCAACGATACCAACAAACCCTGGAGACGCCTAGGGAGGTGGTCCCCCCCCCAGGAGGACCTCCCTAAACTACACGTCACAATATGCTGTCAGTTCCTTTTTAGGAAACAAATGGTGTTGAGGCGCACAGATTTGGTATCATTGCCAGCACTGATCAGTCTCTAAAAGATGCCTAGGGAGGTGGCCCCCCAGCGGAGGGCCTACACACCCAAATGTGTGCGTCATAAAGACACTGTCTGTTCCTCAGAACCGATAAAGGGAAGGTAGTGCCGCACACTGAACCATCCGTGCTGACCACACACCCATCTACCACACTGCGTAGGCAGACTGAGAGAAGTCTGGCAACTGCCAGAAACTCTAAAAAGGGGGACCAGCCCCTCGAGGCTGGCTTCCGGTATTCTTTGAACATCTGCTAGAAAAAGCGGGAAATCTAACTTGAGCCCAGTGCAAGCTGGTGCCCCAGGTAGCATGGTAGCGATACTTCATTTTGCTCTCTCAGTCAGGACGCTAATACAAAATACCGCTCCTCAGAGCTGGAAAAGTGCATGAGAGTGGGTCTCGAACCCGGGTCTCCTGCATGAAAGGCAAATGCAGTGTCTGCTATACCACAGTAGACATATATTAACTACCATGAGGTGCAACTTTTAGACTATTGCCGTGGCTGTGAACCTAGCGTCAGTGATCGTCGCTGAGCCTCAGCAGCAGCGAGATCGACACTGAGCTCACAATATCTGCAGCCAGCACCCTTGAGATGTAGAGATGTAGCGCAGCCAGTGAAATAAACACTGATTGTGTCACGAATCAATGAGGGAGGACTCAGGATGCAGGGAAATGTGATTTATAAACAACTAATTAAACAAACATACAAAAGAAAGCCCGCGAGGGGGAAAACATAACAATGATCAAAATACTAAACTTAAGGCAAACCAAAACCAACCAGATGAAACAGAGACCAGGAACAGGGAGCACTGGGACAAACATGGAGAGATAATGACGCAACACAGGACAGCAAACACACCAGGATTAAATAGGGCACACATGAGGAAGGTAATGAGTAGAGACAGATGGGATCAATTAAGGGAAACGATGGAACAAGATGGGAGGGGTTACAATCACAAGACACAAAGGGGCAGTGTCAGAGCTCTGTCAACTGACACACCAGAAACCCAAACTGAAGTGACAGAACCCTGACACTACCCCCCCCTCTAAAGGGACGCCACCTGGTGTCCCTACATTGAATACCAGACAAACTGAAAGACCGAAACATCACCACAGAAACATAATTAACTGATATCCTTGACAGGACAAGGGGGAAATCAACCACAAGGACAACTGGAGAGGGAGGGAAGACAAACAGGCCAAAAGCAAAGGAACTTAGCAGTCCTCAGCATGAAAGAAAAATAGTGTTCATTAAACAGAGTCTGGGGGTGATCATGCAAAAAAAACCCCCCAAAAAACAGTCCTCAACATCCTGATTAATGTCCAAAACCCCCAAAAAACAGAGTCCAACCAGGGTGGTGCCAGAGGGGTGAGCCAGGTAGGTCTTGCGGATCAGGCGGGACCGGCGGGTTGAGCCAGGTGGGCTCTGGCCGAACCGGCGGATCAGGCGGGGCCGGTGGGTTGAGCCAGGTGGGCTCTGGCAGAACCGGCGGATCAGGCGGGGCCGGCGGGTTGAGCCAGGTGGGCTCCAGCAAGGCCGGCAGGTTCGGCGGATCTGGCAGGACCGGAGGGTCCGGCTGTAAAAGTTCAGGGCCCGGCCGTAAAAGTTCCGGGGCGGCCGGCGAGTCGGGCAGGGCGAGCAGTCTCGGTGGCGCCGGCAGGGCGAGCAGTCTCGGTGGCGCCGGCAGGGCGAGCAGTCTCGGTGGCGCCGGCAGGGCGAGCAGTCTCGGTGGCGCCGGCAGGGCGAGCAGTCTCGGTGGCGCCGGCAGGGCGAGCAGTCTCTGTGGCGCCGGCAGGGCGAGCAGCTTGGGGGCAGCCAACGGGACTGGCGGATCGGAGAAGGCCCTTTTCCTCCTCCTCTGCTTACGAAGGCGTCGAGTGGCCTCTGGGACGGCGGCCCCCTGGCTGGTTGCGGGCTCTGGGACGGCGGCCCCCTGGCTGGCTGCGGGCTCTGGGACGGCGGCCCCCTGGCTGGCTGCGGGCTCTGGGACGGTGGCCCCCTGGCTGGCTGCGGGCTCTGGGACGGCGGCCCCCTGGCTGGCTGCGGGCTCTGGGACGGCGGCCCCCTGGCTGGCTGCGGGCTCTGGGACGGCGGCTCCCTGGCTGGCTGCGGGCTCTGGGACGGCGGCCCCCTGGCTGGCTTCGGGCTCTGGGACGGCGGCCCCCTGGACGGCTGCGGGCTCTGGGACGGCGGCCCCCGCTGGAAACCGCTCACAATCCGCACAGGCAACGCCTTCGAGCGCTGCCAGTGCATGCTCTACCCCCATGCATGACACACGTAAAGTGTGTGTATCCCCGCCAGTAATAAAACGGGAGCTGGGAAACACGCAGCGTTGAAACTTTCTGCCATGCTGAAACTCTTTCCGAGACATCCTACACAGACTTTCTAGTGCTTGTTGAAGACACTAAAGCTGTTGGTGCCGGTTTCGGCGTGCCTTTTGTGTTCCTGGCTCATGACGTTATCCGCGTCATTCTCACAAGTGTTTTCTATTGTGCTTCAAGAGTTGATTACGTGGGGCGTTCCCATAAGGGCTATGACGCAGCTCGAGTTCCCTTGAAAGGGAAATAACTTTCTGCCTCTCCCAGTACTGAAGTGGATCCTACAATCGCCAAGTTTTTGGTTTGGCAAGATAATTTCAATAAAAATAAATAAATCAAAATTTCGCGGCAAGATTCAAACCACTTACTGAACCACTCAGGCGGAAGCGAGGCTTCACACGTCATCTCTGACGTTATCGGTCTAAACCAATACAAGCCTCGATACACGCTTCACTAAAAGCTTACAGGATTTCTCGGCACACGCTCCGAAGCCTCGATACAGAGCGTAACATCACTACCTGAAACTGTCTGCCTGCCTTTCTGACCCCTGCTTGGATTATCGATCACGTATGCTTTCTATTTGCCCTGACCTTGTGCCCGTACGACCACTCTTAATAAAGATTAGCGATTGGATCTCTGCCTGTGAGTTACCTTCTGTTACAATGATCATGAATAAATATTACATTGTTTCACTAATTGTGTACAGGCAGAAATCGGAATGATGATGTTGTCAATTTGCCATTATATTCTTCATTATGAAAAGATCATTACCCATATTTTCTAAATACTCATATTTAGACATTGAAGCGTTAGCATTTTAATAAAATTTTACTATGGTCAATAAGCTGATTTGGTGATTTCTGTGGCTATGAATTAACAAATTACAAGTTTGAGCAGTCATTATAAATTATACAGCTTTCCTGTGGTTCAAACAGTAGAGCGAGGCATTTGCAACACCAAGATCATGAGTTAGTATCTAGGGAACGCAGAAACTGATTAGAATGTCAATGTATACCTTAAATGCAATGTAAGGTGCTTTTGGCCAAAAGCATCTGCCAAAGCGTAAATGTGCAATACATATCCACGGATTACAGTAAGTCTTAATATATAGGCTGTTTGTCTCAATGTCAACCAAACAATTGATTATATGTAAGCAGAATGTATTTCCTATACAGGGAGTGCAGAATTATTAGGCAAATGAGTATTTTGACCACATCATCCTCGTTATGCATGTTGTCTTACTCCAAGCTGTATAGGCTGGAAAGCCTACTACCAATTAAGCATATTAGGTGATTGCATCTCTGTAATGAGAAGGGGTGTGGTCTAATGACATCAACACCCTATATCAGGTGTGCATAATTATTAGGCAACTTCCTTTCCTTTGGCAAAATGGGTCAAAAGAAGGACTTGACAGGCTCAGAAAAGTCAAAAATAGTGAGATATATTGCAGAGGGATGCAGCAGTCTTAAAATAGCAAAGCTTCTGAAGCGTGATCATCGAACAATCAAGCGTTTCATTCAAAATAGTCAACAGGGTCGCAAGAAGCGTGCGGAAAAACCAAGGCGCAAAATAACTGCCCGTGAACTGAGAAAAGTCAAGCGTGCAGCTGCCAAGATGCCACTTGCCACCAGTTTGGCCATATTTCAGAGCTGCAACATCACTGGAGTGCCCAAAAGCACAAGGTGTGCAATACTCAGAGACATGGCCAAGGTAAGAAAGGCAGAAAGTCGACCACCACTGAACAAGACACACAAGCTGAAACGTCAAGACTGGGCCAAGAAATATCTCAAGACTGATTTTTCAAAGGTTTTATGGACTGATGAAATGAGAGTGAGTCTTGATGGGCCTGTGGCTGGATTGGTAAAGGGCAGAGAGCTCCAGTCCGACTCAGAAGCCAGCAAGGTGGAGGTGGAGTACTGGTTTGGGCTGGTATCATCAAAGATGAGCTTGTGGGGCCTTTTCGGGTTGAGGATGGAGTCAAGCTCAACTCCCAGTCCTACTGCCAGTTTCTGGAAGACACCTTCAAGCAGTGGTACAGGAAGAAGTCTGCATCCTTCAAGAAAAACATGATTTTCATGCAGGACAATGCTCCATCACACGCGTCCAAGTACTCCACAGCGTGGCTGGCAAGAAAGGGTATAAAAGAAGAAAATCTAATGATATGGCCTCCTTGTTCACCTGATCTGAACCCCATTGAGAACCTGTGGTCCATCATCAAATGTGCGATTTACAAGGAGGGAAAACAGTACACCTCTCTGAACAGTGTCTGGGAGGCTGTGGTTGCTGCTGCACGCAATGTTGATGGTGAACAGATCAAAACACTGACAGAATCCATGGATGGCAGGCTTTTGAGTGTCCTTGCAAAGAAAGGTGGCTATATTGGTCACTGATTTGTTTTTGTTTGGTTTTTGAATGTCAGAAATGTATATTTGTGAATGTTGAGATGTTATATTGGTTTCACTGGTAAAAATAAATAATTGAAATGGGTATAAATTTGTTTTTTGTTAAGTTGCCTAATAATTATGCACAGTAATAGTCACCTGCACATACAGATATCCCCCTAAAATAGCTAAAACTAAAAACTAAAAATATTGATACAAAAATATTCAGCTTTGATATTAGAGTTTTTTGTGTTCAGTGAGAACATGGTTGTTGTTCAATAATAAAATTAATCCTCAAAAATACAACTTGCCTAATAATTCTGCACTCCCTGTAGATATGTGTTTTGACATGGTGTGTGCCACATTTGTGGCATTACCTTGTATTTTAAAGTATGATCGTTTTGGAACCTTCAGAAACCTTTAATTATATTTTTCTCAATTTACTTTGCTGATTCTAACAACTTCAAATAGATGTCAGATTTTTCTGATTCCAACTAATCATACATCATTTTAGAGTGTTTTTTAAATAGAGAATTTGAAAATAGCTGTTGACAATTTGATCATTGTGACTCATTTATACTGAAGCAGACATGTAATTTTTAGCTTTTACGCGGTCCTGCGTCTTTTCACTAAGCTTGTCACAATGCATTCTGCGATTCGCTTCTCTGTGAAAAATGCATGCAATGCTTCTTTGAAATAAACCAAAATTAGGTGTCGGCAAAACAGGCAGCAAAATTATGTTGCCCACTCTTGGAATCTTTCATGTTTGGGAGCATGCTTCTGACACTTTAAAATGCTCTCTACTTCAGTTGCTCTTTTGGTTTTGAAACAGTTACTTTAATCCAATGTGATATACATGATAATTTGAACATTGTGCCACAGGTTGTTCTATAACAGCCAATGGCTGAGGTTCCCAATGTGGTAAGAACTGTGTTAATTGAGACACAATTAAATGTGTTGGATAAAATCCCATATCCAAGATTGGATTTGGAGAAAATGGTGGATGCAAAAGGATTTGTTTTTCAGAAGAAGAGTGGATTTAAAGAAAATTCCACAGATGGTAATTTTAGTAAACATCCACAACGAAAGACACCCATATAACCTTAAATTAAACATAAAGCAATCATGACATATTATTTGGAGTTCAGTTCTATCAAGCTTTAGTCAGCCTGTGAGTCTTGATGATAATTTGATTTCAGAAAAATAATCAAAGCATGACATCATTTGAAGTAAGTCTTATTGATCATGCAAATCCTCCTCATGAAATGGAATAAAAAAATGTATGATTCATGCCAGTGACATCATCACTGCATGGATTACACACATAAGAAGCTTCAAAGAAAAACGTACATCAGTGTCTCACCTCACGCTTGCACCACTCAGGGAACACACCATTCTGTTTCTCTCTCTCACTTCGTATATCCATTCTGTCTGTGTGAATCTAGCTTCCTCTCAGTCAGGGATTCTGGGAGGGTGGATAATCCCTCAACATGTCACACTCACATGAGCATGTAACTCTGGTTCAGAGAGCAGTCCAGTGTGTTCCTCTGTGATGAATCTTAACATGAGGCTAAGGCATGAACTCACTTCTCCTATGGGAACAGTACAATCTTAGGGAACCAACAGTGTTCAGTTCATCCCAGGTTTTTCTTCACTGCTAATATCCTGTCTCATTACACTCTGATTTAGCCATGGCAAAATAAAAACAAAACAATATAGTGTGCCTGGTTTACAATAGATATATTTATAAATGTCTCTGTATATTATAAATGTGTAGGTGTTTTTCAAAAATGTGGGAGAATAGGATTCAAATGCAGTTAAAAAGACAATTACTAACAAAACATTGCAAAAGTGAATCCAGGCAAAGAGTCAAAGGCAAAAAAAAAACACGGAATAAATCCAGACAAGGGAGCCAAATGTAAGGAACAAAGGAGACAGGATTCAATTGCGAAATAAGGTTTATTATGAAGAAGGTGTAAGGTGTCAGAACTGTCTAGGAGATGGCGATGCAGAGACTCAATGGGCTTGCTGGTGTAGATGTGATGCTGTGAATCCCCAAGTGCGCGGCGTGGAGGTGAAACAAGGAACACGGGAACCAGAAACACAAAGACACGCTGACAGCTGACACTGGGAAACAGGAAGACGCTGACACCGGGAAGCAGGAACATACATGGACATCGAGGGGTAGCACTCTGAAGACAACGACTCAACATAATGGTGAGGGGAGAGGTGAACTAAATAGGCAGAGGGAAATATGGATCAGGTATGGGTAATAATGACGGTGGTGGTGATCAGTGACCACGCCTCCCACATTCACCTCACAAGCATACACAGTCAGTCCTAGGAGACAATGAATTTGCGAACCGTGACAGATGCCGCTGTCTCCTTAGCAGATGGTAATTTGGGTAAGGGTATGAAATGTGCTGCCTTCGAGAACCGGTCCACTACGGTTAAAACAACCGTGTTACCCTGGGAGGGCGGTGACAAAATCTAGCGCTATGTGGGACCAGGGTCTCGAATGCATCGACAGCGGCTGAAGCAACCCATCAGGTGAATGATTGGAAGTCTTACCCTGGGCGCAATCGGAACAAGCCAAAACAAAATCTCGGATGTCACGGGCCATCTTGGGCCACCAGAATCGTTGTTTAACTAAGAAGTTAGTGCGACTGATTCCTGGATGACAAGCTATTTTGGAACAGTGGTCCCATCGGATGACCTGAGATCTGACCTCCTCCGGCACAAATAATCAATCTGGTGGACCCCCGGGCGGAGGCGTTACCCCTTCTAAGGTCGATTTCACCTTCGCTTCGATCTCCCACACGAGTGTGGAGACAATGAGTCTCTCAGGAAAAATGCACTCGGGAGTAGACGGGTGTGGCGAGGGGGGCGTGGTTCAGCGTCAGCTGCAACAGGAGAGAGAGACAGGAGACGAGCGGTGCGTAAGTAGGTCAAGAGCAAAATCATAAACACCTGTGTCTCGTTTGCAGTAACTGGCCTGGAGAGACCGGATAAAAGCCCGCAGGAAATGAATGAGCGGGAGAGAGAGACCGGGACTGAGGCTCGGAGAGGCACGCATGAGCTACGGACGCGAAGCAATAGTGAAACTGAAACTGCAGTAGTGAAACTGCCGAACGGCGACCATTTTGTTTGATTATTTTTGAGTTGGTTGGGCCCCAATAAACATTTACAAGCCTCAGCGAAGCCGACCCCTGTCTTCTTCTTCCATGACCTCAGAACCTTGTTACAATGGGCACTCGGAAAAATCAAAAATGCGCTATAAGGCCTCGGGTTTGATGTTCTTGGAACCCGGCCGGGATGATAGCAAAAAGTCAAAGAAGGGCCACGCCTGCCTGGAATTGAGTCTTTTGGCTGTCTTAATGTACTCTAAGTTCTTGTGATCGGTGCAAACTAGAAAGGGCACCCCTGACCCCTTTAACCAGTGACGCCACTCCTCCAACGCTAGCTTGACTGCCAACAACTCTCGGTTTCCAATATCATAATTGTGTTCCGCTGGGGACAGATGATGGGGAAAAAAACGCGCAAGGGTGCATCTTATCATCCGAAGGAGAACGCTGGGAAAAAAACGCGCAAGGGTGCATCTTATCATCCAAAGGAGAACGCTGGGAAAAAAACGCGCAAGGGTGCATCTTATCATCCAAAGGAGAACGCTGGGAAAGAACCGCACCTACCCCCACCTCTGACGTGTCGACCTCCACCACGAACTGACGTGTGGGATCAGGGGCAATCAGGATGGGAGCCAAAACTAAGCAGTTCTTGAGTTTGGAGAACGCCGCTTCAGCGGCGTTGCACCACCTGAACATAGTTCTGGGGGAGGTCAAGGCCATCAGAGGAGCGGCTAGTTGGCTGAAGTTGCGGATGAAAGGTCGATGGAAGTTGGCAAACCCCAGGAATCTCAACAGGCCCTTGCGAGAGTCCGGGATTGGCCACTCCATCACAGCCTTAACCTTGTCGGGATCCATGCGTACTCCCTCCAACGAGATGATATACCCTAGGAAAGGAACAGACTGTACTGTTTCTCCGCCTTGACAAAAAGCCCATTCTGTAGTAACCGTTGGAGCACTCGAAGGACGTGTTGGACATGTTCTTGGAGAAACGAGGAAAATATCAGTATGTCATCCAGGTAAACATACGTGAACTGGTCTATCATGTCTCCCAACACGTCATTGACGAGTGCTTGGAAGACCGCTGGGGAGTTGGACAGCCCAAAAGGCATGACCAAGTATTCAAAATGGCCCCTGGGGGTATTAAATGCAGTCTTCCATTCATCCCCCTCTCTTATGCGGACCAAATGATAAGCATTCCTTAAATCCAATTTCGTGAAGACGGATGCTCCCTGCAACCTCTCGAAGACTGAAGACATCAACGTCAGAGGATAGGTGTTCTTTACCGTGATGTTGTTCAACCCTCTGTAGTCAATACAAGGTCGCAGAGAACCATCCTTCTTCCCCACATAAAAGAATCCCGCCCCCGCTGGAGAAGAAGAGGGGCGGATGAACCCGGTAGCCAAAGAATCAGAAATATATTTCTCCATGACCTCTCTCTCGGGAATGGAAAGCGAGTATAACTTGCCCTTAGGCGAGACATACCTGGCAGAATATCTATAGCACAGTTGTAGGGACGGTGTGGAGGAAGAGAAGCAGCCCGAGACTTACTTAACACTTCCTTCAGGTCGAGGTACTCCGGGGGCACGTTAGACAGAAGACAAGTGGCATGGCACTAATCACTCCAATTCAGTATGTTATTGTGTCCCCAGTCAAACCTGGGGTTGTGCTTGATCAACCAGGGATGACCGAGGACGATGGGAACCGAGGGACAGTCCGTGATGAAAAAGTCTATGGTTTCTCTGTGGTTACCTGCAGTGATGAGGGGAATGGTTTTGAGTGCAATGTCCGGTAGGCTTTGGCCGCCCAAGGCGTTGACTGCGATGGGATGGGAGAGGTGCTCAGTGGAGATCTTGAGTTGAAGTGCAAACAAGTAATCCATAAGTTTGCCCTCAGCCCCAGAGTCCAGTAGTGCACGACAGTGATGAGAGTTGTTGCCCATTGAAGTCTTACCGGGAGGAGAGTCGATGAGCAGGTCCGGTTTATAGTGACTGCGCTCGTCAGTAGCCTCCTTCTTACTGGCGGGCGCATGCTTTTACCGAACACTGGAGGATGAAATGCCCTTCACCAGCGCAGTAGATGCATAATCCCAGGGCTCTGCGACGTTCCCTCTCCTCCTTGGAAAGCGGAGCTCGACCAACCTGCATGGGCTCATGATCGGAAGAGGGGCTGACCGTGCCAGGATGTTGTGGGGAAAATGCCTTAGGGGACCCTGGACCTACCGCTGGGGTGGGGCAAAATTTGCTGTGCTCCAATCGAGCATCTACTCGAAGCGCCAGCTCGATGAGGGCATTGAGTCGTGAAGGTAGATCCAGGGCGTATATCTCACATTGGACACGGTCAGCCAGCCCATGCAGGAACCTGTCCCACTTTGCCTCCTCGTTCCACTTGCAGTCGTCCGCTCAAAGCAGTCAAAGCAGTCTACAATCATCTCATGGGGTCCCTGTCACTATGCTGGGTCATTAGGACCCACACACACACCGCTGATTGAAGATAGCCCACCCTTCTGCTATCCCCCAAAACACAAAATTTCCTTGCTGCTATGTAAAAGAACTAGTTGTAATTTTGTCTATGTAGCCTCAGTGCATGCCGCACCGAACTCAAGGCACATTCTGACAGAAAATGCCTGTAGGTCTCCCACCATCCTGATGGAAGTGAGTGCGGTCAAAAGTGCCAGCTTCAGTGACTGTTCCCTTAGCTCGACTGACTCTGCTCGCACTAAATGTAACTGGAAGCCAGTGCAAGGACCTAAGGACTGGTGTGATGTGTTCATATTTTCTGGTTCTGCTCAGAATCCTGGCAGCAGCGTTCTGTACGAGCTGCAGCTGTCTTATGGTCTTTTTGGGAAGGCCAGTTAGGAGCCCATTACAATAATCCACCCTGCTGGTGATGAAAGCATGAACAAGTTTCTCTAAGTCTTGATTGGAGACAAAGCATCTAATTCTTGCAATATTTTTGAGATGATAATATGCTGATTTAGTTATTGTTATTACATGGCTACTGAAACTCAGGTCTGACTCCAAAATCACACCAAGATTCCTGACCTGATTTTTAGTTGTTTGACCCCTAGAGTGAAGGTATGCGTTCACTTTGAGAACTTTTAATTCAGGGTTTATATATTTTTTTCTAAGACTTAAAGGTACTGAACAGAAATTTAAAGAAGGATTTTTTTTCAAAAGTAATACACTCCGCCATCTACAGTGGAGTTCACTTATCTCGAGTCACGGTTAACTCGCCAATCCTATTATGTCTTATTACTGTATCATTCAATGTGTTTAAGCACTCAATGCAACTCTGGGGAATCTGGAATCTCTAAGAAAGCTACCAGGCACAAGAAAGCTTGTGTATTGAAAGCTTCAATACCGAAAAACTCTATTCATTGTTTCAGTCAGTATTTCACAACCCCACCGGCCCATCCTTGAAGACAATGCTTTTGGACCCCGAAGAAAAGCGTCATCACTGAAGTCAAGCATGAGATGATAGAGAGACAGCCATCTACTGATTTAACTACCACTGACATGATTCAGTTCAGTCTGACAGTCTGTTTTGGGCTGCAATGTTAACCATGGCCCAGGAGAGCAGCAATTCCAACTGACTTTACTACATTTCTAATGACTGCCAGTGATGACATACAGTAGAATGCTACCTCAGTGAGATACAAACTGATAACGGCTAATGCAACTCCTATCAGGGTTCTGCCACATTCGGTCAAGTAATCTCTTGTTGTTGTGGCGGAGCTCTGACACTACCGTAATGTCACGCGTTTGATGTGTGTGCGCACGGCTTGTCTGTGTGACGTCTTTTGTGCGAGTTATGATGTCTGGTCTGGATATTTTGGTCTGGTTTAGTTTCGTTTTGGGTCGGGATTCGGGCATTCATAACTCGTGTGTTCGTCCTTGTCGTGAGCACGTGTGACAAGTGTTTTGCTCATTCTCATGCGCTCTATGTCCTCCTCTCGTCCGTGTGTTTATGTTTGGCACGCGGTTCGCATTCAATCGACCGTGTGCTTTCTTGTGTTTTCTGTCATGCGCAGTTTGGTTGTCGCCAGCACTAAGGTCCAGTAACACTAACAGAGAGATACAACCACGATCGGACGATAAGAGCAAATCATTTGTAACTCTAAGCGGTTTAATTACGGCTAGTTTAAAGGTTTTTGGTAAGTATCCTAATGACAAAGATGAATTAATAATATTAAGAAGAGGATCTATGATTCCTGGAAGCGTCTCTTTCAGTAGCTTAGTTGGTATTGGGTCTAGCATACATGTTGATTTTGATGATTTAACGAGTTTAGACAATTCTTCCTCCCCAATAGCAATGAAAGAGTGGAATTTTTCTTCAGGGACACTAAAATTTACTGTATTTTGTGATAATGTAGTGGACGGTTGCATAGCTATAATTTTCTCTCTAATATTATGAATTTTGCAAGTAAAGAAGACCATGAAGTTATTACTGCTGTGCTGTTTTAAAGCATCTGGGGTTGAGGCTTTATTTCTTGTTAGTTCAGTCACTGTATTAAATAAATACCTAGGGTTGGATTTGTTTTCTTCTAAGAGGGTAGAAAAGTAAGCAGATCTAGCTGATTTTAAGGCCTATCTGAATGCAATAGAGCTGTCTTTCCATGAAATGCGAAAAACCTCAAGCTTAGTTTTTTTCCAGCTCAGCTCCATTTTTCTAGCTGCTCTCTTGAGGGCCCGAGTGTGCTCGTTGTACCACGGTGTTGGACTATTTTCTTTAATCTTCTTTAAGCGTAACGGAGCAACAGTGTCTAAAGTGCTGGATAAGAGAGAGTTAATGGTTTCTGTTTTAACATCAAGTTCTTATAGGCTATCTGGGATGGGAAGTAGATGAAACTGATCAGGAAGATTATTTATAAAGCTATGTTTTGTGTTAGGAGTGATAGTTCTACTATATTAATAACAGGGAGTTAGTTTTTTCGACTTTGGCTAATGGTAATCTACACACAACTAAATAATGATCTGAGATGTCATCGCTCTGCTGCAGAATTTGAACAGTATCAACATTGATCCCATGCGACAATATTAGATCTAAAGTATGATTACGAGAATGAGTGGGTCCTGATACATGTTGTGTAACTCCAATAGAGTTTAAAATATCTCTAAATGCCAATCCCAGTGTGTCTTTTTCATTATCTACATGGATATTAAAATCAACAACAATTATGACTTTATCTGCAGACATTACTAAGTCTGAGAGAAAATCAGCAAAATCTTTGATAAAGTCTGTATGGTGTCCTGGTGGCCTGTATAGAATAGCTAGCACAAAAGTCAAACAGGAATTATTACTTGCACTAGATAATTTTACATTAAGGACCATCACTTCAAAATAATTATATTTCAAATTAGACCTTTGAGCAGTACTGATGGTGTTACCATAAATTACAGCTACACCTCCTCCTTTACCTTTCAGACGAGGCTCATCTTTATAACAGTAATCTTGAGGGGTGGACTCATTTAAAGTAATGTAATCGTCTGGTTTTAGCCAGGTTTCTGTCAAACACAGCACATCTAGTTTATGATCTGTAATCATATCATTTACAATAAGTGCTTTTGAGGAAAGAGATCGTATATTCAGTAACCCAAGCTTTATCATTTGTTCATTTGTGTTATATCCATTCTTAGTTGTTTCTAAATCAATTAAATGTTTACCCTTAAACAGTTTTGAGAATTTATTGTATTTGCTAATTCGGGGCAAAGACACAGTCTCTATTGGATGATATATAGGTGAAAGAGTCTCTATGTGTTGTAATTTATCTGACCTCTGTGACGTGAGACAGCTAGCAGACGGTCGGTTTAGCCAGTTTGTCTGCTTCCTGACCTGGGCGCCAGTTAGTCAAGGTTCAGCTCTAAGACTATGTGCCAAATTACTAGAGAGAAGAGCGGCACCATCCCAGGTGGGATGAATACCATCTCTTTTCAACAGGTCAGGTCTGCCCAAAAAACTTTTCCAATTATCTATGAACCCTATGTTATTCTGCGGGCACCACTTAGACATCCAGCCATTGAGTGAGGATAATCTGCTAAGTATCTCATCACTCCTGCGCATAGGAAGAGGGCCAGAGCAAATTACAGTGCCTGACATCGTACTTGCGAGTTCACACACCTCTTTAATATTAGTTTTAGTGATCTCCGACTGGACATCATTAACGCCGATGTGAATAAAAATCTTAGAATATTTACGATTAGCCTTAGCCAGCACTTTTAAATTTGCTTTGACGTCAGGCGCTCTGGCTCCCGGCAAACATGTGACTATGGTGGCTGGAGTCTCTATTTTCACATTCCGAGTAATAGAATCGCCAATCACTAGGGCACTTTCAACAGGTTTCTCAGTGGGTGCGTCACTGAGTGGGGAGAACCTGTTTGATGTTCTGATCGGAATGGAACAGTGGTTTTTTGACCTGCGATTATGCCGTCTCACAGTCACCCAGTTGCCCTGCTGCACGGGCTCTACAGCCAGAACCGAACAATGTACAGGGTTTGCTAAGCTAGTCGCATCCAAAGTACTATCTAAAGCCCTTGCATTCTTACTATCCTCGATTAAAGTTTGGATGCGTGTCTCTAATTCTGAGATCTTTTCTGTCAGCCTGCCTATGTTCCTACATTTATCACATGTGAAGCCTGTGCTGCTGACAGAGACAGACAGACTATGCATGAAGCAGGAAGTGCATGTAAGAATTTCAGGAGATGACATGACTCACCCTGTGTGTTGATCCAATTCACCAGTTGTGTGATGAACTCGGGGAAAAAAAAGGTGTGAACGAGAAAATGCTGTATGCACGGACAGTAAGATTGCACAATGCTAACGCGTTTAGCGACTAAGATTAAAGCTAACGATTACAATTTATTAAATAATCTAGTATTGTATTTAGCAATATGAATGAATGTCGAGTTTAAAATCTAAAACAAAACAGTTTAAATGACGCAAACAAACACAATCCACCCGAGCAAACAGGAAACAGCAGCAGTGCAGCAGTCAAAACGGTCCGTCTGAAACAATCAGCCGCACAGAAGGTCGCACATGCTGCTCTATTGTAATGGAGTTTGTGCTGAATACAGTGTAATCAGATTTTAGCCATGATTTTTTTTAAATAACTGAAATACAATTGTCAGGACATGTCAAAACACCTGCAGGGCCCAGAGATTTAACCAGCAAAGGAGTCTCAACTGCAGTGTTGCCTTTACCATTGAAAGATACTATTTGGAAATCCATTGCCGCTTGTTTATATATTCTTTTATTTTTCTTATTTGTACTTATTTTACAGTAGTACCTCAAGATACGAAAGGCTCAACTTACGAAAAATACAAGTTACGAAAGCAAAGACGAATAATTTTACTGCTCTACATACGTAAAGTTTTCAAGATACGAAAGGTTTCTGAATGTCCGAGATTCGCCCCATAACAATTTTGAAACTCACGCCGCACGCTGCCATCTTAGTTATAGTAGACTCGCCACCATCCTCTTGCTCTCCCATTGGTTCCTGATGCTAGTCAAGCCATGAGATCCTTCTCTCTAATTGGACAGCATGCCTCCCATCATGCATCTTCTATACGTACGTGCTGGCGTGCTTTAGCTCAGCCACTCCGCACCCGAAACTTTACATTATCTGCCGTTTGTCCTCCTCCTCCTCTGCCGCCACTATCGGAGATAGCCTCACTCGAAAGATAAGCTTCGACATTTTACGTTATTTCATTGTTTATAGGTCAATTTAGCTTTATTATGAAATTTGATGGGGTGTTTTTGGAGGGCTTGGAACGGATTAGTGTAAAATGTGTTCCAAGATACGAAAAACTTATTATACGAAGGCCGCCTCGGAACGGATTAATTTTTTATCTCGAGGTACCACTGTATTTTCTTTTTCTTATTTTTCATATGCTTCTTTGTCTTATTTTTCATAAGTTATTTTCTTTTGTCTTATTTGAATGATTTAAAGAGTGATTTATAATCAAGTTATGGCGTTTTATTAGTTAAAAACCTTTCTTTGCTTTTCTGTGGTTTTCCATCGAGTCAGGATGAATATTGTCAGCACTTCTCAACAGATAGAACATGTTATCAGAATGTTATCAGAAGGTATTCTTTCAGTTGAGAGTTGGAGCCTAAGCCGAGTTTAGCCTTGGAGAAGCTGTGTGTGCGTGCGTGCGTGCGTGCGTGCGTGCGTGCGTGCGTTAATATGGTCTATATTGGTGAGGTGATTAGCTGGCACCATAAAACTTGTTGTTCTCGACAAGCCACGTCACGATCCCGTCAACCATGTGATCAACAGAGATATGCTTCAGACTGTCTGCTCTTGTGTGGAAAATTACTTGTTCCGTTTCTGGGAACTCGAGCTGTGTCGAAGCACTAGGGGAAATAGCCTTGCGTGAGTCACGTGAAGATCTGTGCAACCAATGAGAAACGAACGCGTGTGAATGCGTCACTGCCGGCGGTAGCCGGTGACGTCATGAGGAAGAGCATAAAGGCGCATCTGAAACCGGGGCGCGTCAGCTCTAAATGCCTTCAGCGTGCTGTGTCTGTGTGAGAGTGATTTTGAGTTGAGATAGCTAAAAATCATCAGAATGAGTGTGAAAATGTGGCGAATGAACAGAGGTTCACACCGTGTGTTTATCCTTGCCCACGTTTCATAACGGGCAGGGATACACATGTTATGTGTGTAATCTGTTTGGGAGTGGAGCATGCACGGTCGGCACTTGAGAATGCCGGCTGTAAGGACTGCGAGAGGTTCTATCTGCATGCTCTCAACACTTGATATTCAATTCTATGCTATTACAACTGCTGTGGTACAGTGGATAATGTGTTTGACTATCATGCGGGAGATCGGGGTTCGAGCCCCGGTGGGATGAACTTTTTCATTGCATGATCTCCACTCACGCCTGGCGGTCTGTAACGAGGCCGCCCAGGCTAGTGTTCCCCGCGGTTCGGGACCTGCAGCAGCCGAGGCTTTGCGGCGCTCTCAGTCCTGGGGTTCACAAATGGATCTCGCTAAGGCTGCTGGGGTGGGTCCGTCCTTACCTCAGCCTTCACGAGATCAAGCGGGTCCTAGTCACGGGCACTCTTCGGGAGATGCTCGTGCTGTGACTCCAACACTAGCTTTGTCAAGTTCCGATAGTGAGATGGATTTATCTAGTGTTGACCCGGTCGAGGAGGCTTCGCCACTCTCCTCGCCGGCATTTGAAGAGCTAGTTGAGGTTGTGGCGCGAGCTGTCTCTCGTCTGGATATTGAATGGCCGGCGGAGACCAGGAGCGCTCGTCCTAAAAGAAGTATGTTAGACGAGCGTTATCTGCCGGCTCGCATCACTCCCCCGTGCAGAGCTATGCCTTTTCTACCCGATTTGCATGCCGAGGTGTCTAGATCGTGGGAAAAGCCAGCCTCTGAGAGAGTTCATACACAGAACAGTTCGATGTATACGAATCTCGTAGGGGCTCAAAGTCATTGCTATGGGGGGATGCAGAGAGTGGACGAGGCTCTTGCGAGTTACCTTGTGCCCCAGTCTGCATCCTCCATTAAAGTTCCGGCGCTCCCCTCCAAGCCGATGCGCGTCACGTCGTCTTTGGTGGGGAAAGCTTACTCAGCCTCTAGTCAGGCCACAGCGTGCCTGCACACCACGGCACTGCTGCAGGCTTATCAGGCTGAGTTACTTGGGGACCTCAACGAGGGCGGCGGTATCGGTCCGGAGGCAGTGGCAGAGCTGCGCCGGACCGTGGATCTGTCTCTCCGGGCCACTAGGGAGATGGCCTACTCTGTCGGTCGCTCCATGGCAGCTCTGGTGGCTACGGAGAGACATCTATGGCTCAATTTTTCATCCATTAAAGATAGGGACAAATTTGTTTTGCTGGACGCCCCTCTGTCCCCTTCGGGCTTGTTCGGCGACGCCGTAAAAAGCGCCGTCGACAAGTTTCAGGAGGCTGCATGACAGCAGGTGGTGTTCAGTAAAGTTATTCCCCGCCGCCCTCCACGTGAGACCGCCAGTCAAGCGCGGTCTCATAGCTCTTCACACAGGGCCGCTCAAAAACGAAGTGTCGCCACCCGTCTCCCTCCGGTAGAGAACCCCGGGGGGTCGGGCCGACAGGCTCAAGCTTCTGGCAAAAGGGGCGATTTGAGGGTTGTCCTGAGCGCTAAGCAGGCTAAGAGTAAGCGGCCCTGACGCCAAGCCGCAACAAGGTGGTGTATCCCTGGAGCAGCTCGTCAGTCAGCCCGCCATGGGAAAGCCACCCCCTCCAAGGAGGGTCCTAGAGCAGTCCACCCGGGAATCCGGAAATCCCGGCCTAGTGGTGGACATGTTATTAGCACCAGAGACCAGCCCACAGAGGCTGGTTCCCTTAGTAGAATTCCGGGCTGCGTGGTTATGGCTACCCGGTATCTCTCAGTGGGTCCTGCGCACGGTAAAAATAACCCAGCAGGCTCTGGTCATGGAGCAGGAAGTGGACACTCTGCTGGCGAAAGGGGCCATCGAGTATGGACCCCTCGTAAACAGCAAGTCCGGGCTTTTCAGCTGTTACTTCATAGCTCCAAAGGGAGGATGGAAGGTTGCGGCTCATTCTGGATTTTTGTCTCTTAAATTGATGCGAAGAGATATGAAAAAGAAACGCTCAAGCGGATCGTAGTCAGATCGGGTTCTATAACTGGTCCGGCACGATCGACATCAGAGACATATAATCCCTCTTTCCCATCCTTCCACAATAGGAAGTTCCTGTGGTTCGCCTTCAGGGGGGGAGGCGTACCAGTATCAGTGCTTCAGTGTTTGGTCCGGCTGCTCTAAGCTCCGCTGTACTTGCAAGGAACTATCGTGTCCTGAACTATGTCGACAACTTGGCTTACCCTGGCCAAGTCGCCGCAGTTAGCAGCACAACATCGAGGTGCTGTGCCCGCACACAGAGGAGCTGGGGTTAAGACTAAAGACCAGGGGTTCTCCCTGAGGGGTACCCGCTTCGCAATCAAGGTCACGGGGCGATGCCCACGCACCCTGAGCATGCGGAAGAATTCCTGGTTCTTGTCGATGCTTACGGCGGAACACCAAGAAGAGTGTGTTCTTTCTCCAACTCAGAGAACCACTTTCTTGGGAGTCATTTGGGACTCAGTGGCCATGTCTGCTCGGTTCCTCCCCGAGAGCATCCAGGCCGTTCGTTGAGCTGTTAAGCGACGAGTGACATCCTTAGGCTGAACACCAAGAAGAGTGTTCTTTCTCCCACGTAGAGAACCACTTTCTTGGGAGTCTTTGGGACTCAGTGGCTATGTTGGCTCGGCTCTTCCCCGAGCGCATTCAAGCCTTCGTTCAGCCGTCAAGGGTATCGAGGGGCAGCCACTCACGTGAGACACTTTAGAGGTGTTAGGGTCCATGCAGCGGCTCCAGCGATTATTCCATGGGGCCGGCTGTGTGCGAGACCCCTGCAGTGGTGGCTGAAAACCAGGGGTTCTCCCCGAGGGCTGGAACCCTTGGCCCCCTTCTTATTTGGAGCAGATTTGGGACAGATACGGCAGGCACAGGTCTCCTGTTTGCCTCCGTAAGAATTTCTCTGCCCTCTGTGGCTTTCGTTTTAACATCCAGGGCCTCTGGGGCGGGTTGTTATGGTACAGGCGTGACCGAGGCTACGCCTGTACGCTTTTTCCTCCCATCACTCTGCTCCCGGGAGTTCTGGCCCAGGCGGAGGGTTGCTGACCCCCGCCCAGAGCTAATGTAGCTGTGGTCTGGCCCCTTAGGGGGTCCAGCTCATAGAATCCGGTCTCTCAGCTGAGGTTGTAGAGACCATCTTTCATTCCAGAGCTCCCTCCACGAGGAAACTCTACACCTTGATCTTCATGTCTTGGTGTAGCGAAAAGCAGATGAACCAAGTAACCTGTCAAGTCGGCAAAGTACTGGAGTTCCTGCAAGAAAGATTTGCGGCAGGGCTGTCCCCCTCCACCTTGAAGGTCTACGTGGCTGCCATAGCGGCTTGCCACGTACCTCTGGGTGGGGTATCCTTGGGCAGGGACCCCCTAGTCACTCGTTTCCTCCGTGGTACACTAAGGCTGAGACCTGCGGCACAGACCAGGGTGCCGGCTTGGGACTTGTCCGTGGTTCTCCTAGGCCTGTCCCAGCCACCCTTTGAACCTTTAGAGGAATCTCTATTAAGTACTTCTCTCTTTAGACCCTTCTTTTGCTGGCAATCGCCTCGCTCAAGAGGGTCGGGGATCTTTAGGCCCTCTTAGTGGCCCCTTCATGTCTTGAGTTTGTGCCCGGGATGGGAAAGGCATTTCTCCACCCGAGGCCAGGCTATGTCCCCAAGGTTCCCACTGATGTGGCTCGGTCTATCACGCTGCAGGCCTTCTGCCCTCCCCCATTTGATGATCATGAGCAGGAGCAAGAACAAGGTCTGTCCAGTGCGAGCACTGGACGCTTACGTTCCAAAACTGCCACTTGGCGTAGGTTAGACCAACTGTTCGTTTGCATTGGCTTTAGGACCCCTAAGGGGGCTCCAGCTTCTAAGCAAATACTAAGCAGGTGGATAGTCGAGGCTATCTGTCTGGCTTATGAGTCGGCCGGATTAGCCTCTCCCCTGAGGGTCCGGTCCCACTCCACTAGGAGCATGGCGGCATCCAAGGCTCTCGTCTCCGGAGTCTCCTTGTCTGATGTTTGTGTTGCGGCTGGCTGGTTCCTCACCGCACACATTCATGAGGTTCTACCAGCTAGACCTCGATGTCGCCCCGGGAACCAGGGTGCTCTCTCAGTGAGCTGGGACACACCCGGATGCTGACGTCGCTGAGGTGGCGTTGGCATAGCGTTCCCCTAGTGCTTCGACACAGCTCGAGTTCCCAGAAAGGGAACGTCTCGGGTTACATATGTAACCCTGGTTCCCTGAGGGGAACGAGACGCTGTGTCTTTGCCTCAGCTCCTGGCGCCTCCGGGCCCGCTTCAGGCATTCATGGCTGACGCGCCCCGGTTTCAGACGCGCCTTTATGCTCTTCCTCATGACGTCACCGGCTACCGCCGGCAGTGACGCATTCACACGCGTTCGTTTCTCATTGGTTGCACAGATGTTCACGTGACTCACGCAAGGCTATTTCCCCTAGTGCTTCGACACAGCGTCTCGTTCCCCTCAGGGAACCAGGGTTACATACGTAACCCGAGACGTTTTGTTTCTTTCTTAGCCAATCAGTATCATTTAACCGTCATCATTGACGTAGTTAGCACCCTCTGTTAGAGTATAATTGCTGTAACAATGTTATTGTAAGTGGGGCGGCCTACGAACTCCTGTGAGACCTGAAGCTTCTGCTGATGAAACTGCAAACTAAACTTCACTAAAATGTCTTCTATTGACTGCACTTCTGACTCCTGCTCTTCATTCAACATATCTGGTCCTCGGGTCTTAACTGTAAATTCCCCTACACCATGTTCTCACAGTGAAAACATTAGCCATTCACAAATATTTTCTCAGTGCGTGAATGACCCTGTCAGCGTAGGAAAGACTGTTGTGATGTGCTGTATATCCAGCCAAATTACATTCTTTGAATTCATACTCACCTCATGGGTCTAAAGAACAAAGAACAAACTTGAATGAGTAGATGCATGCTAGCTATTTTAATACACACATTTACAGGGGAGTGGGATATTCAAATACCACTCACCAATTCTCATTGGCCTTTTCTAAAATATCAGAGGTGCTTGCGGCTCCCTAGTGCGATCCCTTTTGTGAGCACTCAGCACCACGTCCACAGTCTGAAGGAATGATAACCTTATACCACCAACTTAATAGTTAAAACAGGAGTTAAAATATGCACCCTGAAAAATCAATTCATATCCATGATAACATCTGTATTAATGATTTTTTTTCAAACGAGAGTTTACAAAAAAGGTTTCTGAGGTTTGCTCCCCCCCCAGACCAGAGCCAATTAATGCCTGCCTTGTGCTTTGAATATTTTTTTGTTATTACAGAATTCATATTTTCTCGTTTTATTTGTCTTATCTTATTAGTTCTGTGTATAGAATGAGTAAGATATGGATAATTAATCTTTAATTACTGTATTTAATTTTTTATTACTGTAGCTTTATTACATTCTCCCGCGATTTGCGAATCTCAAAGTATCGCGGTAAGTGAGTGGACGCTCTTCTCGTTCTGTTTTACGCGCTGAATAAACAAAATGGACATTCGTCGTTTTTTAATAAATCCACTACTAAAAGTGTCAAATCTATCAGAAGAGAAGACAGTGGACATCTACTCATCTCGGAAAAAGAGGCGGCTTCTTCTGCATTAGGTAAGATATTGTAATGTCTGAAGTAGTTCTATGACAGGTCAAGGGAGGCTCTGTTTATGAACTTTAATCGGAACGAAGAAGAACACACTGTAGCAAGCGCACTCGTCTAGCACTCGCTGTTTTTCGCGGCACTACTGAACTCCCTGTGTTAACTCTATCACTGCCGATGCAAAACAAAACAGCAACTATAAAGAGTCTGTTCTATTTGCTATTCTTTGTATAAAGCAGGGGTTCTCAAATAGTGGGGCGCGGAGCGATGCCAGGGGGGGGCGCGCGTTACCCTGGGGTACATGCTTTTTTTGCCAGGGAGTGTTTTCTTGCACTGAACAAGAGCAGTAGATATGACGTTCAGATAACCGTCTCCTCATCCTTTGACGTGTACGATCACACCAGTGTTCATGTGTCACGTGATCAACCACTAAATTCACACGTGTTTTCACACGATATCTGGCACTGATCCAAAAAAAGACTCGCTCAGAGCTTGTCATTTATCACAACAATTCAGTGTTTTCAACCACATAAGATTTCTTTTAGGTTTCAACAAGTTGAGCCAACAAGTTGGTGACTATTTTGAATTATCTATCATACAGCGCTTTTTATGACTGCGGTATGTCAGGCGACAAACATGACGCGTTGCCATGAAAACAATAAGGCGAAAGTTCCAAAAGGGGGGGAGGGGGGGCGCGCAAAATGTTTACCTCTTCCTAAGGGGGCGTGACAGAAAATAATTGAGAAGCACTGGTATAAAGTCATTGTAAATGTATTTTATATGTAGAATGAATGATATGTAAATATGATATAAAAAAAATCTAAGCTCGTGGTCTGCTGGCCTGGTAGGTGCCCCCCCCAAGCACAAAAGTGAAACTCCGCCTATGTTCTGAGGTAATTATATTTTGCCCGCGAGACGATACCAAATTACTACTAGAGCTGGCCCGCCGGTATTATACAGCACATTCACCGCTAACACTACGAATCCCATAATGCTCTGCTGTTTTCGCACGCCAATCAGGGCAGGACCCAGAAACGCTCTCTCCTCTGTGACAGTAGTCATAGCAACTTTGAAGCTACATCTGTCAGCGAGCTAACCCATAGATGTCAAGCTAACCCATAGGTAACCCGCTTGCACCCCCCGTCAACAATGTAGTAACGTGTGCAACCCCCACCCCGTCAACAATCTGCCCGCGACCTAAAGTGTGCTTTGGATTTTGACCCCCAGTGCAATTGAGTTTGACACCCCTGCACTAGTGTTTCGAAACAGTGTTCCTGAGCATTGCTTTGAAATGGGGCTGTCACGTGACCCGTGGGGATTTCGGTACAACACCTGCATGTTCAATCGCGAAATTGCCCATCTGTTCAATTCAGACACAGAAAATGATGACTTTGATGGATTTGGATGGATTGATTAAAACATAACGTGTTTTGTTAAACAGTGTATTGTTAAATGGTAGGTCAACTAAGTTCAACTAAACAAACTGTTTTGCTTCCGTTACCTTTTTTTGGAGACCGTATGTTTTAGCATGCACCTTATAATATATAATTATATTTTTTAAGTACAGAAATAGAACCATAGCTGAAACTGCACCTTATAATCCTTTTGCCTTATGGTGCGGAAAATACTACGGTAAATGCATTTGTAATTGTGTATTTGTTTTTGTTTTTTGTTTTTTTACCAATATGCATGTTTGTGTTGTTTTGTAAGGAACACACACACACACAAAGTTGCACAATACAATTAAACTTATTAAATATACAAATAAACCTTCCCAATGAACAAAACTTCTGAATGACACAGTTGGTGTAGGAATTTTTATTGACCACCAGATGACAGAGTAGAGCACTGTGTCAAATGCTTCGAAGCTCCTATACAGTTCCATGTAAAAGCGTTACTGCTTCGGAAGCTTCGTTTGGCACATCCCTATGCAACAGCAGTGCAGACACATATGAACAATACAAACATATGAGCAGCACAAACAACAACCAGCAACTGAAAGGTGGAGAAGGAGAACTAAATATACTAGTGGTAATGAACAAAAGACACCAGTGATGATTAGTGACCATGACAACTGATGTGTGACGGAAAGTTCTGGAACAAAAAAACGAGACCAAAAAGGCAAAATAGTTGTCCTGGATGAACTGTGCTGTAACAAGAATGATAACGAGCTGGATCATTTTAAACTCCTTTTTTTAATTCATGTCAAATTGATGTGGAATATTCAGCCCTTGACCACTGATGAAAACATTTTATTTGGCAAACCCTCTGGTGAGTGCATTAAAGAAAAACAAGTAAGAGCATAAAAAATGCAAACTGAAAAGGCATGCACATTTAAAAATGTTGGGTGCAAAATCAGAGATACAGAAAAATCAAAGTAAATCAAACACACACCAATACAGTTGCCATTTATACATATCCCAGTAACATTTGAAACATCATTGATCTTCATATATATATATATATATAAATACAGTAATACCTCGGTTTACGAGTTTAATTCATTCCAAGAGCAGGCTCGTAAACCAAAATGCTCGTACACCAAAACAAATTTCACCATAAGAATGCACTAAAAATCAATCTATTCATTCCACACGACCACAAATGGCCATTTGAAATATTTTTTTTGGTTTTACCCTATTAATTGCAGTTACAATTATAACCAGTAAGATCTCATATAAATACTAATTAATAATTGACAATTAAAATCTAAAAATACTTGACAATTTACTGTAATGCACTTCAGCTTTGAGCAGCGTGCGTGTAGGAGACGAGAGGAGGGGGGAGCGGGGAAAGCAAGGATTCAAGTGCAAATGAGTGAATTTGTTATAATAGTGCAGAAAACAAAGGAAGTGATAATCCAGAGTGAAGGTCATGGAACATAGGAGATCGGAGACGGGGAGCCGCGAACGAACGCATTGGAACCGCGAACGAACACACGGGATATAGCCGGGGAGATGATATGAGAATCAGGTGTGTCAGTGCTCAGTGACCACGGCCCCTTTCACACACACACACACACACACACTGCTTGGCGGAACCTTCTGTACGGCTGATTGTTTCAGACGGACCATTTTGACTGCTGCACTGCTGCTGTTTCCTGTTTGCTCGAGTGGATTGCGTTTGTTTGCGTCGTATAAACTTGTTTTTGTTTGAGATTTTAAACTCGACGTTCGTTCTTATTGCTAAATAAGATAATCGATAATTAATAAACTGTAATCGTTAGCTTTGATCTTAGTCGCTAAACGCGTTAGCATTGTGCTATCTTACTGTCCGTGCATACAGCGTTTTCTCTCTCACGCCTTTTTTCCCGAGTTCATCAAACAACTGGTGAATTGGATCAACACACACGGTGAGTCATGTCATCTCTTATAATTGTTACATGTACTGCCTGCTTCACGCATACTCTTTCTGTCTCTGTCAGCAGCAAGGGCTTCATATGTGATAAATGTAGGGACATAGTCAGGCTAACAGAGAAGATCTCAGAATTAGAGACACACATCCAAACTTTAATCGAGGATAGTAAGAATGCAGGGGCTTTAGATACTGCTTTGGATGCAATTGGAAAAGTTTTTGGGGCAGACCTGATCTGTTGAAAAGAGATGGTATTCATCCCACCTGGGATGGTGCCGCTCTTCTCTCTAGTAATTTGGCACATAGTCTTAGAGCTAAACCTTGACTAACTGGGGTCCAGGTCAGGAAGCAGACAAACTGGCTAAACCAGCTGTCTGCTAGCTGTCTCACGTCACAGAGGTCAGATAAATTACAACACATAGAGACTCTTTCACCTAGATATCATCCTATAGAGACTGTGTCTGTTCCCCGAATTAGCAAATACAAAAAATTCTCAAAACAAAAATTTAAATAGAAAAACGGATATAACACAAATGAACAAATGATAAAGCTTGGGTTACTGAATATACAATCTCTTTCCTCAAAAGCATTTATTGTAAATGATATGATTACAGATCATAAACTAGATGTGCTGTGTTTGACAGAAACCTGGCTAAAACCAGATGATTACATTACTTTAAATGAGTCCACCCCTCAAGATTACTGTTACAAACATGAGCCTCATCTGAAAGGTAAAGGAGGAATTATTTTGTTGTAATTTATGGGAACACGATCAGTACTGCTCAAAGATCTAATTTGAAATATAATTCTTTTGAAGTGATGGTCCTTAATGTAAAATCATCTAGTGCAAGTAATAATTCCTGTTTAACTTTTCTGCTGGCTATTCTATACAGGCCACCAGGGCACCATACAGACTTTATGAGTATATTAGCCCAGTTCTGTCAAACCTGCACTGGCTTCCTATTAAACACCGAATACATTTTAAAATCTTGCTAATTACTTACAAAGCATTAAATGGTTTAGCTCCACAGTACTTGAACGATCTCTTAACACATTATAGTCCTTCACGTCTATTGCGATCCCAAAATACTGACCAGCTTATAATACCTAGAATATCAAAGTCAATTCCTATTACAGTTCGGGAAGCAGACACACTCTGTCAGTTTAAATGTAGACTAAAAACACATCTCTTCAACCTGGCATACACATAACACATTATACATACATTTTTAATCCAAATCATGTAGAATGATTGTTAGGCTGCATAATTTAGATAAGCCGGAACCGGGAACATTCCCATAACACCTGATGTACTCGATACATCAGAAGAAGAATGGCATCTACGCTGATATTGGTTTCTGTTTATTCCGAGGTTATCGTGGTCAGCTGGATCCGGGCTATATCCAGATCAGATGAAGGACCTGGACACGAGCACAGCACTGCCCTGAAGTGTCTGCGGAGATCGTGACTCTACTAGACCCTCCCCTGTGACGATCATGAACCCATCTCTAACCGGACCAAATTGGACTTCATATTGGACTTGAATTGTTGTATAATAATCATGCACTGTTTGGCTGTTGGCCAGAGGAGAACTGGTCCCCCGACTGAGCCTGGTTTCTCCCAAGGTTTTTTCTCCATTCTATTCTTCATTCGTTACGTCACCTGCCGGAGTTTTGGTTCCTTGCCGCTGTCGCCTATGGCTTGCTCAGTTGGGGAAACTTAACACTTAAAATTCATCAATTGTATTGATTCAGCTGCTCTTTTGGGGCTTCTGTTCAGCCAAACAAACTTTGTTTATATTGTTTTTCCTGTAAAGCTGCTTTGAAACAATCTACATTGTAAAAAGCGCTATACAAATAAAGGTGACTTGACTTGACTTGACTTTATCAAAGAATTTGCTGATTTTCTCTCAGAATTAGTAATGTCTGCAGAAAAAGTCATAATTGTCTGTGATTTTAATATCCATGTAGATAATAAAAAATACACATTGGGATTGGCATTTAGAGACATCTTAAACTCTATTGGAGTTACACAACATGTATCAGGACCCACTCATTCTCGTAATCCTACTTTAGATCTAATATTGTCGCATGGGATCAATGTTGATACTGTTCAAATTCTGCAGCAGAGCGATGACATCTCAGATCATTACTTAGTTGCGTGTAGATTACCATTAGCCAAAATCGCAAAACTAACTCCGTTATAAATATAATAGAACTATCACTCCTAACATAAAAGATAGCTTTACAAATAATCTTCCTGATCAGTTTCATCTACTTAACATCCCAGATAGCCTAGAAGAACTTGATGTTTCAACAGAAACTATTAACTCTCTCTTTTTCAGTACTTTAGACACTGTTGCTCCGTTCCGCTTAAAGAAGATTAAAGAAAATAGTCCAACACCGTGGTACAACGAGCACACCCGGGCCCTCAAGAGAGCAGCCAGAAAAATGGAGCGGAGCTGGAAAAAAATCAAACTTTAGGTATTTCGCATTTCATGGAAAGACAGCTCTATTGCATTCAGAAAGGCCTTAAAATTGCTAGATCTGCTTACTTTTCTACCCTCTTAGAAGAAAACAAATACAACCCTAGGTATTTATTTGATACAGTGACTAAACTAACAAGAAATAAAGCCTCAACCCCAGATGCTTTAAAACAGCACAGCAGTAATGACTTCATGGACTTCTTTACTTGCAAAATTCATAACACAATTATAAGACAAATTATATATTTATAATTATAAGACAACCATAAAATGATTGTTAGGCTGCATAATTTAGGTCAGACGGAACCGGGAACATTCCCATAACATCTGATGTACTCAATACATCAGAAGAAGAATGGCATCTACGCTGATATTATTCTCTGTTTATTCCAAGGTTACCGTGGTCAGCCGGATCCAGGCCGTATCCAGATCAGATGAAGGACCTGGACCTGGACACGAGCACAGCACTGCCCTGAAGTGTCTGCGGAGATCGTGACTCTACTAAACCCTCCCCTGTGTAGATCATGAACCCATCTCCAATCGGACCTAATTAGAATTAATATTAGACTTGAATTATCAATAAAATAATCAAACTATCAATCAATCAAATCAATCAATAATCAAAACACTTATTATTCATCAATTGTATTAATTCGCCTGCTCTTTTAAGGCTGCTGTTCAGCCAAACAAACTTTGTTTATAATGTTTTTATGTGACCACTGTAAAGCTGCTTTGAAACAATCTGTATTGTAAAAAGCTCTATATAAGTAAAGGTGACTTGACACACACACACACACACACACACACACACACAGAACTAGGAGACAATGAATTCATGAACCGTGAAAGTTACTGCTTAGAGGTACTGTATATATATAAGAGAAGGTGAGAAGGGACGTCATTGGCAGGTGACGTCATGAGCCAGGAGTATATGAACACGCCGTGACCCGAAAGCCGCAGCTTCAGTGTCTTCAACAGCGCTCGAAGCTAACGTGTTTGCAGTGCATTTGCTGGCTGTAAGTTTGATTCTTGTTTGATCACTTACCTGTTTTTTTTTATGATGGCGGATACACAGGATTTTTGGCGTTGTGTCACTCCCAGCCCGTGTTTCATCACCCGTGTTACACACGCTCTCTGTGTCACATGTTTGGGCGAGGACAATGCACACTTTGCGGCTGCCGCTGCACACTCTCCACTCACGCCTGGCAGTTTTCGAGGGAACTGCTCAGGCTCGCGATCCTCGTGGGTCTGGCCCCGCTGCAGCCAAGGCTCAGCAGCAGTAACGCTCATGGGGATCGCAACTGGATTTAGTAGCGGGGTTGGAGACGGGCGACACATTTTCTCCTCCCTTACCTGCTGAATCCGCCCCCACGCAGGATTCGGAAGCGCACCAAGCTGTGATTACTTCCGACCTGGGTGAGGAAGCGTTGCTGAACCTCGCCAGTTCTGAGGAGCTGGAGGTGGATGTCATCAGCATCAATGTGGATGAGGTTGAACTGCCATCAACCTCACCTGCATTTGAGGAGCTGCTCGAGGTCGTCACTAGAGCAACGGCAAGGCTCGGTCTCGAGTGGCCACCTGAGCCAAGGGACGCTCGCCCTAAAAGTAGGCTGGATGAGCTTTACCTACCTGCCCGGGTGCAGCCTCAGCGTTGGGGTTTGCCGTTCTTCGCAGACCTCCACACCGAGTTCTTGGAAATGTTACGCCTCCCACAGAGTGCATGGCAGCGTTTCTGCTAACTATGCTACTCTTGTGGGAGCTAAAGAAAGCGGCTATGGGATGATGCATAGAGTGGAGGAGGCGCTGGCTTACTACCTTGGCCCCCACTCATCGCCACCCTGACGGGGCAGACCTCGATGACAGCGGGGGAATTGCCGGGCTGCGCAGGGCCACCGATCTCTCTCTGCGGGCTGCCAGGGAGACGGCCAGTTCCATTGGTTTCAGGAGGCTGCTAAGCAGGAGGTGGTGTTAAGGAAAAACCTTCCACGCCGCTCTTGAGTAGCTGGGTCTGCGAGCCAGCCGCAGCCCAGCATCAGATCCTCCTACCACGCTGCTCAGCTGCAGAGCGTGGTCACCCGCCAGCCTCCTCAGTTGGGTGTTGGTGCGGGTCGGCGCGCTCAGCCACAGCCTTATGGCAGGAAGACAGATCTGAGGACTGTCCTCCAGGCCAAGAAGGCTAAGAGCAAGAGGCCCTGATGCCAGCGTCTTTCGGCCTTGCAGATATTCCCCCCACTGGTCTTCCTCGAGGGGTAGATCAGTGCCCTGCAAGCGCGGTAGTGGGCCTGGTACCTCGAGGGGACCAGGTCATGCTCCCCGCAGGGCTGCCTGGACAGGTTGCCCCCTCTGAGGAGGGTCCTAGAGCACCTGCTCCAGCCGCTCTCTGGTTTCAGCCAGGGCCCCGGAGTGGGAAAATATATGCGTCCAGACGTCGGTCTCGAGAGGCTGATGCCCCTAGTAGATTTTATGGCAGCGTGGTTACGTCTGCAGGAATCTCTCAGTGGGTCCTGCGTACCGTATCAGAAGGATATGCTATTCAGTTCCGGGCTCATCCACCCGGTTTTTCGGGGGTTCTGCCAACTGTGGTGGACCCCGAGCAGGCTCTGGTCAAGGAACAGGAAGTCGACTCACTGCTGAGGAAAGAGGCCATAGAGTATGTCCCTCTCTCAGCTAGAGATTCGGGCTTTTAAAGCCGGTACTTCATCGTTCCAAAGAAGGATGGAGGCTTACGTCCTATTTTAGATCTTCGCGTGCTGAACAAATTCGTCAGGTGACTGAAATTCAGAATGCTAACTCTGAAACAGATCGCAGCACAAATCAGGTCCGAGGACTGGTTTGTCACGATAGATCTCAAGGATGCATATTTCCACGTCTCTATCCTTCCACAGTATCGGAAGTTCCTTTGGGGCCAAGGCTTATCAGTACCGAGTTCTTCCGTTCGGCCTGGCTTTGTCTCCACGTACTTTCACCAAGTGTGTGGGATGCAGCTCTGCTCCGATCTCGAGGGATTCGGATCTTAAATAACATTGAGGACTGGTTCATTCTGGCCCAGTCTCAAGAGATGGCGGTGCGACATCGAGATGTCGTTCTCACACACATGAAAGAGCTCGGGCTAAGACTGAACGGCAAAAAGAGTGTGCTCTGGCCGAGGCAGTGCACTACTTTCCTCTGCGTTGTATGGGACTTGTATGTGTCGATGTTAGCATGGCTTTCCCCCGTGCACATCACCTCAATCCTATCTTCAGTCAACAGCATAAAGCTAGGCCAGCTGGTCACTGTCAAGTCAAGTCAAGTCACCTTTATTTATATAGCGCTTTTTACAATGTAGATTGTTTCAAAGGAGCTTTACAGGAAAAACAATATAAACAAAGTTTGTTTGGCTGAACAGAAGCCCCAAAAGAGCAGCTGAATCAATACAATTGATGAATTTTAAGTGTTAAGTTTCCCCAACTGAGCAAGCCATAGGCGACAGTGGCAAGGAACCAAAACTCCGGCAGGTGACATAACGAATGAAGAATAGAAGGGAGAAAAAACCTTGGGAGAAACCAGGCTCAGTCGGGGGACCAGTTCTCCTCTGGCCAACAGCCAGACAGTGCATGATTATTATACAACAATTCAAGTCCAATATGAAGTCCAATTTGGTCCGGTTAGAGATGGGTTCATGATCGTCACAGGGGAGGGTCTAGTAGAGTCACGATCTCCGCAGACACTTCAGGGCAGTGCTGTGCTCGTGTCCAGGTCCTTTAGCTGATCTGGATACTGTCAGACACTTCCAGAGAGTTCTGTGTCCCATGGCAGCAGCCTCATGTGTGATACCACTAGGCCTGCTCCACATGAGACATCTGCAGTGGTGGCTCAAGACCAGGGGGTTTTCCCCGAGGGGAAATCCTTCCCGCCTGATCAAGGTTTCAAGGCACTGCCTGCGACCCTTGAATCAGTGGAAGAATCCCTGGTTTCTTGCCCAAGGACCTGTACTGGGACCAATCTGTCACCGCATGATGCTGTTGATAGACGTTTCCAGCTCAGGTTGGGGGGCGGTCTTGAGAGGCCACTCAGCTCAGGGTCTGTGGAGTGGACATTGCCTCTCCCTGCATATAAATGCGCTGGAATTCTTGGCCGTCTGGAAGGGGCTTCAGGCCTTTCTCCCAGACCTTTGGGGACACCACGTGCTAGTTCAATCCAACAACACGGCGGTGGTCTCCTACATAAACCATCAGGGGGTTTCCGCTCTCGTCAGCTTTGCAAGCTAGCCGGGCGGACATTCTTCCGGGTCCAGGAACAAACTTCGCTCTCTCCGACCAGTGTACATTCCCGGGATCCCAGAACACGGGAGCATACTTCCTGTCAAGGCAGGGGCCGAGGCCCGGGGAATGGATGCTCCACCCCGAGGTGGTGGAGCAGATTTGGAAGAAGTTCGTTCAGGCTCAAGTGGTCCTCTTTGCATCCCACGAGGCGACCCATTGCCCTCTATGATACTTCCTCTTTCCCCCAGCCCCTCTAGGGCTGGATGCGATGCAACAGGAATGGCCGAGGCTACCCCTGTACGCCTTTCCCCCCGTAGCCCTGTTCCCGGGGGTTCTAGAGAAAGTTCGCCAGGACAGGGTCCGTCTCACCTTAATTGCCCCGCGGTGGCCGGGCAGGGTGTGGTTCTCGGACTTGGTGTCCCTCCTAGACAGAATAATAAGAAGTTGGCATCATTCTGGAGTTTCTACAAGAATGGTTCGCTACTGGGCTGTCCCTCTCCATGCTTAAGGTTTACATGGCTGCCATTGCGGCTTACCACGTACCCCCAAGTGGAACCCCTTTGGGTTGGGACCCCCTAGCAGTGCGTTTCCTTCATGGCACTCTGAGGCTAAGGCCTGCGGTACGCTCTTGGGTGCCACCCTGGGACCTTTCCCTGGTACTCCATGTTCTGTCCCAGGCACCCTTTGAGCCGCTCGAGACATCTTGGAGAAATTCCTCACCCTTAAAACGGTGTTCCTGTTAGCCATCTCCTCCTTTAAGAGGGTTGGTGACCTTCAGGCCCTTTCATTGCCCCCCTCCTGTCTGGAGTTTGCTCCCGACCTGGCAAAAGCCTTCCTCTTTCCCAGACCGGGATACATCCCTAAAGTGCTTTCGAGCCCCGCTCGTCACACTATACTGCAGGCCTTATGTCCTCCCCCCTTTTTCAATCATGACCAAGAGTCCAAGAACAAGGTCTGTCGAGTGCGAGCACTGGACACTTTTGTCCGCAGAGCGGCTTCATGGTGAAGGTCGGACCAACTCTTTATATGCTTTGGGGCTCCTAAGGGAGCTCCAGCATCAAAAAGAACTCTGAGCAGGTGGCTAGTCGAGACACCCTGGCTTATGATTTGGCGGGTCAGCAGTGTCCACTGCATGTCCGCTCCCACTCTACTCGGAGCATGGCTACCTCTAAGCTTTCTGCGCAGTCCCCCCTTGCTGATATTTGTGATGCGGCTGGCTGGTCCTCACTGCATAACTTTATTAGGTTCTACCAACTAGACATTAACCCCGCTATGGGAACTTGGGCCCTTTCGTAGTGAGCTACGTTAGCTTGGCCTACTCTGTACGCTGAGGCAGCGTGGGTATTCCTCGTTCCCATATGCGTTCGATGCAGTGTTGAGTTCCCTTGACAGGGAACGTCTCAGGTTACTTACGTAACCCTAGTTCCCTTAGAGGGAACGAGACACTGCATCTCGTGGCCTCAGCTCCTACGCAGGCCAGCTGTTTCAGACACTGATCAAACTGCGGCTTCCGGGTCACGGCGTGCTCATATACTCCTGGCTCATGAAGTCACCCTCGGTTAACCACCCTTCATTAATTTGTCCTTTATTTATCCAGGAAAATCCCAATGAGATATCATAATCTCTTCTTCCAGATAGACCTGGTCAAAAAACGGCAGCACACATAGTTTCAGACAAATTATAAAAAAACAGACAATCCAACGGCAGCACACATTGCACTATTGGATATAGGTGATAATCCCATACATTTCAAGCCAATACATTTATTACAAAGTTATGTTAATACAATTATTATACACCACAAGAAAATACACATTATATATACACAGTGTATCCCAAACCACATCAGGCACATCTGTAATGTATCTGATTGTTTTATACTCTTTGGCCACTAGATGGTTTTGTGAGCAAATGAGGCTTACAGATATTAACCCTTTTGTGAACCACTTGGCTGAAAAGGTTCAATGCTTCATGAGGCTTCGTCTCGCCATCACTATCCTTTCTCCTGTTTGTTGTGAGGTCAATGTTACACTTCCTGTCGGTGAGGTCTATTGTCACTTCCTGTGTGTTGTGGCATCTCTGTCTAGATGGCGCCCGTTGGTGTTTCCTGATTAGTGTGTGGATGCCGTTAGCAAGTTACTTTGTTTTTGAGTGCCATTTTTTAGTTTGTATTCAAAGTGTTTTGTTTTCAGTTTTTTGAATAAAGTTTAGTTTCATTTTGGAACCCTGCTCTCCTCGTTTCCCTCTCCGCATCGCAAATGTTTCCAAACATGTGACAGTTGTCCTCCATAATTCCTTTTCGTTCAGACAATAAAGCATTTTAATGCGAGGAGCTTGTCTTCGTTCATGACTTCAGAAGTGGGAAATTTCCAATAGCATATTAAGGCAGCTTATCACCACGAGCGATGCGATGCAGCAATAGCAAATTGAACCCATTTTAATTAGTGATGGTGTTTGTCCTTATTCAGTCACATGTTCCTTTTTTTAAGTTTATCCGGCCACTCATCTGTTACCATGGACACTAATCATCTCAGGTGTTCATCATTTTTTCATTACTGCTTGTGTATTTAGTTCGCCCTGTTCACTATTCAGTTTGTTGGTTGTTTTTTTGTGTTCACTATGCTTTGTGGAAACACTGCTCTTACTTTACCCTCATCTTCATTAAAGTGCCTTTTGATCGTCATCTTAGTCTTTGATTCGTGACAACTGGATGTGATGCGACACGACAACTGTCATGTTTGGTGTAGACAGAATCACTAATTATAGTGAGCTCAATTTGCTTTTGCCATGTTGAAGAGAAACACAAAATCAAGCAATCCTCTAGATTCTAGTTGAACTGGTGTTGATATAAATTTTAATAACCCTGCCTAAGAAATGATAGATGGTTTGAATTAGTGATTGATGGTTTGTTGAGGTCACAGTTTACAGTACCCATATTGCTAGAAATTTGAGACTTTACAATTTCAGTCTTTACTCATTTCTCACTTTCTTTCTTTCTGCAACTCTTTTGAATGTGTATGTTCAGGTTTATGTCTTAGGTATTAGTTGTTTTGTTGGTATTATGTGTTAGAATAATCGATAAAATCTTGTTTGTATATAAAGAGAAAGGTTCTTGTATTATGTGCTTTAGACGAAATAGACAAATTTAATGTCTTGAACTGCTGAACTTGTTGCCTTGCTAATAAATGGTGCTTTCACTGTTGTTTGGATACTAATATCCATTGCAAAGATAATAGTTACAGCTCATTCAATTGAACACTGGATAACTCACTTGTTAAGCCTTAAAATTCTCCATAAATAATTTAAAGCTGTTTCCCTTACAGCTTTGTTTTAAACTTATCTTTTCCACATGGTTATGCAACGTATAATGTCAAACATAAGTGAAAATACATTTTTTATAAATTTTGTTATTGTTATTATTAAAAGACAGTTTAAAGGCAGCAGCACATATAAGATGTAAAGTGCCAATCCATTTCAATGTGTGCACAAGAAAAGAGAAAAATCTATCATTATACAATAGAATATGTTTGATTTAAATGTTTCTTGTGAAACATATTTAATCATACGTGGTTACTTTAAAATAGCCACCAATATAGAAAGAGTTTTTGCTGCCATGACTGTAGTTAACTGGGTCACGCTAACCAGCCAACTTTGACTCTTTTTTTTTTTATGGATTACAAAAGATGCTGTTAAAAGAGTTGTTGCCTAGTTCTGGATAAACCACATGGGGACCTCATACCTTTCATCTCAGGTAACTGTGCTTAGAGGCAAGAGAAGTGTAAGGTAGTCTGAAAAGGTTTTTGGCATCACTGCATTTTTTCCCAATTTGCAGAGATCCATTCAAGTAAAATTTTACTTTATCCTTTAGTCTTATTGATTGATAATTTCCACAGTAGACAATGTCACTGAGCTTTTGTCTTAAAGTAAATATATGTGAACTGCAGAGTATGATTCAGTCTGGTTGGAGATATAAAGCCTATTAGATATTCTGAGTCAATTTTAGAATTTGTTTTGCATCTCATAGCAACTAGACACGTCTTTCCAAACACTACAAACTAATGCAGAAACATGCACGTCTGAATCGTTTTCTTTTAAGAAATGATATATTATCATGTATTGTATTTTTCTGTAACCATTCACAGAGTCAGACAGTGTATGATCGCCAGTGTTTTAAAATCTGTTCAGATTGTGAAAATTGTATAGTGCATTCCAACCTTATAGTTAAAATCATTTTTGTAGACGTTTTATATTTTTATATTTAAGTTAAAGAGGGGGTAAAGGTGTTGTGCAGCAAGACACAGAAGGATGACTATAATCTTGAAAAAGTCCCCTGTTATCCACTCTTTACCAGTGGTGAACAGCACTTTATAAGATGTTACAGTGAACTTTCACCCCTCGGACTCAACCTGACAAAATTATTTTCTAACTGGGGCACCTGAACCTGCTGTAAACCTCAATCAAAGATAGATGAAGTCAAGTAAATGCACTTACAAAAATAATTTTGGGGTGGCTGTATATGCCCTTCAAAAGCTTCTTGCACATATTCAAACATGCAAGTTTTTTTACATATTGACAGCCTCTCAAAAAAGTCATCGACCTTTGTATTATTAGGTCTGCGAATTGCATTCAACATTTGCCTGAAAAACCAAGAACATGGTCAAAATAAATTATTTTCTCTTTTTTCTCTAAATCAGAGACTTCAGTCATGAAGGAAATTAAAAGGAACATATTCTCATGCTTCTACAGCTGTATGGGCTAATTTAGCAAAAACCTTTGATTCACAGCAGTTCTTCACTGCTGTGGTTTTGTCACCTAGCTGATAGTCTATAATTGTGCTTAAACAAGTCTTGACACCAAAATTGTGGAAAAGCAAGCAAATTGTTATTGAGGCAGAGAGGATTTAAATTATTTTGCTGCATTTTTTAATTGAGTGGTGAATCGATTTGGTATAGTCATTGTCACATATTGTCTCGTGTTGCTCCCTTCCAGGTCCTTTTATGTATCTTCCAGGTCCTGCACGATCCCATCTGTGTCTAATCAGCTGTGTCAGCTGTGTCTAATCAACACAGTCAGTTGTGTTGCATTTACCCTTGTGTATTTATATCCTCCTGTGTTCCCTTGTCTTTGTCAGTCATTGATGTTATGTCGTGTGTGGATGCTGGCTCTCTGTGTTCCTGGTTTCCACTGTGAGTGCCATTTTGTTTTGCATTTAAAGTATTTTGGTTTTGGTTTTCAAATAAAGAAACTTTTCATTTGGAACCTGTTCTCCTCGTCCTTCCTCTCTGCATCGCACACTTCCCAAAGTGTAACAGTCATGTCATTATTTGCAATGCAAAATATGGCCTAACACAGGTCACAAACACCCCCTTGCGGTCTCTCAGTAGGTCAGACATAGTGTGCTTGACCTGCTGCTGTATACGCTTTACACACTAAAGCTGATGTTCAGTGGCTTAGTGGGCAGCATTGTGGTCTTCAGGGACTATGCTTAGCAAGGGGACAGATTATCTCTCACCCCACTGTAAGATCCATTTGAAAACCTCACAATGTCAGCTTTTGTGCTGCAATAACATCTTATTGATTATTACTGATATTTATTTTGACAAAAATAAATAATATAAACACTTTCAATACAGGTTAGGTCGGTCATTCTGGAATGCCTTTATGCTTTTGCTGGTCATGATGTCACCTGCCCGACACATATGCTTCGGACACAGTCATGCTAAGGTGTTCCACATTGGTAACAGTAGCACTGGTATGTTTGACAACCCTGTTTGCAGCGATATACTGTTAGCGAGCATCTCAGCACAATCTCATGGCAATTTGTAACTATTTTAAATTTTGCTGAATTGGTGGCTAATTTGTTTGAATATGAGTAAAATCTTATTTGCACGTTTTAATTTGATCTGCTTACGATTTACATATGGTTACGTTTAGACATTCATCCCTATTATTTTATAAGGTATGTTTTTGTATGATTCACATTGTAAAAATCCACATGAAATCACCTAATAACATATATTTGTCACTCACTTTCAAATCGAATTAGAATATATTTTTCTACAATAAAGTATTTCTCCAATTTGATCATATTTTTACACGAATGTTTGACCATGACTGACTGAACATATTAAACTGACTGGAGAAGATTTCTATGTTAAAAAAGACCTACACCTACACCTACCTATTGAATAATCATCATGGACCAAGGGTAGTTCAGAGGTATTTATAGTCTGGAGCTAACTTTTCTGTTAAGTTCTCTTCGGCAAACTCCAAATGAACTGCATTTTGTACTGATTTTTATTTATATGATGTCATATCAGTATGTTCTTCAATTACCCTTGAAGTATTACAGGGCCTTTAAGGCTGATTATTCGACCACTTGTTCAGATAACCCAAGAATATTTTGTGTAGTCTTGCACATTTCTAAGAAAATAGCTAGAATAGAAAATTTACTGAAAAATACAATTTTGCTGGCCTGAAGAACAAAAAATGATTTATTCATCATTCAACAGTTTCTTGTCTCACATAAATAAGGTGAAATGCTGTCTTCCTCTCATTCAATGCTGAAGCTGTGACAGAGGTGAGAGTTGGCCAAGTTGTCAGGTAAATAAACCAATGGTGTGGTGAAAAAAACAAAACGGCTTAAGGCTAATGCTACTCAAAATCCAGCTAAATATCTCAAAAATACGAATATGAAAGAGATAATGACCATGGGAAATTAATTTAAAAAGAACAATATTCAACTTATTCAACAGTTCGGAAATTCTCCATGTTTAAATGCCTGCAATAATTGAAGTTTTCAAATGTGTCAGTCTCAGACTTGTTCATGACACTTCCTGAGCTATGGTCAATTAGATATGAGAATCATCTAATTTTCCAGGGAACACTGAACCCACGGTTTTGTGTGAGTAGAAAATAATTTATACTATTTATCCCCCTGCTATCGAGTCTCTCTAATAGGAGTACCCAAAATCAAGAACAAAGTCTTCATATAAATGATTTGCTTTCTGTAAGAGGACAATGACATGAACACTTCAAGATGAAGGTGAAACTGACAGATTTCATGATAAAAATGTGCTATGCGTTCCTTACACGTTTAAAAGGGTGTTTTAGTTCACCCCAAATTACTTTTTATCATTCTTAACTTGTAGCCTCAGGCTTTTCCCCCTGCATCAGTCTTTTTTTCCCCACTCACACTCCGTCTGACTCAATATGTAAATGCAGACAGCAAACATTTAAAGCAGACAGTAAGTTTAAAGCCACTTCTTGTTTAATGTGTGTTTAATTTAGTGACGAGACACACTTATTAGACTGGTTTAAAACAAATGTATGTTCTTTCCCCTCTTGACATCAGTTTCAGAATCATCTTGATAGCACACTGACTTCTAATAAGGTGACTGTCTTCAGTTTCTTTCCCACGCTCCCCTTTATTCGTCTAGTTAAAAAACTAGTGGGGATTGTCTATATAGTCTCTTAAAGACCCCTTGAAATGGATTGATAAGTGCAGCTATTTCTTGTGATCACACATTTCCTTTTGAAAAGCGAAGTTTTGGTTGGACAAATTGAATGACTCATCCCACTTTTTTATGAAATAGTCATTTAGTCATTATTTATTATTGCTACTTAATGTTAGGTCGTATTGAAGGGAGGGCCATTCTAGGGGAGAAGCCACCAAAGCCACCTCAGTGACAAGGGTCGACGAGTGTCTCGTAGCTCACTGCGAGAGGACCAATGTTCCAGGAGCAGATTTGAGAGCAGAGCAGAGCGCGGTTCGAGGTTCTTGACGGGGAGGGGGGGTGTAGAGGGGTTTGCGACACGCCTACTCTCAACCACAGATTCAGCGCCACTGCCGCTTGCAGCTGCGACACAATACAATTTTTGATACAATTTCGGCCAGATTAAAAAGCCCAACGGGCCGGACATGGCCCGTGGGCCATAGTTTGCCCACCCCTGTCCTAGACTATTCATCTGCTTGGAGGGGTCCTGAAGCAAACAAACAACTGGTCAATTTTACACCAAGGGGTAGACCTATGGATGTAAATGTCCAATACTATGTACTGGACAGACCTTAATCTTAAACTTCTGGTCCTGGTCACTGAAGGGAGGAGGGCAGAAGGCCTGCAGCACGAGCCACATTAGTGGGCCCTTTAGGAACATAGTCTGGCCTGGGATGAAGGAATGCCTTGACCTTCCCAGGTGCAAACTCAAGACAGTAGGGCGCTACAGATAACACATATAGGTCACCTATTCTAGTCTTTAGAGTGAGGAACTTAAGGGGAACCTCTTCTATAGGCTCACAGGGTGCCTGGAACAAACCTTGAAGTACCAGGGAAAAGTCCCAGGTAGGAACCTTGGTCTGTACTGCAGGCCTCAGCCTTATAGTACCACGGAGGAACGCATGACTATAGACACGTCACCCTGAGGTACGTAGTAAGCAGCTATGGCAGCCACGTAAGTCTTCATCTTCATTGTAAATCTTCAATCTTCGTGGGTGGGCACAGCCCTGCAGAGAATCTTCCTGCTGGAACTCCAGCACGTTGCCAATCTGACAGCTAACAGGGTTCACCTATTTCCCGAGGGGTTGATGCGATGGTGACAAACCAGTCCTTGGACCTTATCTGTGTCATGATCTGAGTTTGATGAGTTTCTTGTCCGAGCAATTTACAAGGCACAAATCTAGGATGTACCACAATCCTCCATCCTTCCACCCTGGAGACTGTTTATAAAGAGTCAAAGGGGGTCTCCAGGGTGGTGCCGCAGTCCAGGGTGGCTCAGGGAGGACCACCGGCGGTGGCTCTGGCGGGGCCGGCTGGAGGACCGGCGGTGGTTCTGGCAGGACTGGCTGGACGGCCGGCGGTGGTTCTGGCTGGGGCGGCTGGAGTGAAACAGTGAAACGGGCTCGGCCGCTCGGAGAAACAGTTCATTGGGCTCGGCTGCTCAGGGAAACAGTGAAACGGGCTCGGCCGCTCGGAGAAACAGTTCATTGGGCTCGGCCGCTCGGGGGAGCGGTTCATGCTCGGCCGCTCGGGGAAGCGGTTCTTGCTCAACCGCTCGGGGAAGCAGTTCATTGGCCATGGGACTCGACATACTCGGTTTGCTCGCGGCGAGTGCAGGCGCTGCCAGGGTGATATCGGGCGCGGATGCGGGCGAAGGTCCTGGCTCGTGCGCTGCCATGGCTGGAGGATCGGCTGGCTTGTGGGATGAACTGGATCGGGGACAGATGCTCTCCAGACACCTGTCGACGGCTTCACGCCAACTAAGGGCCGTGGTATCTGGAAGCTCCCGTAGATGGTGGTAGTTTGCCCCCATCCAATACATGGTCTTGATTGTGGCGTCGTCTAATCCCGAGACGGCGGCGAGCGCGCAGAACTCCCGGGAGATTCCTATCAAATCCGGATTTCGCCGAGCAACGGCGATGAACAGGCTGGCTAACTCCATTCCAGCAAAAAGAAAATAGTCTTTGTGGCGACTAAACTAGGTCGGTTATTCTGTCAGCAAGGATGCTGGTGTGTGATGCGGAAGAACTCGAACAACGCGGAGTCTCAAACTTAAAGGCTTTATTCTTAAATGAAAACAAAAGCACCCAAGGGTGCAAACTCAAAACACAGAGGGCATCCACACACACGACGTCCATAAACACCCAATAACCGACAATGACAAGGGGGACACGAGAGGAATAAATACAAAAGGAAATGGGACACAGCTGTGATGATTAACTGGGTAATTACTAACAAGACAGGAGAGGGAAGGATCTGGAAAACACTGAGGAACCCAGATGTGAGAGGAGTGACAGGACTGTGACAAAATGTAGCGATGCTCCTTTCTTATGTATTTATTACCAAAAATTACAACATTATTAATAATACAGATAAAATTCAAGATTTCCTTGATTTTCAAGAAGTCCTCATAATTTTAGGATTTGATAAATGTTTAAACCTGTTTTGACTGCACAAACTAAAGATATTCTGTCTTTTACATATTAAAATATCTTATTTGCATAGCTGGCATATTTTGACCAATATTGAGTGATAATTGATACGTTCTGAAGGTTGACTGGAGTTTTTAATGTTTTTACAATATAATTTTGCAGAATTATTTTAATGTTTACTTAACTAAGCTCAAGCAAGAATATTTGTTCAACTTCCAACATTTTATTAATTGGCGTTTTTAGAGTGCATATCTAAATATGACCAAGTTTGAGGAGATAAGAAAGAGTTAAATTCTACAAGCTAAAAAGCACATTCTACCCTCAAACCTTTTCATGTTGATGAATGTTAATCTTTCTTTGATACACCAAGTTAATGAGTAGTTCAGTGACTAACTCAAAGTGGAGCAGTATCTATCGCTCTCCTTTCATGCTGTTTTATACAACATCCCAATGCAGATGAGCTACATACAGCAAGAGGAGCAGACATAGATTAATCATCTTCGCCCTATAAAACCTTGTCACCACAGCACATATTGATGGTGTGAATCTTATTGATTGACTCATGACACAGAGCACTGGGTGAGCAGTACCGCTCAGTCATTACTTCTGAAGGAGACCCAATGAAGACATCACACCCACAGGCTCAGAAAACATCACAATACACAATTATTTCTTGAATCGCTAACTTTTCAAGCCACTGATTTTGTAGTGATAGCTAATTATTGGAGAGGAGAGCGAGGAATGTTTTAATTAACTGACTGCTGAAAGTTTTAGAAAAATAATGCTGAAGTTTTCTTTTTCTTTTTTTCAAGACATGTTTTATTAACTAAGTTCGGGAGGAGCATGTTCAAGCTCTACACGTTAGATGGATTTTCTACGAAAACCTCCGGACTCAGGAGCGATTCTCATCCGCCTAAACACGCTGACTATATCATATCCCCCTCAGCATTTCATCACGGGTGTCAGACCAAATAAACGATTCCTGAGCAACAAACAAGCAAACGCACAGTGAGACGCGAGGCCTGTTCTCGCCACCGCAAGTGAAACATCCGCATTCAGATAAAGCTGGTTGAGCAGCAAGCTCGAGTCTCAAGCAATGCTCTTCCCGCAAGGAACGGGCTTTCCACCAGCGCCAGGCCGCCGCCGCGAGCCTTCAGCAGACCGCGCTGCAGTTTCAGCTCACACTCTCTCTGTCCGTCAGCTCACACAAACAAGAGCAGCTGTAATCCTCCCGGCGCTTTGATTTCAGCAAACGCTAAATCACGAGCAGTTTGTACCATCTTGATGCTACTGTTTCGGGGAATCCACGTCTGAAATGTGATTGTTTTAAACTATGCCCCAAAAACTTTTCCAATTGCATCCAAAGCAGTATCTAAAGCCCCTGCATTATGCGTTATATCCATTCTTAGTTGTTTGTACATCAATACAAATTTGAGAGTATTTGAGCATTTGCTAATTCGGGGAACAGACACAATCTCTCTAGGAGGATAACTAGGTGAAAGAGTCTCTATGGGGCGGTTTCCCGGACCAAGATTAAGCCTAGTCCTAGACTAAAATGGCCATTTAAATCAGATTAACAGAAATGTGATTTCTCTGTCATGGTTTAAAAAAGTCTAAGACTTAGTCTAGTCCAGAATTTAATAGGCTAATTTCCTGGAGAAAGACTAGAGCAACTTCAGGACTAAATCGGGACTTAAATTAAACCTACCAGGAGGCAGGTTTAACTTCAGATTAATTTCATTTAGACGACAAATGGATTACTTTGACTATGTCAATGATGATCAGTGCTTTCCACCACCATAAATGTCCAAAGTGTATGCACTCCCCAGTTAGAGTTTTCAAACATTGTTGCACGGTGGAAAGGTGCAACTCGTGATTCCCGAATTTTCCTCAACTCATCTCTGTATTGTCATGTCTGTAGCTGTGAAGCTGACGTGCGATGCGGAGAGAGACGCGGAGCACGGAATCAAACTGGAAATACTTTAATTATAAAACAAAACAAAAGGCACGCAAGGGTGCAAAACATAAGGAGGCATCCACACGAGACAACCGCAACCAACACAAAGATAACTTTAACAAACGACAACTGGGGAGTGAACATGGATAACTTAAATACTGACAATGATTACAACTAGAACGCAAAACACCTGTGACTAATAAGTGCTGAGGGGAACTGGGTGACGGTGAGATCAGGAACGGGGAACATGTGACACAAAGAAGGTAAACTAAGAGTCCAGGGTGAAAACTAACATAAACGTGACATTACACCCCCCTCCCGGCAGGCGCGACCTCGCGCCGGAGAAAGTACGACACTGGGTGAGGGGGGCGGGACCGGCTGAACGACCGGTGGTGGCTCCGGCGGGACCGGCAGTACTGGCTGGAGTGCCGGCGGTGGCTCCAGCGGGACCGGCAGGACCGGCTGGGGTGCCGGCGGTGGCTCAGGCGGTGGAGCAGGCAGTGCCGGCTGGGGCGCCGGCGGTGGCGCAGGCGGTGGAGCAGGCGGTGCCGGCTGGGGCGCCGGCGGCGGTGGTTCAGGCGGGGCCGGCTGGAGCGCCGGTGGCGGTGGCTCTGGCGGGGCCGTCTGAAGTGCCGGCTGGACGGCCGGCGGTGGCTCTGGCGGGGCCGGCTGGAGTGCCGGCTGGACGGCCGGCGGTGGCTCTGGCGGGGCCGGCTGTGGCTCTGGCGGGACTGGCTGGAGTGCCGGCTGGACGGCCGGCGGTAGCAATGGCGCGGCCGGCTGGACGGCTAGCGGTGCCAGCGGTGGTTCTGGCTGGACCGGATGTAGCTTTGGCTGTGGTTGCACCGGCGGAGTTTCCGGGAGGGCCGGCTGCCACGGCTGCTCCGGCTCTGGCGGGTCGGGCCGCCACGGCTGCTCCGGCTCTGGCGGGTCGGGTCACGGCAGCTCCGGCTCTGGCGGGTCGGGCCACGGCAGCTCCGGCTCTGGCGGGTCGGGCCACGGCAGCTCCGGCTCTGGCGGGTCGGGCCACGGCAGCTCCGGCTCTGGCGGGTCGGGCCACGGCAGCTCCGGCTCTGGCGGGTCGGGCCACGGCAGCTCCGGCTCTGGCGGGTCGGGCCACGGCAGCTCCGGCTCTGGCGGGTCGGGCCACGGGAGTTCGGGCTCGGCCGCTCGGGGGAAACTCAGTTCGGGTTCGGCCGCTCGGGGGAAACTCAGTTCGGTTTCGGCCGCTCGGGGGAAACTCAGTTCGGGTTCGGCCGCTCGGGGGAAACTCAGTTCGGGTTCGGCCGCTCGGGGGAAACTCAGTTCGGGTTCGGCCGCTCGGGGGAAACTCAGTTCGGGTTCGGCCGCTCGGGGGAAACTCAGTTCGGGTTCGGCCGCTCGGGGGAAACTCAGTTCGGGTTCGGCCGCTCGGGGGAAACTCAGTTCGGGTTCGGCCGCTCGGGGGAAACTCAGTTCGGGTTCGGCCGCTCGGGGGAAACTCAGTTCGGGTTCGGCCGCTCGGGGGAAACTCAGTTCGGGTTCGGCCGCTCGGGGGAAACTCAGTTCGGGTTCGGCCGCTCGGGGGAAACTCAGTTCGGGTTCGGCCGCTCGGGGGAAACTCAGTTCGGGTTCGGCCGCTCGGGGGAAACTCAGTTCGGGTTCGGCCGCTCGGGGGAAAGTCAGTTCGGGTTCGGCCGCTCGGGGGAAACTCCGTTCGGGTTCGGCCGCTCGGGGGAAACTCCGTTCGGGTTCGGCCGCTCGGGGGAAACTCAGTTCGGGTTCGGCCGCTCGGGGAAGACACTGCTCATCGTCCGCTCGGGGAAGACACTGCTCATCGGCCGCTCGGGGAAGACACTGCTCATCGGCCGCTCGGGGAAGACACTGCTCATCGGCCGCTCGGGGAAGACACTGCTCATCGGCCGCTCGGGGAAGACACTGCTCATCGGCCGCTCGGGGAAGACACTGCTCATCGGCCGCTCGGAGAAACGGAGCATGAGAGCCGGCCGCGGGATACAGCACACTTGGTTCACTCGGCTTTGTAGGATGTGCCGGCAGCTCTTGCTGTTCAGATCGGGTGTAAGCTCTGTCCATACATTTCATTACGGCGTCCGGCCAGCTTAGACCCGAAATGTCTGACAGATTTCCGGAAAGGCATTGAATCGCCCCGATCTGAAACAGCGTTTTAATGGTGGCCTCGTGCAATGGTGCGCAGCAGGCGGTGTATATAAATTCCAGCGCGAACTGCGCGAAATCCGTGTGGCTTTGAGCAATAAACAAAAGCTGCTGTTCCCACTCCATTTAAAGTCCTTAAAGGCGACTTCACCTGGTCGTTTGTTCTGTCATGTCTGTAGCTGTGAAGCTGACGTGCGATGCGGAGAGAGACGCGGAGCACGGAATCAAACTGGAAATACTTTAATTATAAAACAAAACAAAAGGCACCCAAGGGTGCAAAACATAAGGAGGCATCCACACGAGACAACCGCAACCAACACAAAGATAACTTTAACAAACGACAACTGGGGAGTGAACATGGATAACTTAAATACTGACAATGATTACAACTGGAACGCAAAACACCTGTGACTAATAAGTGCTGAGGGGAACTGGGTGACGGTGAGATCAGGAACGGGGAACATGTGACACAAAGAAGGTAAACTAAGAGTCCAGGGTGAAAACTAACATAAACGTGACATGTATACTCATTTAGAAAGAAGAGAGCATAATGGAATTTTGCTTGGTGACAGTGGGTATACTCAGAAGGATTTCTTGTTTATGCCATACTTGCACCCAACAACAGCTGAACAACTGCGCTACAACCAGGCTCATATGCACACAAGGGGTTTAGTATTGTGTTTGTATTGTGCCACTTTAAATAGATATTATTTAACTTTCAACCCTCTGTTCAGATCTGATACATGAAATAATAAAAACAAATTTTGTTAAAAGTGTACAACCTATCGGTCTGGTATGTTACTGAAACCACCACAACATCCATCTTTTCTTAATAAAACAATACTTATTTCACAAATTCATGTACTGATGTGACTTTTGAGCCTTGTTGCATTTCTCTCTCCTTCATCTCCAGTTCCACTTGTAGTATCTTCATCTTCATTTCATGCTCCTCCTTAAGATACTTCAATTACTGTTCATGAAAATCATTATCCAATTTTTCATGAACAGTTAGTCTTTTCTTCTGGTTACCAGTACTGGCAGACATTGCCACCCTTGCTTCTGAGGATGTAGAGGGTAAGCTGCTTTCCAATTTTTCAGTTCTGTTTTGACCTTCTCCTTGAAATATGAACCGTTCCTATATGGTCAAATAAATACAGATTAAACTGGAAAATGTTTCACAGCATAAGACAGAAGCAAATAGAAGTTTGAGAGAAGAGAAACAAAAGCCAAATAGGTATTAAATAACTATTATAAATATAACAGTGATTTTAAAAAGCCATAATAAAACTAATGATTCTTACCTGAAGTTCTTGTATTGTTCTTGTAGATGTGTGTTCATTTGCGTTAAATTCATTACAAATCGATGTCCAGGCATTCCTTTTCTTTGATTCAACAGCAACTATTGTTGCAGTTTATCTTCGATAACAGGATGTCTCAAAACTATTTGCTTTAAAAGACTTTTCTCATGTTCAGAAAAGTTCTTTGATTGCACTCTCTTTTCAACTTTCATTGCCATTTGCTTCTCATTTGCATACAATTTTAACCTTTTCTTAGTCATTCCATGTTTTATAGGCAACCTCAATCCAGCTAATCCTGATTTGCACAAGTGGTATTAAATTAATCGAGTGTATTTTAGTTCAGGACTCCATAGTCCAGGTGTTAGTAATCTGTACTTAATCTGTGTTTCAGAAAGCCATTTTTTAATACATGATTAACTATTCTAGATTAAGGCCTACTCCTGTCTTAATTTAATCTTGGTCTGGGAAACCGCCCCTATGTGTTGGAATTAATCTGACCAATGTGATGTGAGACAGCTAGCAGACAGTCGGCCAAGGTTCAGCTCTAAGACTACGTGCCAAATTACTAGAGAAAAGAGCGGCACCATCCCAGGTATAATGTCGGACATCATTAGCGCCGATGTGAATAACAATCTTAGAATATTTACGATTAGCCTTAGCCAGCACTTTTAAATTTGCTTTGACGTCAGGCGCTCTGGCTCCCGGCAAACATGTGACTATGGTGGCTGGAGTCTCTATTTTCACATTCCGAGTAATAGAATCGCCAATCACTAGGGCACTTTCAACAGGTTTCTCAGTGGGTGCGTCACTGAGTGGGGAGAACCTGTTTGATGTTCTGATCGGAATGGAACAGTGGTTTTTGACCCGCGATTATGCCGTCCCACAGTCACACAGTTGCCCTGCTGCACGGGCTCTACAGCCGGAACCGAACAATGTACAGGGTTTGCTAAGCTAGTCGCATCCAAAGTACTATCTAAAGCCCTTGCATTCTTACTATCCTCGATTAAAGTTTGGATGCGTGTCTCTAATTCTGAAATCTTCTCTGTCAGCCTGACTATGTCCCTACATTTATCACATGTGAAGCCCGTGCTGCTGACAGAGACAGACAGACTATGCATGAAGCAGGAAGTGCATGTAAGAATTTCAGGAGATGACATGACTCACCCTGTGTGTTGATCCAATTCACCAGTTGTGTGATGAACTCGGGGGAAAAAAAGGCGTGAGCGAGAAAAACGCTGTATGCACGGACAGTAAGATAGTATGTGTTTTTAGTCATTAAATATGCAACATGCATCTGATATAAATTAAACTCCCTGTCAATTTTATAATTTAAAGGTTATTTTCTTATGGAAATCAGCGTATTTTACAAACCATAGTGGTGTTTTGTTATTACTTGCGTATATATTTAGATGTCTGTAAATAATCTTCAAGAGATTGAAAACACTGAATAGCAACAAGTGTTGAGAGCTTTCTCTGGGTTACCTAGGTGAAATCTACTTCCTTCTCGCCAGCCAACGTGTTGGAATTTACTCCTTATCGCCACAATGTCCAAGATTTCGATGTGCCTGTTTGATGATGAAAACTTCCTATCTCAAGTTCCTTCGCCGTATTCCACTGATGAAAGGAGCTCCCAAGCTGAACAAAACACTGCAACTGAGCTTCCAACATCACCACGCGTTCATCGCACCCTATGACGCCGAGGCTTACACTCACCTCCACCATTAAGACATCCGCAATCTTACTTAACATCCTACGACACCTCAGCACTTACATCAATAGTGAAAGGAAAATGACCAAAGCAAAACTAACTAGAATACAGATCTCGCTCCAGTCAGCTGTACCATCTCCAAATCCACTCTACCTTCAAAATGCCTCAAACCTTCGCTCCCTAAATCTTAATCTCTCTCCCTTGCAAGACCACATCTTCAAGCGTTAAGTCGCAGCAGCAGCAGCACACTGCAGTTTTCCAGCACTGCACCTCACATGTCAGCCTTTAGTGACACACGCCACCCTCCAAGTGTGAGCTTGCCTCCGCCAGCGCTGCAGGCTCAGCACAGACGCACGTACCTAACCTTTCCCTTATTCTTGACCTGCAGCCTTACCATCCGGTTCTAGCGTGAGGCTGCCTCCGCTAGCGGCGTAGGCCCAGACACTGTTTTATCTTCACTTTCTACCCCTTCTGTCTCTCTCCAGGCATCAACCCAAGCGTGAGGTTGCCTCCACAAGTGGCTTTGGCCCTGGCCTTTTTTCCACCTAATTCTCTCCACCATGCTAAATCTCCTTTCATCCTGTTCTCTGCAATGCTCATGCAATTCCAGAAACACTCCTGCTTGGAACCACCCCTGTCGCCAACAACAGTAGAACACAAATCCTCACTGAAGTTCAGGCTGCTACCACCAGAGGCAGACCCATTCCCAACCAGTATATCAATATTCAGAGTTGATATTTCTCGACGCCTCTAAATTTCCATTCTTTAAGCCTTTTTCTCTTCAAACCACTCATTTTGGAAGATTACATGTGGAGTGGAAGAGTTCAAGACTTTCCACTCCACATATAATCTGCTTCACATTGTCTCTATCCACCACCACCGATTAATATTGCATTTCAACAACACCAAGAACATCCAAGCCAGCTTCACCATGGGTTACCTAGGTGAAATCTACTTTCCTCTGCTGAAATTTAATCCTCTGCTCATCAGAGGTATCCTAAGAACTCAACCCACCAGCTCAGACACCAGACAACCAATTACGTTGGAAATCCGTATCCCCACTCTCCGCCAAGGATTCCACCCAAATGTTGTCCGACCACTCAACGCCATGATCGAGCCATATTGGCTTCAGTTTCCTCAGATTCTATCACATCCAACCCTAATCCAAATCCATCCATATTCTGACTCATCAGCGCTGCACGATGAAAGTAAGATAAACCAAACCATAAAGGCCTTTAACTTCCACGAACAACAACAATCCCTCGTAGCCTACCTTCATTTAAGAGATCAGGCCAAACTCACATCCGACCCAGACGACTTCAATCCCCCCATCACATATTTTGTTCTAAAACTAGCAGATCCAAGCACTGTGCCGCAGGTCATCGGAAGCCAAGAGATGCATTCAATCAAATCAGTCTCTCCAGAAATGGCTTTCACTGCCACAGAGACGATGAGGAAAGAGACAATCTCCATCATCCAACACGTGATACGTTTTCAGAGGAAGTTCTCCACTACCGCAGCAGCGATGCACCTCCACTCCCTCATGAGCTCAGTTCAAATGGAAATTATTCCACTGCCACCTACATTGCTGCAGCAATGATGTTCCCCGACACTCCCGCAGGAGTTAGCCAAGGGGAAATTATCCCACTGCCGCAGCAGTGAAGCTATCTTCATACTGGCTTTTCGGTTCCCTCAGATGCTCATAACTCACCATCACATCCAGCTTTACCCCAAAATTACATCCTACAAATTCTGACTTATCAGTGCTGGGCGACAAAAACATTTCTTACTTCATCAAACGAAGAAACACCATTTCACCTACATCTCTAATCTTCCATCACCTATCCAACCATATCAAATCCTCCTAGCCTACCTCCATTTCAGAAACTCGCAAGCTAAACTCCCATTCGACCCACTCTCCATAGACGATTCCAACCCATGTTTTGGTTCCAAACTTCTAAAAAGCTACGCTACTCCAAACCGGATTCTCAACAGACCATTTATCCAGCCTTTCATTTCGCATAGGAGCAGCAACCACGACTGCACAAAAGGCCTTTCCCAACAGTAAATACAAGCAGGTCTTGCTGGTCTTCAGAATCTTTCAAGAGCCACATCAGATCAAACAGATCGCACATCAAACAAGCTCTTCAAACTGTGTTGAGCATCAGCTCCTCCCCACTTACAACTTCATGGCCACTGCTTTCCATTGTTGCAGCAGTGATGCTCCCGCAGGAGCCAGGTCTCTCAATCCTCCACTGCCGCAGCAGCAACGCCCCGTAGGAGCCAGGTCTCTCAATCCTCCACTGCCGCAGCAGAAACGCCCCGCAGGAGCCAGTTCTCTGTAATTATCCACTGCCTCAGCAGTGACGCTCCCGCAGGAGCAAGGCCTCTCGAATTATCCATTGCCACAGAAGTAACACTCCCGCAGGAGTCAGCCACGGGGAAATTATCCCACTGCCGCAGCAGTGATGCTATGTTCATCCTGGGCTTTCGGATTCCTCAGATGCTCAGAACTCACTCTCACATCCCGCTTTAACCCAAAAGTACATCCTACAATTTCTGACTTGCCAGTACTGGACGAAAAAAACATCTCTTATTTTCATCAAACAAAGCAAGACCAACCTAACAAGAAAAGGCTACTTCATCTACATCTTCAATCTTCCATCACCAATCCAGCCATATCAAACCCTCTCAGCCTACCTCCATTTCAGAAACTCACAGGTCAAACTACCATCTGACCCAATCTTCATAGATGATTCCAACCACCCCATCTCACGTTTCTGGTATCAAATACACCTTAAAGCTACGCTACTCCATACTGGCTTCCCAACAGACCAATTTTCCAGCCACTCTTTCCGCATAGGTGCAGCAACCACCCAACAGGCCTTTCCCAACAGCAGATACAAGCACTGGGACGCTGGTCTTCAGAAGCTCAAGAGCTACATCCGATCAGACAGATCGAACATCAAACAAGCCCAACAAACTCCCATCAGTTAATATCTGCTCCTTTCCACATACTATCTTCACGGCCATAGCTTTCCACTGCCGCAGTAGTGATGCTCCAGAAGGAACCCAGCCCTGGAAACCCCTCCATTGCCACAGCAATGTTGTTCCCCCACACTCCCGCAGGAGTCAGCCTATGGGGAAATTATTCCACTTCCGCAGCAGTGAGGCTCCCGCAGGAGCTCAGTTCTGAACTTGCTTCCATCACCGTAGCAATGATGTTCCCCCACACTCCCGCAGGAGTCAGCCTAAGGGGAAATTAATCCACTGCCGCAGCAGTGAGGCTCCCGCAGGAGCTCCGCTCCGAACTTCCTTCCATCGGCGCAGCAAGGATGTTCCCCCACACTCCCCACAGGAGTCAGCCTAAGGGGAAATTACTCCACTGCCGCAGCATTGAGGCTCCCGCAGGAGCTCCGTTCCTAACTTCCTTCCATTGGTGCAGCAATGATGTTTCCCCCCACTCCCGCAGGAGTCAGCTAAGGGGAAATTTATCCACTGCCCCAACAGTGAGGCTTCCGCAGGAGCTCAGTTCCGAACTTGCTTCCGTTGCCGCAGCAATAATGTTCCCCAACACTCCCGCAGGAGTCAGCCTAAGGGGAAACTACTCCACTGCCGCAGGCGCTCAGTACTGAATTTGCCTCCGTTGTCGCAGCAGTGATGCTCCTGCAGGAGCCAGTTCTCTCGAATTCTCCACCGCTGTAGCAGTGATGCACCGCTACGCTCCGTCAGGAGCTCAGTTCAATGGAAATTCCACAGCCGTGACACTCTCACTGGAGCCAGTTCTCTCGATTTTCTCCACTGCCGCAGCAGTGACACTCCTGCAGGAGCTCAGCTACATGGGTGACTTGCCTTCATGCTCCTACGGGAGTCTAACATTCCTTGGAAATTGACCTCCATCATCACAGCCTCCTTGCTTTCGCCAGCAGTTCAGTGTCTCCTGAAAGGTTCCATTTGCTGCGGCTGTGATGTGCCTTCCTGCACTCGCAGCGGCCCAGAGGAACCAGGTTTTCACCCAACTCGCCTTCTCGCAACAAGTTGAACAACAAGCACATCTCCAATGTTAAAGAAATACCATCTCCTTCGGACCTCAAGCCTTCTACAGCCAATTACCAGTGATACTCATCTTCCGAACACAAACACCAAACTTCCTTACTGAACAGACAAGAAGCCCTCCCGAACTCGGGACTAACCCCCCCCCCCCCCCCCCCCCCCCCCCCCCCCCTTCAGCTTTCACCTCGCAATTTTTGGGGTTCATCAACATCTTCCTAGCGGCTGTCCGACTTGGTTGCAATTTTTGGGGGAGTGCTCCTGGTTCGGGCTAAATATCGAGCTCGGAGCCCTCTCCTCGGACAGCACTCCAAATACACTTACCATTTACTGCTCCTGAATCATTTGTAAGTGTGAACTCGTGAAATTATGTTTTATTAACTAAGTTCGGGAGGAGCACGTTCAAAGGATTAACGCAATCAACTTGTCATCAGCAATTACACCTCATCCTATCAGCATGAGAGGAAACATGTATATATAGTCATGTTCGACTCACCTACACCTCTTGACGGTTTACGGCATCCCTCCACCACCCCGACTCCTCACACTTAATCATTCCTATCAAAGTCAGGATACGGGGGGAGTGCTCCAGGTTCGAGCTAAATACCGAGCTCGGAGCCCTCTCCTCGGACAGCACGCCAAATACGCTTACCATTTACTGCTCCTGAATCATTTGTAAGTGTGAACTCGTGAACTCTGCAATTTGCACTGACATGCTGTCAATCAACGTCTGGGTCACATCCTGATTGATGACAGCCCATTCTTTCATTGTCTTGCTCAGATGCTTGTTTCTTGTTGCTTCTCGAGTTTGTCATTTTTCATTTTTTATTTTAATTTTTTTCCACCAGCCTCTTGAGGTTTGACCCCAAGTCCTCAATGGGATTAAGGTTTGGGGAGTTTCCTGTTCATGGACCCAAATTTTTTATGTTTTGTTCCTTTTTATGTTTTGTTCCTTAGTTATCACTTCTTCCTTATGGCAAGGTGCTCCATAGTGCTGAATGTTTTTGTACCATTCTTTACTCATGGTTGTACCATTCTGTATTCACACCTTTTGCAGCATATCAATATATCCCTGATATTTTCCTTTAGAGAAGTGGCTTCTTTGCTGCTCTTCTTGACACTAGGCCATCAGTTCAGAATGTGTCTGAAGCAAGCCTGGAGGTGCAAGAAGCTGAGGCAAAAAGATGCAGTGTCTCGTTCCCTCTTCAGATCACTATGGTTGCATACATAAGCTGAGACGTTCCCTTTCAAGTCATAAAAAGCGCTAGGCACCTTAGTGACAAAAACCGAAGATGTGTCAAAGCTCACTACGATTGAACCCACGTCCCCAGAGCGGAGTTGAGGTCAATTTGGTATAACCTCTGGAATGTGTGCAGGGAGGACCAGCCTGCCACATCAAAAACATCAGCAAGGGAGACCCCTGCGAGAAGAGCCTTAGAGCCAGCCACACTCCAAGTGGGCACGGACGACCATAAGGGATGGCTGTTTGGCCGACCCGTAAGCCAGAGCGATAGCCTCGACGATCCATCTGCTCATGGTACCCTTGGGGGGCCCAAAGCAAAGGAACAATTAGTCAGACTTACGCCAAGATCGCTCCCCAGCCAGTAAGGCACACATCCATCGATGCCATAATGTGTCAACAGGGAGCTCCCAGTACAAGACCTTGAGACAGAAACTAGCATTTGTTCCACATACCTAAGGTGTGTAGACACTGCCTTGTGACCTTGAGAGTGCGGAAGGGGTTGCCCCTCAGGGAAAAACCCTCTGGTTCTGAGCCACCACTGTAGTGGCCTCTTGTATAGCAGCCTGAGAGGGATGATGCTGGAAGCAGCTGCCATGAGACCCAACACTCTCTGAAAGTACTTGACAGTTTCTTTCCACAGGCCATTTCCCTCTTGAACAGTTGAATTAATAAGAGATAAAATACTGGGAAGAGCGCAGGGAAAGGGAAAGAAAAACAATGCAGACGGATGTTATGGCTGACATTCTGTCCTTATCTATCCCCTCTCCCGCTCCAGACAAAAAAATCCCAGCATGTGACCACATGTACTGTGTTTGTTTATGTAATATTGTTTGCTATGTAAACTCATGTTGTGTATATGTGCAATGGAAGCTTCAACACCAAGACAAATTCCTTGTGTGTGCAAGCACACTTGGCAATAAACCTCTTTCTGATTCTTATTCTGACAGTGAGTGACTGGCCTGTTTGATGATCTTGATGGCTGAAAGGATGGCATTGATGCACCCATACAATGCCTTGGAAGGTGGTCTGCTGTAGTGGAGAAAGAACACTCTCCTTTGCATTCAGCCTCAAACCCAACTCTTTCATGAGCGTGAGAACGTCATCTCAATGTTGAATTGCTAAATGCGGCAACTGGTCAAGGATTAGCCAGTTGTCGATATGTTTGAGAACACGTAACTCTCAGGAGCGCAGCAGGGATGGCGCTGTGTCCATGCATTTGGTGAAAGTGAGGGGTGACTGAGTTAGGTCAAAAGGAAGTATGTGTCTTTAAGGTCGATTGTGACAAACCAGACCTCAGACCTGATTTGAGTCAGGATATGTTTAATTGTCAACATTTTGAATTTGAGTTGCATCACTGTGGGCCGCAACCTGCCATCCTTCTTGGAAATGATGAAGTAACGCCTGTAGATGCCAAACTCTGTCCAAGAGTGGTATGTGACCGGTCTCTGTTCGACTCTGCGTTGTGTTTGATGATGGTGATCGAAGAGACCGGGCAACAGGATTTTCACAGGCCGTATTTTATTTTGCACTGCTCAAATAAAAAGAAAGAAATAACTCAGTGAGATCGCGTGGCCTTCTTCATTCAACCTCACTGCATCCGCGCTCACCGCGAACTGACACGTGACTTTATACACGCCACATATTAAAAATATATGAAACATATTTCAAACACATACATTTTACATAAACTCGAAACAATATTGACAGAAACATGAGAACATTTTGGAAGAAAACAACATCTCTATTCCAAGATATAAAACTCATGTCACACTTTGATGCTGGAGCTAATGAGGAACCCACCTCTCTGCATCCGCGCTCACCGCGAACTGAGCGCGGGCAACTGCAACCGGAAGCTCGCTCTTAAAGGAACCACGTACAATTAATAATCGAAAATGTAAATGACTAAATACAATTAATTACTGCCAAAATAATAAACGAAATGACATTAAATCATGAAAGAGTAAGTAATACAGGTCAAAATAATTATACAAAAATAAAATAATTATTAAATGACAAAAAGTGATTTTGAGTGAAATTAAATAAACATAACACCCGTTACATTCACCTCCCCTAATTTCACCAAAATACTTTCATGTACATAGAGGATTTTTCTTGAGAATCACAATTTAAAACAAAAAACCACAGTAAGTTACAGCAATGAAAGCTATCTGTCTTAACAGATACAGAGAAATTCAAGGGTGATCAGGCCTCAAAAACCTCTTAGTAAAGTATGTTGCCAAATACATCATACCACACTTAATTTTTGCATCAATTCCTCATTTACATTAATCTTACACCAATTAATGAAAAAAACTAAATCACACTAAATTGAAAAGAAAATGCAAACTTCTAACCCAGTCATGAAAATTAGAATAAACTTAAAAGAGATTGTGACTTTTTCACAAAACGGTCTGAAAAATTTGGCATCTTAAATGGCTTTTGAGCCATGGTCTCAATTAGACGGTTGACTTTCTTTACTACTCTACCAGCCCTAGTAGTAACGTTATCTTGTGCAGGTTCAGTTCCTGGCATTGACACTTCATCACAAACAGGTAAATCTGAGTCAATAATACCTGAATTGGTAAACTCAACTGTTGCTGAAACATTGTCACAATCAGAAGTTCTCGCGCTCAGCATTTTATCAGGGAGGATCTGGTTTTGACCATCTTGACTGGAATAAACAAAGTAAGTGTCACTCTCATTTTCTTTCTGTTCCACTTGTACATCAAGACTCTGAAACATCCTCGTCTAATACTAATGATTGAGTTCCAATTTCAGGATCTTCATCCTCTAAGGAATCAGTGGAATTGGTTGATTGGCTGTCGCATTCTGAATAGTCTGTGCAATCGTCAACCTCTGATCCACATGTTTCATCCACAGGACATGTCACTGGTAAGAAACTGATGTCTAAGAGCATATTTCGATGTACTACTTTAGTGTGTCCTTTGTCATCTTTCACTTTGTAAATGTGTGTCTGAGGATCATTATCCACAATGGTGTACACAGTAGGCTCCCATTTATCTGCCAACTTTCTTTTACCTCTTTCTCCTTTATTGGCAATGAGCACTCTATCTCCATTGTTCAAATGTACTCCCTTGACCTTGCGGTTGTAATTCTTGGTTTGTTTCTTCTGTTCTTTTACAGCATGTTTTTGGGCAATTTCAGCTGCTTCCTGAAGATGAGACTGTAAAGTTGAAACATAACTGCTATAATCAACAATCACTGGATCCTTCGACACTTGCCTGAACATCACATCCACAGGTAATCGAGGGACACGTCCAAACATGAGTTGAAAAGGTGCGTAACCTGTCGTCTCATGTATTGTTGAGTTATAGGCAAAGGTCAGAGTCTGAATTTGTTGTGGCCACTTATCCTTAGATCTCAAGGGTAAGGAACGAAGCATATTTCCTAAGGTTCGGTTAAACCTCTCTGTGATGCCATTTCCCATAGGATGATAGGCAGTCGTGTGAGATTTGGAGACTCCGGAAAGTGCTAACAGTTCGGCAAGAAGCTCACTTTCGAAATTTGTGCCTTGATCTGTATGGATCCGCTCTGGGAACCCATATACACAGAACACATGGTCCCATAACTTCCGAGCAACTTGCTTAGCCGTTTGATTGATGCAAGGAAAGGCGTGTGCAAGTTTAGTGAAATGATCCGTCAAGACCAACACATCCACTGAACGCTGCTTATTATCCTCTGCACTCCAAAAATCAAGACAGACCAACTCCATGGGTGCAGAACTCTGAATACTTTCCAGTGGAGCTCGAGCAGCTGGCTCAGGTGTTTTAGCCAGAATACATCTCTTGCAACACTTGACATATTCTCTGATTTCACGCTCCATCTTGGGCCAGAAGAAGCGCTGTCTTGCCAGATGAACTGTTCTAGCCTGTCCTTGGTGACCAGCAAGATCGTGAAGACCATATAGAGCTTTTTCAACCATGTTTTGAGGCAGAACATACTGATGTCTTCTCTGTCTGCTCACTGGGTCCTTAGTTACTCTGTATAGAATCCCATCACACAATTTGAGATGATCCCATTGCTTGACAAGGGCCAACGCTCTGTAATCAAGTTTCTCTCGCTCTCTTCTTGAAGGACGTCTTTTACGAAGTACAAAAGGGAGAATTTTGGAAATTGTAGGGTCAAACTCTTGGCTTCTCTCCAACTCATCATGAGAGAACATGGGCAAAGGCTGTTCATTTTGACTTGTGGCTGCAACCTGCTGGACTAACTGCACCAACTGAACTGCTCGTGTTACTGTTGCCGATTCCCACTCATCTTGGACTTGGCAGAGTGTCTTGATGGCTACTGGATCACATGACTGAACATGACAACTCGACTGACATCCAACCAGCTCACTTATCTTGTGGCACTCAACCTTCAGACGAAATACATCCTGTATTCCTTCTTCTTCAACAGCATTGGCCTCGGTAAGTAAGGTGTTATAGCTCTCATTCATAAGCCTATGACTAATTGACCTTGCGAAGGGATCTCTGCTTAAGGTATCAGCTACAACATTCTTGACTCCTGCAATGTGTTTTATGTCAAAGGAATAAGGTGCCAGTTTTGAAACCCACCTTTGTTCACAAGCATCAAGTTTTGGCTTGGTCATAATGTGCGTTAGAGGGTTGTTGTCAGTCCAAACTGTGAAGCTATGTCCCTTGAGCCAGTGGCTGAACTTTTCACATACACTCCACTTCAAAGCCAAAAACTCAAGTCTATGTGCAGGATATTTCTTCTGTGACACCGACAGGGTCTTGCTGGCGAAGGCAATAGGCCGAGCTTTATCTTCCCCTGCTGGAACTTGGGATAGCACAGCACCTAAGCCATCTAAAGACGCGTCAATGGACAGAATCAAAGGCCTAGAGAAATCAGGGTGAGCAAGAACAGCACAGTTCAACAGCTTCTCTTTCAGAGTATCGAAGGCAATATCACATTCCTCCGTCCAATCACTTGGCTTCAGCTTCCTGAATGTTCCAACAGGTTTCCTAGCTTTCTCTTTACCTCGTCTCTTCTGACCTGCAGTTAGAGCAAAGAGGGGTTTAGCAATAGAAGAACAATTGGGAATGAAGTGTTGGTAATAGAAGATCATTCCCAAAAATGATTTGATTCTTCGTGCTGATGGAGTGCACCCATCTTCCTCCATAAGTTGCAACTTTGACATTTTAGAAATAGCATCCACTTTCGTGAAATCCACAGAGACGCCTTGGCCAGAAATAATATGGCCCAAGAATTTCACTGAATCGCGCAAGAAGTGACACTTTTTGGGGCTGAGTTTTAGGTGATGTAACCTAAGTCGCTGGAAAACCATCTCAAGCCTGTTCAAAGCCTCTTGCTCAGTGGGTGCGAACACAAGCAAATCGTCCAAGTAGCAGAGCAGACTGCTAAAGTTCATATCTCCAAAAATGCTAAGCATCATCCGCATGAATGAGGCTGGACTGTTGCACAAGCCTTGTGGCATACGGTTGTACTCGTGCAATCCCATAGGACTAATGAATGCTGTGTATTTCTTGTCTTGTTCATGCATGGGCAAATTGTAAAATCCAGAAGTTAAGTCCAAAGTACTGAAGTAGTTGTTTCCTCCTAAAGCAGCAAGACAGTCAGACTGATGAGGAAGTGGATGAGCATCTTTGAGTGTTCTTGCGTTAAGCCACCTGAAGTCTGTACAGATCCGAAGGCTTCCATCCTTTTTCCAAACAAGTACCAAGGGTGATGCATATTCACTCACTGACTTTCGGATTATCCCTTGCTCCTCCATTTCAGTTAACACTTGACGCAACTTCAGATAATGAGCGGGAGGGATCCTCCGATATGGCAACCGGAAAGGCCTGTCATCTGTGAGTCTGATACGGTGTTCAAATTCTTTAGCTTCACCACAGTCTAAGGAATGCTTTGAAAACACGTCGTTGTAATTTACCAGTAACTCTACAAGTTTCTCTTTGGATGCCTCAGTGACTTTGCAAAGATCAATGTCAATTTCACTTAACCCAACATCTTGCAGTTTCAAATTTGAAGCACGACTTGGAGTAGCTGGTGTCTCTGAACTAACCTCCTTTATCTTTCCAGTGCCCTGCAAAAGTGGAAAATCTTCAACTGCCAGACAAGGTGAAACATCTGCCAATTTCCGATTCTTCCTTAGTGTGATAGGTTTGTCTGACAAATTAGTTATTTTCATAGGCACCCACTTATCACCCCACATAGATGTTATTACGCGGGCTACCATGATGTTTCTTGGCATAGTCCTAGAAGTTGTTGGTTCTACGACAATGGTGCTTCCCAGGGACAATGGAGTGTTGCTAGGCAGTCTTCCCCACACCAAATGTTCTTGTTTAGCGGCAAGAGTCACAGCTTTCTGGAGCTTTACTGTTCCGATTTTGTTAGGGATCTCATCATGACGCCAGCGCGTGAGATTTGACATCATATCCAAAAAATGTTCACCGTCCGTTGACAACTGTGTAGCATTCTGCGATATGAAGTCCCAGTATTCATCAGTGTTCTTCATTTGACTCACAATATGCTTGATCAAGTTAGTGCCGATGATTAAATCGTCATGTTGTCCAGGAACAACAAGAACTGGAACTCGACAGCTGATGCCATACACTTTCATGCCAACTTCATACAAACATTTCGGCTGTGCGGTCTTACCCCCAACTCCAACAAGGATGATGTTTTCAGGTAGCGGTTTTTTGTCCAGGACAACGTTCTCAGCCAACAACTTTTGTTCTGCTGTCTCACTGAAGGTACAAGACATGGAACCAGTGTCAAGCATTCCTCTCATGTGGAACTGGTCATTTATGTTAACGGAAGTGTAGAAAAGATCATCAAAGGCTTTTATTTTCTGCATATTTTGTGCGTAAATCACACAAGTATCGTCAGATGCTTTACGGCATGCATTCTCATATTGTTGTTCCAAATCACTAATGAGGGTTTGATCATCACCCACACATCCCCTCTCCAAATGTGGGTTCAGTGGTTTAAAGGACCAGCTCCTTGTGACGAGTAGCTCATTTCCAGACTGTCAGGTCTACTCCACTTCTGGCACTCTTTTTTTCTGTGTCCATGTTCAAAACAAGACAAGCATAAACCATCTCTTCTACAGTGTGCAATTGTAGAATGGTCCATGCCTCGACACACTTTGCAAAACATTTTCCTACTCACATTCCGATGTCTAAATGAGTCTACAGGTGCAGATGGGGTTTGCATGTTTTGCTTCAGCACACGATCGAGCAAACTGATGAGGGACTGAGTGCAACTGTCACTTGTCTGAACTGATTGTGTAACTTGTGGCCCACCTTGACTTGATGACAATTTCGTCTCATTCCCAGATGTTCCATCTTGTAGGCTTGACACTTGGGGATTCATGGCTACAGTTTTTGCAGAGGCAGAATGGTAAGATTGGGCCTTCATTTGTGCTCTTTTCTCCGCTTGAAATTCGTCAAGACGTTCTTGTATTTCAGCTGCTGTCCACCTGTCAGCAGTCTTAAACCTCAAAATAGCAGAAAGAGATTGATCAGGGCAATGTTTAACAAACATCATCGTCACCTCCCTGTTTGGATCTTCAATGCTTCTGCCCTGCCTTCTCAAACACTCGTCAGCGACGTCAACAGCTTTATTTAGCCTAATCCAATACTCCATTGCATTCTCTCCTGCTACAGGTAAAGTGCCATAAAAGTCTGCAAGTGGCATAGATGAATAGGTCAGTTCGCTGAAGTGCTGTTTGAGTATATCTGTGACAATCTTGGGGTTTGTTTTAGGCTTTAGGGATGGATTGCTACGTAGTGCAATTTTGATGACATCTTTAGCTCTTCCCATTAAATTGGAAATTATCTCATCTGCTTGTTCATCTACAGGAACACCTTTCTTCCTCAAGTAAATGTCCATGAGTTCTTCCCATTCATTTATTGTTAATTTATCAGACTCATCTCCTCTGAAACAAGGTGGTGCTTTGACATCAGGCTTCATCACTAGTTTCATACCAGTCAAATTTAGAGAAGGTGACTCAATAACAACCTGGCTTTTGTCAATGCTCTGTGTTTGAACACCAGTACACTCATTTTCACTGCTCTTTTTCAGCTGATCAGATATGGACTGTCCTATTTGTTGAGCAAGCTGTGTGATTAAACTACTCAAATCAGCATTACTACAGTCTTGGTTAGCTGAAGCAGCATTTTCACATTTTTCTGATTCGATAGCATGTGCTCTACCAGGATTACGTGTGGAACAGAAATCAGGAGAAGCTATATTGATGGACCTTCTGATTGGTGTCTGTTCAAGTTCATGAAAGATACGCCCCCTACCAAAACCCAATTCAAAACCATTGCTACCAGAGTAACTGGTCTTCTCACTATTTTGTGACATCTTGAATCTTACAAATTAATAAAATAAACCAGAACATATAAAGATCACAGAAGAAAAACAAATCAAATGTATATAAAGCTTAAAGTAATGCACAGTTCAATATTCAACCAAATTTCTTTTCTGTGGATATAGACTTTCAAATGTCTCTGAATCGTGTAACAATTGTACAACCCTTTTTTTCTTTGGCACAGGAACACAATTTTTGGACGTGCAGCAAACCCTGATGATCAAGCTGACGTTGATCGAAGAGGATCCACGATGACTTGCATCAAATAAGTCGCGGCACCAATGTGACCGGTCTCTGTTCGACTCTGCGTTGTGTTTGATGATGGTGATCGAAGAGACCGGGCAACAGGATTTTCACAGGCCGTATTTTATTTTGCACTGCTCAAATAAAAAGAAAGAAATAACTCAGTGAGATCGCGTGGCCTTCTTCATTCAACCTCACTGCATCCGCGCTCACCGCGAACTGACACGTGACTTTATACACGCCACATATTAAACATATATGAAACATATTTCAAACACATACATTTTACATAAACTCGAAACAATATTGACAGAAACATGAAAGAAAAACATACCTGCTCAAATAAAAAGAAAGAAATAACTCAGTGAGATCGCGTGGCCTTCTTCATTCAACCTATCAGTGGAAGGGGACATTTTAGCCACGGAGCTCTCTCACAATGATCACAACAGATTATTAACAAAAATACAAACAGCAGGTTCATACAAACGTATTCACATATTTACATAAAGGCTTAAGAACATTTATGACGAAAACAACATTTCTACTCCAAAATATAAACTCGTGTCTCATTTTAATGATGGAGCTAATGAGCAACCCACCTCACTGCATCCGCGCTCACCGCGAACTGAGCGCGGGCAACTGCAACCGGAAGCTCGCTCTTAAAGGAACCACGTACAATTAATAATCGAAAATGTAAATGACTAAATACAATTAATTACTGCCAAAATAATAAACGAAATGATATTAAATCATGAAAGAGTAAGTAACACAGTTCAAAATAATTATACAAAAATAAAATAATTATTAAATGACAAAAAGTGATTTTGAGTGAAATTAAATAAACATAACACCCGTTACAGGTACATACTCTGAACAGAACTGAATGGAAATACTTTTTTGATATTGTACGCAGGACCCATTGAGAAACGTTTGGGAGGCGCCGGAGCCTCTGCTCTGAGTGGAGCACTTACGGTCAGTGCTCGATTGCGCTGATTGTGAGCAGTTCTCGTTGCGTTCACTCCACTCCCAAACAAGCCACACATAAGAGGTATGTATCCCTGCCCGTAATATAGCGAGGGCAGGGAGAATCACACACTCTTAAAGCTTGATTATCACTATCATTTATTTTAAATGAATAGTGTAGAGGTCCCTGGTCTTTTTAAACTAGCTGGTGGAGATATATGTACTCTCACACACAGAGATCACATGCCTTACACAACACAACTGAAACAGAGCTTTGCTGAAGACACTCAAAGCTGCCTTTTTAACATCATGTGTAGACTGCCTCTAGCTGACAACTTGTGTAGGCATTTACATTTATACATCTGGCAGATGCTTTCGTCCAGAGCAACTTACATTGCATTCCAGGATCTCATTGAATCAGTTCTTGCTTTCCCTGGGATCAAACCCATGAACTTGGTGTTGTAAGCGCTCAATGCTCTACTGATTGAGGCCACGTCCACACGAGGCCGGTGCATCCCCTAACCACTCTTTTTTCCCTTCGTTCTAAAAAAAATGTCGTAAACACAGCGTCGGCACAAGAAATCTCAGCGTCTACATGAGAACACTGAAACCGACTGAGAATGTTGTATTATAAATGCCAGACCAGTATGGGGCGCTGTAATTCTGCCACAGATATACACTATACATGGAGAAGAAGAGTTTGAGCATGCGCACAACCTTGCGCGCTGAACACGAACAAAGAAGAAGAAGATAAAGATGGTGAATGCTACAACTTCAAGAGCAACAGCAAGAGTAGAGTCGTTCGTATGGACTGACGATGAAGTCGAACTACTAGTCCACTAACAAGTCCACTAAGCCTGCTACACGCTCCATCGACACCGGCATCGAGACAGGTGACCTGGAAGAGTCGTCGACATCGACAGTTGAGCTGCCTTCAGATTCTCCTATCTCCACCGAATCCCTCGACTGTCTTCCATCTGTGGTTGTAAAGCAGCGCCGGGATTTGCTCCAGGTAAAATTTGCTCCAGGTTTTTGATTTCAAGCTTATGAGTTGAACTTAATTGAGTGGAACAGCAATTGTAATTGAAAATTGTATCATCAATGCCTCACCCGCATGTTGTTTGTTCCAGACAGTTATGGAAGTCATTGGGTGCCAACAACTTTGTTTAAATGTAAAAATTTGTTTAAATGTAGCAAAGACATTGAAATGATGTCATTCGGACATCATTTTTGCTTAGTGGGTGTGTTGGTTTAGTGCTTTATTCACAGCTTTTCTGAACTTATTTTGTGTAGTAATAATGCAAATTTTCTCTGCTATATTTAAGGCAAGAGGAGACAGGCTGAAGAGGAGGGTTTCTACCGATCCGGCAGAGGAGGACCTTAAAATAAAGAGGAGGATGTTGGAGTTGATGGAGGACTCATCTAGACGCAACTCCGACAATATGCTGCAGATAAATACAAATATTGCTAACATTACCAGCACCATTCAGGAGGGTTTTTCCTTTATGAGAGAATTATTCCAATGACAATTTACACCCCCCAAAGCAGCAGTGGTCAATTCCAAGGGCACCCACCATCATTCATGAACACAATACCACATCCTATTACACCAGCCTTCCTACGCACACCTCGGCCCGATGAACCAGCAAACCAACCTCTACAGTACTCCCCTGAATGTTACACACCTACACCACGTCACCCCACATCAGCAAACACCATTTTTTTACAGACGTGCACTGCTGCAAGATGACACAGAGTGATTGCCCTGTTGCATTGTAATTCTTGATTTTATATTGTTTGCCCTGCATTACATGTGTTTTGCGCACTGCTGCACTTTATACCTGTTTTTTCAGGTTATTTTTAATTGTTCTATTTTCCAATAAAAACAGTTCTTGAATTTTTGCTGTCATTTATTTTCACTAGGCATATTCAATACAACACTTTCAAAATAATCAGTAGTACATTTTCAAATGTCCTTTAAAAAAAAAACAGAACAAAACTTGATGGCCAGCATTTTTAAAGGGTCAAGGTACTTTGTGAGTACTCTCCTCACTCTCTTTCCCTCTCCCTCATTATAGTCTGTGAGGTAGTTGTTGCATTGTGTAGGAGGCTGTAAGTCTTTATCACCTTGCATTGTTCCCAACACAGTGTGTTCAGCCACAGTCTCCTTACAGTTTTCACAAAAATTGTGGAGAACAAAGCAGGCGTAAATGACCAAGGGCAGGTCCTGCAAGTTGATGTTACGACCCCTGGTGGTGATGTTGATCCCGCAACAAAAACAAGGGACACACGCAAACCGAATATTTAAGCTAAAAAAAAGATGTTTATTACTAAATTAAGACATTAAAATCATTGAAAACATAATTAAAGAAAATACAGTAATACCTCGGTTTACGAGCGACTTGGTATACGAGCAAATCTGTGTACGAGCATGGAGGGTCGAATCGGTGTACGAGCATTGTATCGGTGTACGAGAAAAAATTTCCCTCACCCATGCGCAGTTTTGTGTGGAAAAAGTCCTAAAGCTCAGCATCCTTGTACGCATTTTTACATGAAATATCCCAATGACAGCCTCTCATAACACAGTCAGGAGGTTCCAACTTCTTTATAACCCCTTAACTCATTCATTGGCTGCATCATTCACCACAGTGATACTTTTATAAGTGATTTACAGAAGTTTTTACCTCATATTCTAAACATTAATTAATTGTGATCGCTATTATTCACGTAGTGAAATATACACGGTTTTAGCAACATAATAAACAAAGTAATAGGGTTAGACAAACCATATTTTTATACAAACAACATATAAGCCTCTCCTACAAATGAGCACTGTTTTCATGTTCGTCGGACCTGCCGTTTCTCTGCAGTATCGGCAAAAGCGCAAGGAGTAAAATGTGACTTCTTACCCCGTGAGCGGGGCTCGTTGTAACAGACAGCAGGTTAGTTGTAACACCATGATATCCAATGCAAGTTCATTCACGTATTTTTATTTGTTTAAAAAAGTTGAGTCTTGATGATCATAAGCATAACTTATGAATTAAATATATTTTTTTCCTTTATTTTTTACATTTATTGTGTTTTGAACAATGTAATGACATGAAAAACTTTTTAATAGGTTAATACAATGCAAAATATATGATTATTGATGCAACTTGTTCAATGCGGCTTAGTGTTACAACTAACCCCCCGCTGTCTTGTTTACTTCAGGGCCGGATAGCAGCCACTGTGTATTTTTCACGTCTTTCAAAATGGTACCATCTTTTATCCAAGAAGATGGTAATCATAACAATATAAGATTAGACAAACAAGCTTTCACACATTTTTTGAAAATCGAAAAACAACAACTATAACAAAAAATATTTACATGCTGCCAAAAGAGTTTTTCCTGTGGTTCTCATCCAAACTTCGATGAAATTTCACGAAAAATGGCCAGAAGACGTGTGCAAACAGTGTGATGAAAAGCCCTTTAGCACGTCACATTTATGCCCGTGCAACTATCTAAAAAAATTGCTGTTCCCTTTCAGGGAACTCGAGCTGTGTCGAAGCACTAGGGGAAATAGCCTTGCGTCAGTCACGTGAAGATCTGTGCAACCAATGAGAGACGAACGCGTGTGAATGCGTCACTGCCGGCGGTAGCCGGTGACGTCATGAGGAAGAGCATAAAGGCGCGTCTGAAACCCAGGCGCGTCAGCTCTGAATGCCTTCAGCGTGCTGTGTCTGTGTGAGAGTGATTTTGAGTCTGAGATAGCTAAAAATCATTAGAATGAGTGTGAAAATGTGGCGAATGAACAGAGGTTCACACCGTGTGTTTATCCTTGCCCACGTTTTATAATGGGCAAGGATACTCATGTTATGTGTGTAATCTGTTTGGGAGTGGAGCATGCACGGTCGGCACTTGAGAATGCCGGCTGTAAAGACTGTGAGCGGTTTTCATTGCATGATCTACGAGGCCGCCCAGGCTAGTGTTCCCCGCGATTCGGGACCTGCAGCAGCCGAGGCTCTGTGGCGCTCTCGGTCCTGGGGATCACAAATGGATCTCGCTGAGGCTGCTGGGGTGGGTCCGTCCTTACCACAGCCTTCACGAGATCAAGCGGGTCCCAGTCACGAGCACTGAGAGAGATGCCTGTGCTGTGACTCCAACACTAGCTCTATCAAGTTCAGAGAGTGAGATGGATTTAGCTAGTGTTGACCCGGTCGAGGAGGATTCGCCACTCTCCTCGCCGGCGTTTGAGGAGCTTGTTGAGGTTGTGGCGCGAGAGGTCTCTCGTCTGGGGCTTGATTGGCCAGCAGAGACCAGAAGCGCTCTTCCGAAGAAAAGTATGTTAGACGAGCGTTATCTTCCGACTCGCGTCATTACCCCGCGCCGAGCAATGCCTTTCATACCTGATTTACATGCCGAGGTATCTAGATTTTGGGGAAGGCCAGCCTCTGAGAAAATTCATACACGTAATATTACGATGTATGATAATCTAGTAAGGGCTCAAGATCATTGCTATGGAGGGATGAAGAAAGTGGATGAGGGCGAGTCACCTCGTTCCTCAGTCTGCATCCTCCATTAAAGCTCCGGCGCTCCCCTCCAAGCCGATACGCGTCTTTGGTTTCCCCGTCTTTGGTGGGGAAAGCATACTCAGCATCGAGTTAAGCCGCAGCGTGCCTGCACACCACGACACTGCTGCAGGCATATCAGGCTGAGTTGCTTGGGGACCTCAACGAGGGCGGCGGTTTCGGTCCGGAGGCAGTGGCAGAGCTGCGCCGGACCGTGGATCTGTCTCTTCGGGCCACTAGGGAGACGGCAGGGACCCCCTAGTCACTGTTTCCTCCGTGGTACACTAAGGCTGAGACCTGCGGCACAGACCAGGGTGCCGGCTTGGGACTTGTCCGTGGTACTCCTAGGCCTGTCCCAGCCACCCTTTGAACCTTTAGAGGAATCTCTATTAAGTACCTCTCTCTTTAGACCCTTCTTTTGCTGGCAATCACCTCGCTCAAGAGGGTCGGGGATCTTCAGGCCCTCTCGTAAGAGTGGCCCCTTCATGTCTTGAGTTGCGCCCGGGATGGGAAAGGCTTTCTCCACCCGAGGCCAGGCTATGTCCCCAAGGTTCCCACTAATGTGGCTCGGTCTATCACGCTAGAGTCCTTCTGCCCTCCCCCAGTTGATGTCATGAGCAGGAGCACAAGAACAAGGTCTGTCCAGTGCGAGCACTGGACGCTTATGTTTTCAAGACTGCCACTTGGCGTAAGTGGGGGCCCCAGCTTCCAAGCAAACCCTCAGCAGGTGGATAGTCGAGACTTACGAGTCTGCTGGACATGCTTCTCCTTTGAGGGTCCGAGCCCACTCCACTAGGAGCATGGCGGCATCCAAGGCTCTCCTCTCCGGAGTCTCCTTGTCTGATGTTTGTGCTGCGGCTGGCTGGTCCTCACCGCACACATTCATGAGGTTCTACCAGCTAGACCTCGATGCCGCCCCGGGAACCAGGGTGCTCTCTCAGTGAGCTGGGACACACCCAGATGCTGAGGTGGCGTTGGCATAGCGTTCCCCTCGTGCTTCGACACAGCTCGAGTTCCCTGAAAGGGAACGTCTCGGGTTACGTATGTAACCCTGGTTCCCTGAGGGGAACGAGACGCTGTGTCTTTGCCTCAGCTCCTGGCGCCTCCGGGCCCGCTTCAGGCATTCATGCTGACGCACCTGGGTTTCAGACGCGCCTTTATGCTCTTCCTCATGACATCACTGGCTACCGCCGGCAGTGACGCATTCACACGCGTTCGTCTCTCATTGGTTGCACAGATCTTCACGTGACTGACGCAAGGCTATTTCCCCTAGTGCTTCGACACAGCGTCTCGTTCCCCTCAGGGAACCAGGGTTACATACGTAACCTGAGACGTTACTATTTACCCCGCGTTACTTTGCGCTCCCCTAGTTCTCTCGCGGCTCCCACAAATTTGTTAGTTCGAGGCTCCCGCGAATTCGTTTGTTTGCAGCTGTCGTGAATTCGCTCCCATGATCCACGACTTTAACTCTGGATTATCACTTTGTTTGGTTTCTGCACTGTTATAATAAATTCACTCATTTGCTTTCATCCTTGCTTTATCCGCTCCCCCCTCCTCCCTCCTCTCTCTCCCCTCCAAGCAGGCTGTTCAAACCTGAAGGGCATTACAGTAAATTGTCAAGTATGTTTAGAGTTTAATTGTCAATTATTAATTAGTATTTATATGAGATCTTAATGGTTACAATTTTTAACTGCAAGTAATAGGGTAAAACCCCAAAAATATTTAAAATGGGCATTTGTGGTCATGTGGAACGAATTAATTGATTTTTAGTGCATTCTTATGGGGACATTTGTTTTGGTGTACGAGCATTTTGGTTTACGAGCTCTCTCTTGGAACGAATTAAACTCGTAAACCGAGGTATTACTGTAACTATTTCTGAAACCATCAGTAATGTCAACATGTAAAGCAAGGTGTATGGTTGAAAGTGTAATATAATGTTGAGAGATGAAGGTGGAAAACAAACAAAACATAACATAACCAAGTCCAAACAAACAAAGGACGAATTCGCAGTCTCCAAACTCCCTCAGTCTCCTCCAGTCTCCTATTCCTCAGTTTCTCTTAAAGAACACAGGAAGTACTGGACACAGGTGTTAACGATCTGCCGCTAATTGATGGAAACCCACAAGCTGCAGTAACCTGTTGGGTCTCAAAGCAGAGGCCGTCACAATGTCCATAGGCCTTTTCAGTGCAGCAAATCTGGCTTTGAGACGACCAAAAGCACACTCAATGACCATCCGTGCCCTACACAAACTTAGCCCAAAGTACTGTTCTTGAGGTGTGGAGCCACCGTTTGCATATTCCTTCATCAAGTAAGGTAGCAGAGGGTAGGCTGGGTCACCCAGGAGATAAATTGGTACGTCGTCCTCGTTGTCCACAATCTGTTTTTTCAGAGGAGGGATCTGGCCAGTCTTAAAGTACAGGTTGAGCTTTGAATTAGCAAAAACCCGTGCATCGTGTACACTCCCGGGCCACTTTATCACAACATCCATAAATCTGTACTTATAATCACAGACCGCCTGTACATTGATAGAATGTTTGCCTTTCCTGTTGTTGTAGTCCATCGAGTTGGCAGACAGCTGCTTGATTTCTAGGTGTGTGCCGTCAACCGCTCCCAAACACATCCCATGAGCACGATGGAAATGCAAAACTAGATCCACGTTTGCCTGACAACAACAGAAACAGCCTGTCGCGACACGCCGAAGGCGTTAGCAGTCTTCCTTAGCCGTCCCTCGTCGCTCAAATAATATAGAGTTAACGCAACCCTTTTGAGTGTAGTAATTGGTGCCCTCATGTTTGTTGTTTGCCCTTCAATATACGGACTGAGTTCCTCACTCAGGGCGACGACAGATGCTTTGGACATGCGGAAATTCTCCCTCCATTCATCTTGCACAACAACGTCATTGACAAAGTTGTCCCACCAGCTGCTAGTTCTTCCTGGTCTTTTTCTCCTGATTGCTCTCCTGGTTGTCTTCCGCAGTGGATCTAAGAGCATGTGGCGTATGGTGTTGTCCATTATCGCTTGTTGCTCACCACAATTGCATAACCGCAATAGATTTTTCTGTAATAAAGCTAAAAGCAATAGATTTTGCTGTAATAAAGCTACTAGGCTTAGTAGCTTCTGCAGCACGAGCACAATCATGTAGTCCGCCATTACTGTTATTGCTGTTACGTGTGACGCAGCCGACACGTGATGTGATGACATCATCGTTCTCATGAAAGATACGGATTGGCCATCCACAGGAGACTGCAAGAGTGTCATTCTCAGATCTATCCACTTTAGGACCCGTTCTCCAAAGAGAGCGGATTCAGTCACCCAGAACGCCGGATCCGTGTGGACGCAACGCCAATCCGATACGAAATGTATGCGGTTACAGTAATTCGCGTTCCCGTGTGGACGGGCCCTGAGTTACAGGAAAGCTAGACATGCAAGACAATGAAAAAAAGAGAAAACTGAGGAATTAAACACACAATGAGGCTAAACTGCAGAACTATAGACAGATGCATAATATAATTAGTAACCATAGAAACAAACACCGCTCAAGACCGCCAAACACAATCAATCATACATACTTGTGACTGCTTTCTACTGTCACATATTGTAAGTATTTTAAGCACAAATATATGCATATGCACAGTTTATGAGAGAGAACCAAAATAATGTCTGCAGGCCGCAGTGATAGATGCAGTACTCTTGAGTTCCAAGCAAAGCACTGCTACATGAATAAACTATGTGGACTGCTACTAGCTTGTGATAGTGATACAAGGCAAAACTGGTCAATATTTAAATCGAATGGGATGAATGGACATAGTGGTGTTGTGAGTCATATCTATGTGTTAATGAAGATTTAGCTTGTGTCAAAAATACTTGTCAGAAGTTGAACGAATGAATGAAAGACTGACGCTCTAGTGGCAGATGTAGTGTAACTACGATGGGTAACTAGTGTTGATTATTATTACATTTAAAGTTAAGGCTGATTTAATTGATGCTGATATCTAGACAGCCTGGCATGGTAAACAGATGGCAGACACAAAGTTCTAGAAATATTATCTATACAAAAAACTGATATTGGGCATGCATCATCTAAGTTAGTTCATTAAGAACATTTCTTAGGTAAAAAATAAAATAAAAAATGAAATTCAGCATTCTGCTCCCACAGCCTCCCACCCCTGCAATCTGATCGTGTATCAGTATTGTTGCCAAATGCTGGCACATAAAAGACAACAAAGACAACAACAAAACACTTACTGATTTAGCAGATGCTTTTGTCCAAAGTGATTTACAAATGGGGAAAATCATTTACTGAAGTTAAGCATTAAGTTCTTGCTGCAATAAAAAAAAGTTTAAATTATTTTATCTGTTATTATTGGAAACAAATGTAAATCAAATCTGAATATGGTCTTTTGTGATATGGTTTATGTGTATGGTCTTTTGTAAAGTTTTCTGAAACTTTTATCAGCAGGACAACATGTTGTTTTGTAAACTTGTATTGTTAAAATACATTAAACATTTTATTTGTGGAGAAAATATTTTAAAATATCTTCAATTCATTAATGAATCAATATGAAGATATACTGATATACTCGCAGTACTAAATATTAAAGAATTTGTTCACCTCCTCAAATACCATTTGCTTGCCCTCATGTCATTCTAAACCCAGAAACTTTGCAGTGTGTACTTGACAGCTTGAACCATAACAATAATACTCAAATTCTGAATTGGTTATATGTTTGTACAGAAAGCAAGCAAAGGGCTCTCTCCCTTTATAAGTACTTAAGCTGACAATCACTTATTTATTTTTATAACAGCTCTCTCCATCTGTGAAAACTTGGTGCAACATCTTTCTTAACATAAGAGCAGAAAGCAGACTTGGGACAAGCATAACTGTGGAAAAACTTAATTGGCTCATTGATGCATCATAAGTCCAGCAGCTTTAAAAAATTGTGCAAGTCATCAGGATTCTTTGAGAACCACTGCTGTAAACTATATGGAATTTCACATCATTTGTGTTTGGGTTTGGAGAGCTCTGTATAAAATCTGACAAAGAATTATCGTGCTGACCTGAGCAGAATGAGGAACAGAATGAAACCTATTTAAAGAACACGTGAAGACTTGCAACACTTTGATGTGATATTTATTGCCAGTATAGAGATCTGTAAATATTACCAGTATTGTAAACGTTCACATTTATTTTATGAAAGAGCAGAATAAGTTGTTCTAGCTTAGATTTGTTCTCTTTTACTAACTCTGAGAGTATGAATACAGATGAAAATGAGTATTTGCACATAAATTGGAATGTTTTATGGCAACCTTTTAAAACTTTTAATGAATAGTCCAAAGCAATAATTGAATACAAGATTTTAAAGGAACAAATTTCCATTTTTGCCCCATTACATCACACTGTAGCTGTCAAAAGATAAAGTGTCTGGAGAGGCTAAAACTATTGGTTATGTTCAAAGTGCAGAAAATTAGAGTTGTGCGTGGTGTTTGCAAAGCACATAAGAAATTGTACCCTGGTAAGGCACGCTCTGTCTCCCATGATGGAAATCCATAAAATCCATTAAAAACAAATCACAAGTATCTCCATCATAGGGTGTAACTTTGGTAATCTTGCTTCTGTCAAGTTGGCTATCTTCAACTCTGGTTTGATTCCCCGTTGACATGTGATGGAAATGTTTTTATGATATCTATCTATCTATCTATCTATCTATCTATCTATCTATCTATCTATCTATCTATCTATCTATCTGTCTTATTTCAAAGAAATAAAAATAGTGTACAGTCGCTCGTGAAAAACACATACACTTGAGTATACTTTTGAAAAGAGTAATTATTACATAAGGTACTTTAAAAGAATATACTTTGGTGCAAACTGAAACTGTTTACTAACTTTAAAGGTTAACGGGGACAGAGTATATATTGAATATTAAGATAATATTAACATTATTTGCAAAACACAAAGAGCAAAGGGGGTTGCAGAGTTTTTAAAAACCCACAGAACGACATTAAATCAGTTTTTGAACAAATGTTAAAATATCAATATTATGACTTGACCCTTGGCTGGAAGATTGTTTATAGACATTTTTCAATATTTTTATTTCTTTTTCTTTGTATTTATAATGTTTGTGCTTGTTTCCATTTGCACTGTTTGTACACCTAAAGACACTTACACCACTTTTTTCATTCTTGAAGTAAACATTTTGCCTGTATGGTGATTAGATTCACTGATTTGCACTGCTGCCTTGAACTTGAGAATGACACCCGACTGGTGAGAGGCATGTGAGACTTCATCAATACCACTCACACAGAGACCACACATACTATTCTTGTGCTTGAAGGACAAAAATAGATAAAAGTATCAGAATAGCTGTTTTTCTGAGTATCATAGTAAACACCGAGGGTTTTGTCTCAACCGAATAGAAGTTGAGAAAGAAATCAGATGTGTCAATGTATTGTATTTAGTCTTAAAGTAACAGCAGCCTAGTTTATTTATTTTTTGCCCCTGAATTACTGTTAGACCTGGAAAAACTTCAATTACTTAATTTATAGCAGTGTTCTTATTTTTTTACTGACTGTTCAATTGTCTTAAATGTTTTTTTATTTATTTAAAATATTTAGGCTTTAGTTTTTGCTGTGCTACTGTCACATTTAAAAACGTCCAAACATGACAAGGAGTCAGAAGGATCCAATATGAATGCATTTAATAATAAAATTACTAATAATAAAAACCCTCGGCGACGTGCACTCGCACACCTGGTTTCAATTGCGCTTCAAGAGACAATCACACTAAGGCGTTCCCATATGCGTTCGACGCAGTGTCTCGTTCCCACTAAGGGAACTAGGGTTACGTAAGTAACCTGAGACGTTCCCTGTCAAGGGAACTTAACACTGCGTTGAACGCATATGGGAACAAGAATACCCATGAATACCCCATAGTAGGCCAAGCTAACGTAGCTCACTACAAAAGGGCTAGGGTTCCTATAGCGGGGTTCAGGTCTAATTGGTAGAACCTAATGAAGTATACGGTGAGGACCAGCCAGCCACATTGCAAATATCGGCAAGGGGAGCACCTGCTCAAAAAGCTTTAGAGGCAGCCATGCTCCGAGTAGAGTGGGCGAGGACATGCAGAGGACACTGCTGACCCGCTGCATCATAGGCCAGTGAGATAGTCTCGACTAGCCACCTGCTCAAAGTAGTTTTAGATGCTGGAGCTCCCTTAGGAGCCCCGAAGCATACAAATAGTTGGTCTGACCTACGCCATGAAACCGCTCTGCGGACGTAGGTGTCCAGTGCTCGCACTGGACAGACCTTGCTCTTGGACTCCTGGTCACGACTGGGGGGAGGACACAAGGCCTGCAGTATAGTGTTTCGAGCCGGGCTCGAAAGCACTTTTAGGAATGTACCCAGGTCTGGGAGAGAGGAAGGTTTTCACCAGACCAGGAGGAATGTGTGCGGGGAGGGCCAGCCTTCCACATCACAAACATAAGCAAGGGAGACCCCTGCAAGAAAGCCGTACAGGCAGCCACACTCTTAGTGGAGTGGGCACGCACCCTCACAGAGAAGGAAATCTGTGTGACTAGTAAGCCAGATAGATAACCTCAGCTATCTATCTGCTCAAAGTAGTTTAGATGCCGGGGCCCACTGAGGGTCCTGACAGAAGAGCAGCGGGTCGGTTCTATGCCACAGGGAGACCTAGTGAACATAATGGTCCAGTGTTCACACTGGAATGACCTTGCTCTTGAATCCTGGCCATGATCACCAAGGGGGATAGGACAGAAGCCTCAATCCACGAAGGAAACGTACAGAGAACGAGTCACCCAGAGGTATGCGGTAAGCAAGGCAGCCACATAAACCTCACGGGTAGGAGGAGAGAACTCTGAAGTGAAGATGTCCCGCAGGAAAAGCACAACTTAGGGGTGTACATGTTAGGGGCTCTGGAGAGGAGAGTGGTCTCAGCAACCTCGGTTGAGAGACTGGAAACTACGCGCTAGGCCCCCGCGGAGGCTAAGCACAGAGATACGCACTCTCTCCAGAACTCCTGGGAGGGCGGCCATCGGGGAAAGCTTCGGCCACCTCTGAAACATAGTATCCAGCCCAAAAGAGGGTCTAGAAGAAAGAGGGGGATACCACAGAGAACTGTGGGAAGTTCCCCAATTTTTCCTGGGCCTCGGCCCCTTCTTTGACAGGTCGCCTACTCCCATATGATAGGTTTGCCACCATTGTGTTTTTGGATTATGGACAAAAAATTTTCCTAAATGCCACCTGCCATACAAAGCACCCAGAAACAGATTCTCAGACCGAGTCGCCGAAGAGGCCTGAGGGTGACAGAGGGATGTCAGGATCTTTCTTTTTTTTAACCCTCTATTGCTACCAGAGCCATATTCTTGGAGTGGCCAACTTCTCGAAGAGACCGACTCCTTAGCGGCCCAGAGAGAGAGCCTTCACCTTCCTCGAGGTACACAAACAACTCCGCTTGTAAAGCCTGCAGTAGCCAGGTTGATGGTCTGCCCACCAGAGCAAAGTTACTCTCATGGCTGGGTGGGCAGCGCCAGGGATTTACCTCCAACGCTGAGATGGAATCGCACAGGAGACGTTCATCCAGATGCATTTAGTAGGATTAGCGTCCCTGGTCTCGTAGTCATATTTTTATAATGCTTAGTCACCAGACAGCACAATTCACAACCTCGACAAGCTCCTCATAGGCCTGGGAGGAAGAAATCAAGCTGGTAGAACGACGCAATGTCTCGCTCCCTCTTCAGAGAACTATGCTTACTACATAACCTGAGACGTTATCTTTCAAGGGAACGCGCACTGCATTGAAGCCCTAGGTACCTTAGTGACGAAAGCCAAAGATGTATTGCAGCTCACTACGAGAGCATCCACATCCCTGGAGCGGAGTTGAGGTCAAGCTGGTATAACCTCTGGAATGTGTGCGGGGAGGGCCAGCCTGCGACATCACAAACATAAGCAAGGGAGACCCCTGCAAGAAAGCCGTACAGGCAGCCACGCTCTTAGTGGAGTGGGCATGCACCCTAAAACTTCTACTCCAGCCTCGACACTAACATGTCCAACTCCTCAGAGCTGGATCGTTGTAGTGTCAGTGTGCCCCTGCCAGGTAAGAAGAAACCGCCCTAGAGCGTGCCTCCGGATCCAGGCATAAGAACAGATCTGCCAGGTAAGGGCTGAGATAAGGCCGAGCCTTTCTCAAACCCCACTGCCAGATCCAAATGTTTTTATACCATGTGAATCCCGGAACAAAGATCGGCGCTGAGCCTCGGCAACAGCAGGATCCGAGCCCTGAGAATGCAAACCCGGGCAGTGACAAAAAATAAAAAAGATTTTTTCGGGATGCAGCATGCAGCCAGCGCCCTCAAGAGCTGACCGTGTGCACTCTGCTCCAAACAAGTCTAACATAAGAGGTGTGTGTGTGGCTCTGCCAGCTCTAGTGATTAATATAAAGCCATTAATATAAAGGTGTCCATAGTCTTTTTAAACTAGCTAAGGAAAGGTATACTTTTGTTTCACACACACCGATCAACCAGCTTCACACAAACACAACCGACATAATCATGATATCACCGACCCGCGATGATCATTCCGCAATCGATTTCACAATGCTTCACGAGACTACACGCCAAGGCAGTCCCCTAGAGTTTGACGCAGCTTGCGTACCCATGAAAGGGAACAGAAGTATTTCTTTCATTCTCTATTATTGCCCTAAAGTAACCTTAGCTACCCTATGTTTACAAGTCTACTTCCACCACTGCATTAATTTACACAACAACAGCATTTTAGTAGCCAAAAAATGCAATAGGTTCAAAGTGCAGTATTTGAAAATGATACAATTATTGTCTCCATGTAAACTACAAAAATGCAAATGTGTAAAAACAGTGATGGTGTGCACATGAGAATTATATATTCATAGGCATGCGCGTGCACAAGTGCTCTGTAAAATAATCTGTTTTGACCTGTATTCTGTTATCATGCGACTGCGCTTGGACCACAGCAAACGTGCAGGGTGTGAAAACATTCTCAGACAGCGATATTTAATTGAGCAAAAAAGTCACTCATGACTCATGAGTAACTTTTGTAATTTTAATGTTGATCTATCTATATTTAATTTATATAGTAAAGAATATGCAGTGTTATTTTACATTTGATTACTTTATTCAATTACTTTACCTGATCTTTATCCAACTTCTGTTAGACAGACCTGAAAAGCACTGTTTGTTTCTTTGTTCTATTGAGTGTTACTTTGTCTTTAATTTTTCTTTAATGCAAATTTATATTTATATATTATATTATATATTATACTGCAGGCAAGGCTGTCTTATTTAGAATAATCTGAATTCATAAACATTTGATTGAGAGAGGCAACAAGATTATATATGGACACAACTGGCAGAGTTTGAGAATTTGGTGTAAATGGTGCTATACATGCATTTACATGAACATTTATGATACTTCAATTCAAAGAGACATGGGCAATGACTGTACAACGCAAGGAACATCATCTCTATTACTTTCCATTAACAATCAATTAAAATAAAATTTCAACACAATAGGAACAATGAGAAAAGCATTAATCAAATGCAAGAACTGCAAAAAATAAAATAATAATAATAATTTGCTCATCAGAGGCCCAGTGCTCTTTTTCCCCACACACAAAGAAATTTGATTACAATCAAGCAGGGCCTATTATTAAATTATTAGAAAATTCGTTGGCCATTTCTGCTGAGAGTAGCACATCCAGTATGCTACTTCCTGTAGTTTCAATCCAAACTGACAGATAAGATTCAGATGCGTATAACAGAGACTGGTACTCTATGGTGGTGGTTGAGGAGATTCCCCCTACTATGTAAAGCGCTTTGCGCTCTGGAAAAGCGCTATATAAAATGTAAAATTTCTTCTTTCTTTCTTTCTTTCTATGTCAGCACAATATCTCACTAAATTGTTCAAATATATACATCAATAGACCAGTTAAATAAAGTCATAGCCATGGTAGCATTTCATTATTTATGACACATGCATGCACATCTTTCTGTAACATTTCATTCGATTTCTTCATTCTGCTCGTTACTGAGATGTCTCAGTAGCTCAGCATTCAAATTCTTGCCTTTAAAAGAAAGAAATCACCATACAAGGGATGGTTCACCCAAAAATGATCCCCCCCCCCCCCCCCCCCCTCCAATAATTTACGCACCTTCATTTTGTTCCAAACCTTTTTTTCTTTGGAACACAAATTAAGATATTTTAATATAAATCCGAGAGCTTTCTGTTCCTTCATTGGCAGCTTTGCAACTACTGCATTGATGCTTCAGAAAGTTTATAAAGAGACAGTAAGACTAATCCATATGCATTGAGTCCAGATTTTCTGAGGCTTGAATGCTTTATATGATGAACAGATTTAATTTAGGCTTTTATTCAGAAGATGAACGAAAGTCTTACCGGTTTGGAACGACATGAGGGGAGTAATGAATGACGCTTTTTTTCTTCATTTTTGGGTAAACTAAACCCTTTAAGGACTTTTTCTTAACTGATGTTTTTAAGGCCTTTCAAAGTTCTCTCAATATTTGTTTTAGAAAATGCTTTTAAATTTAAAAAAATGTTCTGCATTAATTACTAAGAGTAGACTCAACAAAAACTGTTTTTTTTTATATATGTTCCTAGTAATATTGTAAATGATAAAGAAAGAATTATTTTATTTTGGAATCTTTGATCAAAGAGTAATTAAGTTTTCTGTTTCTGAAATGACTTTCTACTTTGTTGGAAACTGTTCCCTTCCAACCAATTGTCTCAATTTTGTATGTAGGACTCCTTTTCACGATCAAGTTACATAATTTAATATTATTCAAATATGTATTAATATAAACAGTGAAAATATATTGTTAAATATAAAAAAATGGATACTATTTATATTTAGCTCATTAATTCTATGTTAATGTATTAAGCATGATTGCTCTTATGCTTCAGTGAGAATTCAGAACTGTGAATGGCTGATCACATCAAGACATCAATAACAGCCAAAGATGCTTTATGATGTAGCTTAATGCATCGTGCATTCAGCAAACTTGCTGTAGCTTATGCAGCAAGTTCATTTCAGTCATTGATTTTATCTCACTTTTCTCCCATAAACTAAGATCTGAGGGCAGGCAGGTTGCCTGTATATCATTAGACATTGATTGTGTTAATGTGTGAGTTTTTGCTAAGGCAATCATTATCATTACTATTGCTCATTCTCAAACCTCTTATATCTTATATTACCTCTTATAATCTCAAACCTCTTATACACTGAAGATGTAAAGCAGGGGTCGGGAACCTATGGCTCGCGAGCCATATATGGCTCTTTTGATGGCTGCATATGGCTCTTTTGACGCCGCCGCCCGTCGACAGATACTTCCGCGTTCGGAGGACAGGCAGATCGCGCCGCCGCACCCGCGTTACTTTCGCGTTCGGAGGACAGGCAGATCGCGCCGCCGCACCCGCGTTACTTTCGCGTTCGGAGGACAGGCAGATCGCGCCGCCGCACCCGCGTTACTTTCGCGTTTGGAGGACAGAGACATCACACCCCCCCCCCCCCCCGGTCGACAGATCGATCGCTTCGGACTATGGCTCTTCACAGCTTCATATTTAAAAAAAAAAGGGTATATGGCTCTCTCAGACAAAAAGGTTCCCGACCCCTGATGTAAAGTCTGCTGTTCAGACCCTGAAGCTTTATAGCTCAGACATATGATAATATTAATAATATACTCAAAAGAAAAAGAAGAAGAGAGAAACACTGTGAGTTTAACTTAAAATTTGAATTTAAGCCTTTCCAGCTGAGAAGGTACTGAAATACATTTGCAATAGTTTTATTGTAGTAACGTTTTTTGTTAGAACTAATAAGATCATACACAGAGCATTCTTTAATGCTTATTTTTAGGTTTTATTTTAATGACAAAAAAAATATTGATGGGCTGACGTGTATCAATAATTATTTTGCCATTTTGTGTAGATTGCATTATGTAAATAACCTTTCCTGTAGCTCAACCAGTAGAACGTGGGTTTGATTCCCAGGGAAACCAAGAACTGATTAGAATGTCATGTGTTTCGCTTTGGATAAAAGTGGCAGCCAAATGCACAAATGTAAATCCAGCCATGAAGTGCACAATTTTTTTTAAAGATTTTGACACATTCCAGCCATGAAGAAACATGCATGTGCCCCCACTTTCATAGACAAGGCATAAGCATAGTCCAAGACTAAAATTAGAATTATTGAATTATTAATTATTGAGCTGTTTTAGCAGGAAAAAACTTGCACATATCTTAAAATATGTAAAAACTGAACATTTGAAGATATATGTATAAATGTGACATATCTAAAGAAAAATGTCAGTGCCACTGTTTTGTCTCAAGATACACACCAGTAATGTTTATTTCTAAGATATGTTTATAAAAGCTACTTAAATGTACTAATTGATCTAAATCCTAATCCTGGCTTAATCTAAGCCATGCATGTGAAACTGGGCCTACATACAAAAAACAATTAAGTGCTTTATGTTGTGATTTAAAACCCTTAAAAAGTGTTTAGTAACTGAGACTTGTCACTTTTTAATTCACAATGGAAAAGAAAAAAAACAACATCAATAAAAGAGTGTCTCCTTGACATAATGATAAACTCTTCCTGAGGGCTGAGGGCGAGGATGAGCCAAAGTAGCCAGCAAGCCGGCATTGTGCAAGTGTCTTACATTGTAGTGTTGCTGCTTCACAAAAATAACGGCAGGACTAAAAAAAGAGGTAATTCAGGCATATGATTTCTGTTGGAAAGATTCACTCCCTTTGGCGTAGACTTTATGCTTTTCAATTTTGCAGATTTGTTTATGTGCATGACCAGGAATATTAGACACACAAAAGAAAAGGTAAAATTCAGAAAGTATAATAATATCCCTTTAAAAAAATAGCTTGGGTAACTGTAATGGCTATATTAGTTTGGGTTAAACTATGGTTGTCTGGTTGACCTGCAATCTAAACGAAGTCTCTCAACATGTATTCCTTATTATTTCATTCACTCGGCACTGGCGACGTTCATGATGCTGAGGGGATTCTGAATTTGGACGCAGCTGAAATCTTAATTGAATTTGCTTGTGTGCGCTTACGGAAAATCCATGCTCATTCTGTTTTTGTAAATTGATGCAAGTTGGAGCAAACACAGCCATCTGCTGTGAAACGGAAATGGGTGGAGGTAGAGTTGGCTGCTGAAAAAATCTCCCCCTTAACTCTCATTATGCCAAAATTGTTGAGTGGGTGTGTGTTTTGCATACTAAATTTCCAAATGGAAGGCATCACTCTTTTAACATGCTTTTTTTTCGGGTATTGTACCAGAAGCGTTTTGCCTGATATTGCATTTGAGCAACCTGGATGCTGTGATATACACTATGCAATTCTTGTATTTGCTATATTTCAGCTTTTTAATGCCATATTAATGTATTAGGGTGTGCTAAAGGCAATATGCATTCACAGCGCGCAGCAGAGCGTTCATGTAAGAGCTGTATGTTCACTTGTATTCCAAAGTTAAAAAGGAGCATTTTATCTTTGTCAAGATTGTAGGTGGTAAACCTTTAAATAAACCCACAGTGGTATATCATATGCACTAGTATATCATATATGCGTGTATATATATATATATATTTATATATATATATATATATATATATATACACGCATAGTTTTTCTCAATCTTTTTGACCTATTTCTCCAATTTAATGTCACTGCTCTCAAAACACTTACAATGCAAACGAAAAACACTCAGTGTAAAATTGAAATGTTATCTTTTCTGCATAATGAAACACTGAACTTTATTCTAGTAATGGATTTATTAAAAATAGATACTGACATTAAAACTACAAGTGTGTTCTCTTTTGATTTGATAACATTCACTGTAGATACACAAAGACACCTATTAAAAAGCATTTATCATGAAGTTTTTTTAATGAGTTAAATAAAAATAAGTTTTCTGCAAGAAATAATATTTATATATTTATTAATTAATGTAAATGTACTGCATTCACTAAATTAGTTAACTTTATTGATCATGTCTTTCAATTACATCCGGCCAGAGAATTTAATCTACATCACTATATATAGTCTCACAGCCATGCATCGTGGGGACAAAACGGTGTACATGTTAAATTCATCCTTGACAAGCATCTGCCTCAACATCTCCACAAGGCTTTTCCATTGCTTGAAGACGTATTTGGTTGTAAGGGTTGCAATCATACACTTTCCATCTCCAAGAGAAGTAGAACAGCTAAATTGGATTCAGGAAAGGAGAATATGGTGGATAGAACGCCATTATGAAATGTGAATGATCTTCAAACCATTCTCATACCAGTGCTGAGTGGTGAAATTGGATATTGTCCCAAAAAACTAAGAAATTTTGCTCCATTTGCTCCTGATTGACCTGCTGAAAGAGGATTTCACTGAGGAAGTAAAAAAAAAAAAAAATGTAAAAAAACAAACAAAAGCGCAGCGTTAAGGTCTAGTTTGTAAGGCAGCTCTGTGGACATAAGTGATACTTCTGCTCCTTGTCATGGTCAAGGAAGGGGGGAGGATCGAAAGCCTGAAAGTACCATGGAGGAAACATGTAACTAGTGGCCCATCGACATGTCACTCATGCCACATAGACCTTAAGGGTATAGAGGGTAACCGTGCAGTGATTTGCTCCTGCAGGAACTCCAGCATGGTTCCAGTGTGACAGGTAACTGATTCCAGCTGATGACTACTGTACCAAGAAGTGAAGATTTTCAACTTAAAAAAGGTGTATAGTTGTCAATCAGGGAGAAATCATACATGTGTAGCATCGGCCATACCTGAACGATACTGTCCAGTCCGAGAGTAGCTGTGTGCCTGAGGGAGAACCTAAGGGGGCAGTCAGACATCTCTCAAGACACAAACAGATCCACTTTTTCTCGGACTAATTTATGCCATATCTGTTCCACCTTTTCTGGGTAGAGTCTCCATTCCCTGGGCCTCGGCCCCTGCCTTGACAGGATGTCTGCTCCTATGTTTCTCCCAGAGTGAGAGCAGAGGAGGGTCTGGTGCACCAGGTTGCAAAGCAGAAGCGATTGCAAACCCCCCTTGTGATTTATGTAAGCAATCACTGATGTGTTGTCTGACCGGACAAGCACATGGTGGCCGCTGAGGTCTGGGAGAAATACTCTGAGAGAAAGAAGGACAGGATCATTTTTAGAAGGTTTATATCCCAAGAAAGCTGGTGTCTCCTCCACAGAACTTGTGCTGAGCGATCCTCCAGGACTGCTCCCCTAAACCATGACAGAGGCATCTATCAACAACATTTAGAGATGCTAGGGAACTCTCCAAAATGGAGATATGGAAGTAGACGTCCTTGAGGTCTATGGTGACAAATCAGTCCTTGGATCTAATCTGTGACACAATCTGCCCCAAAGTTAACATTTTGAACTTAGTTGGAGTAAGTCCTTTGGAACAACATAAAAGCCTGCTGTAAAAACCGGTCTCTCTCTCTGGGAGAGGTACATATTCTATGGCCCCTTACCCCAGCAGAGATTTTACTTCTTGCTCCAAGAATAACCAGAGCCTGCTCAGAACATCCCTTCTCTCCTCTGGCCAGAGAATGTTTAGTCTGACCACACCACGAGTCACAATCTCAATCATCTCCTCATAAGCTGGAGAGGAGAGTGGCAAGTATTCCTCTCCAGCCTCAATGCTAAAAACATCCAGTTTCTCAGAACTGGATAGCTGCAATGCTGCTGGGGTGGAAGAATCCGAACCCCAAGAGAGGACACCAGACCTGCCAACTGGGAGGCAAAGCCCATCTCTCACCGCTCTGACAAGTCAATTTGCGACTCGGCAGCAGCAGGACCAGCACCCTAAGGACTGCGAGCCTCAGCAGCTTCATCGAAGGTGGAAGTGGAGCGTGCACAGTGGCAAATGCTCACAGTGAACACAACCAGCACCCTCGTGCTCCCATGCAAACCTCCGGGATATATTGAGGGCAGAGAGTGACACAGTTTGAATTGTTTGCTCACTATTTTGCTTAGTTTGGGATTCCCTGTTCTTTTTAAACCAGCTTAGGGGAAGTATATTCACAAACAAGCACCAGCAACAAACACACCAAAAACGTATCAGATAGTGCTCACTGAAGACATATTCTACCGCTTCCAGCATTTGGTGTGACTTTGTAGCTTCCTGGCTCATGACATCATCGCATCTCTGACGTGCATTCACACCACTGCTTTTATTTCACACATCCATAGCTCATTGACGCAGCTTGAGTTCCCTTAAAAGGGAACTTATACTCTGTTTACGACAATTACAAAGTATTCAGATCACTGTGTTAACTGTTTTGATTGCAGTGACCTAAGTTTGAAGAATGGTGTCAAATTGATTGAGAAAAACTGTAATATTATTAAGGTCCAGTCAGTTGGTAAATGTATGAGAAATATTTATTATGATATTATTTTTTTATTTGTGTATTAATAACAAATTAGGTTTGTAAGTACTATTACATAAATATTATCCATTTCATTTATGTATGACTGACAAATATAATTGTCAGTTTTTTAAACTTAAATTTTTTTTGTTAAAACTGCAATTCAATTGGATGGAAAGCTCAATGCAGTCACGATTATATATAAATTCAAAATATACTATTTATATATTTTATTATTAGATATATATGGTTTATTTTATTTTGCACTTAAAATGTAAATTACTTCAATACGGACACAATGCACTTCTTGATTTCCCCTTCAACAATAAAAAAGAGACTGGTTAAAATGGATTGTTGGTGGTTAGTAAATAACACGTGTTTTTATACTGAGACACTTTGTGCCATAGTCTATCTTGTACTCATGCATGGTTGTTGCAATACAAGTATTTAACATAATTTCTTCTTGAGCACAAGAATTTGTGTGCGGGGGCCAACTCAAGGCACTAGAAAAATCTATTCTAATATGTCTGAGAGGATGTCTCAATTAAATTGAGGTCATTATTTAACACTCCGCATTGATTCACAGGAAGAGGGCACCACTGTTGGTTGTTTTTCCTTAAATACAGGATACAATGACCTTCTCTAAGAAATGTGCCTGTGGGCAGTAACTAATACCAAACAATGACGACATGGATTAATTCAGACAGGCCTGAAGAGCTTTAAATATCACTTATTAAACAACTGCACCAGACTTAGGCAAAAGTGCTGTAGCATAAGTACATGTCCTGTAAGTATTCAACATAATATTGCAAATTTGTGAAACACTTGTACTACTTATAAAAAAGTTTTTGGTATGGTAATGAATATCAAAATGTTAATATGTTTTTAGATCTGTTTTGGGATAGTTCTTCCACACTGCAGCTACAGAGCAAGTACGGGACTGTACAATAATACACATGAATTGTCCATAGCAGATTTATACAAGTAGAGCTAGGGGATGGTGGAGGGTTTCTGGACGTCTGCTGAAAACTGCTACATCAGATGCTGACCAAGTATTTGAAAGTTGAGCAGCGAGCTCATTGGCTACTGATGCATCAGGAACCAATCAACTGTGCCCTATGGAAAATGGTGTGATTGCAAGCGGAATGTTAAGGTAGAAAGAAAGTAGAAAGAAAACTGTATACTACATGTTTGAAATGACATGAGGGTGATGACATAATTTTCAATGTCCTTTCACTGTTTTAGTTTTCAATCCCTTTAAGTCATTTTCATTCATGTCAGCATAAACATGTTTGTCCATGCAAATGAGGCGTGTTATATATTATATGGCATAAATCCATAAAACACGGTAAATTAAATTTCAAATTGACATTTGAGTACCTTTTCTATTGATTATTATCAAAGTAATTAATCAAATGATGGAGAAGATTGTTGCACATACAGGGGCCTGTTGGACTTCAACAGCACATTCAACATTTTAAAGAGCCGATTCATTTTACATAGTGGAGCAAAAACAGCATGGTCCCAACATAGCCTGCTAGATTGTGGTGGTCTGTTATATCCTTCACAATCCAGCACTCAGAGGCGACTTGCAGATGGGGAATTGCAAAAAGCTTTCAGCATTTATTTTGTTGATGCGTTCTAGTGTTTGTGTAATGTGCATAATTCCTTTGGTGAATGGGGCGTTAAAATAACAATAAATAGAATTATCAGCCGTCTCAATTCACTCTTAGTAAATCCCACTGGTCCCTCATTCATTTCGTTACATACATTAGCAGATCGTATTTGTTAAAAAAAGCAGCATCAAATTGTGTGTCACATTCATTTACTTAGATTTACAGACTAGAGATCTTTAAATCCCATTCATACTTTTGTAATTGTTTACTTTCCCAAAATCTTCCCATTATCATAAAATTGACAACAACAAAAATCTACTACTCTGCTCCCATCAGTGCAACTTTCCTTCAATCTCCATTCTTCCAGGTCGCTTCTGCTGAGGATTTGCGATTTGAGTAAGGGATTTTCACCCTAAATATTTGATGGTCCTGTTGAGGTTTGATCCAGCACAAAGCTGGCATGAAAAATTGTGTCAGGCAACATGTGAGAGGCCTTTTGGAATTTGGAAATAAATCAAAGCTATCAGAGTGGTGTTGGCATCCTTGAAATATTTATGAATTAAATGGATTAATTGGTAAATATTGCATCTGGAACCATAGGTTTTATTTAGAATAACTGGCCTGAATCTGAATCTTATTTTGACGATTTATTACTGTTGTTTTGCTGATTGTGATAATCAAATGAAACATTTCATGACGTGTTAAAGTCGGTATGAATTGAAAGTTCACCTTCTTATTGTGAACTACATGTTTATGCATATGTTTAATTTTTTTAGTTTGATTTTGACTTAGCAATATTTAATTAAAATATCATAACTTGATCTTCCAGTGAAACAAAAAACTTCTTGGACTTCTCCAATCACTCTCAACTGGGATTTTCATGCTCAACTATCTCTAGGGTTTATAGAGAATGGTCATAAAAAGAGAAAATATCCAGTGAGCTGCAGTTCTGAGAGCAAAAAATGCCCTGTTGAGGTCTGAGGTGAATGGCCAGAATGGGTAATGTTGATGGAAAGGCAAAAGTTAGTCAAATAAGCACTCTTTACAACTGAAATCTCCAGAAGACATAATACATCAAACCTTGAAGCAGATGGACTACCAGTGCCACTCCTGTCAGCTAAGAACAGAACACTGAGACTACAAAATTGAACTAAAGAGGATTGGAAAAAATATTCCTGGTATGATGAGTCTTGATTTCTGCCGTGACATTCAGATGGTAAGGACAGAATTTGGCATAAACAACAAGAAAGCATGGATCTATCCTGCCTTGTATTAATAGTTCAGTCTGGTGGTGGTGGTGTAATGGTGTGCGGGATATTTTCTTGGCAAACTTTGTGCCCCTTAGTACCATTTGAGGATCATTTAAACTCCACAGCCTACCTGAGTATTGTTGCTGCCCATGTCCATCCATTTATGAACATGGTGTCCTCATCAATGGCAGACTGGCCATCTAGAACACTAATTCTAAGCGGGCACCCATGTCAAAATGTTTGAAATGCTATTAAAATAAAGGAAGACAAGATTTTATGTTCACAGAAGCCAAATGTCAGGGTTCTGTCACATTCTGTCTAGTCATTTCTTGGTTTTGTGGCAGAGCTCTGACACTCCTGTGTTGTCTTTTGTGTGCTTCCCTGTCCACGTGATCTGTCTTTTGTGCGGGATGTGGTATTTGATCCCGATTCTAGTCCTGTTCAGTTTGAGTTTTATGTTTCGGGATTCAGACGCTCATGCTCCGTGTGTTTGTCTTCAATCCTGAGGGCACGAGGCGGTTCTGTGTCCTGTAAGCGCGTGTGGTTTCAAGTTTACTCGAGCTGCAATTTCTCTTGTCCGCATGTGTTGTACTATAGGTTTCATGTTATGTCCTGTGTAGTGCGCAGTTTTAGTTCCCTTTCAGGGAACTCGAGCTGCGTCTAGCGCTAGGGGAAATAGTCTTCCTCGGTCACGTGAAGATCTGTGCAACCAATGAGAGACGAACGCGTGCGAATGCGTCACTGCCGGCGGCTGCCGGTGACGTCATGAGCTAGAGCATAAGAGCGCGTCCGAAACCCGGGCGCCTCAGCTCTGAATGTCTTCAGCGTGCTGTGTTTGTGCGAGAGTGATTTTTGAGTGTGAGATATCAAAAAATCAGAATGAGTGCGGAAAATGTGGCGATTGAACAGAGGTTCACACCGTGTGTTCATCCTTGTCCTCGTTTTATAACAGGCAAGGATACACATGTTATGTGTGTAATCTGTTTGGGAGAGGAGCATGCACGGTCGGCACTTGAGAATGCCGGCTGCAAAGACTGCGAGAGGTTTTCCTTGCATGATCTCCGCTCCCGCCTGGCGGTCTGTAAAGAGGCCGTCCAGGCTAGTGTTCCCCGTGGTTCAGGACCTGCAGCAGCCGAGGCTTTGCGGCGGTCTCGTTCCTGGGGATCACAAATGGATCTTGCCGAGTTAGCTGGGGTGGGTCCCGCCTTACCTCAGCTCTCGCGAGATCAAGCGGGTCCCAGTCACGAGCACTCCGAGAGAGGTGCCCGTGCTGTGACTCCAACATTAGCTCTATCTAGTTCAGAAAGTGAGATGGATTTAGCCAGTGTTGGTCCGGCCGAGGAGGAATCGCCACCCTCCTCGCCGGCAGTTGAGGAGCTTCTTGAGGTTGTGACACGAGCGGTCTCTTGTCTGGGGCTTGATTGGCCAGCAGAGACCAGAAGTGCTCGTCCTAAAAGAAGTATGTTGGACGAGCACTATTTACCAGTTCGCGTCACTCCCCCGCGCCGAGCAATGCCTTTTATACCAGATTTGCATGCCGAGGTATCTAGATCTTGGGGAAGGCCAGCCTCCGAAAAGGTTCATACACGCAATAGCGGAATGTATAACAATTTAGTAGGGGGTCAAAATCATTGTTATGGAGGGATGAAAAAAGTGGATGAGGCTCTCGCGAGTTACCTCGTTCCCCAGTCTTCATCCTCCATTAAAGCTCCGGCGCTCCCCTCCAAGCCGATGCGCGTCACATCGTCCTTGGTGGGGAAAGCGTACTCAGCATAGAGTCAAGCCGAATCGTGCCTGCACACCACGGCACTGTTGCAGGCGTATCAGGCTGAGTTGCTCGGGAACCTCAACGAGGGCGGCAGTATTAGTCCGGAGGCAGTGACAGAGCTGCGCCGGACTGTGGATTTGTCTCTTCGGACCACTAGGGAGACGGCCTACTCTGTCGGCCGCTCCATGGCAGCTCTGGTGGCCACGGAGAGACACCTTTGGCTTAATTTGTCAACAATGAAAGATAAAGACAAATTTGTTTTGCTGGACGCTCCTCTGTCCCCTTCGGGCTTGTTCGGCGATGCCGTGAGAAGCGTCGTCGACAAGTTTCAGGAGGCTGCACGACAGCAGGCAGCGTTCAGTAAAGTTCTTCCACGCCGCCCTCCACGTGAGACCGCCAGCCAAGCCAGGTCTCAGAGCTCCTCATACAGGGCCGCTCAAAAATACAGTGTCGCAACCCGTCTCCCTCCGGTAGATGCCGGGAGGGGGGGCCGACAAGTTAAAGCCGCAGGTCGTAAAGGTGATCTAAGGGTTGTCCTGGAGGCTAAGAAGGCTAAGAGTAAGCGGCCCTGACGCCAAGCCGCAACCAGGTGGTGTGTCCCTGGAGCAGCTCAACAGTCAGCCTGCCATGGGAAAACCACCCCCTCTAAGGAGGGTCCTAGAGCAATCCTCCCGGGTTTCCGGAATCAGCCCCGGCTCAGTGGGGGATATGTTCTTGGTACCAGAGGCCAGCCCAGGGAGGCTGGTTCCCCTAGTAGAATTCCGGGATGCGTGGTCACGGCTACCCGGTATCTCTCAGTGGGTCCTGCGGACGGTAACCTTAGGATACGCCATTCAGTTCGGGGTTTCTCCACCTCGCTTTTCGGGGGTCCTACAGTCAGTGGTAGGCCCTCAGCAGGCTCTGGTCATGGAGCAAGAAGTAGACACTGCTGGCGAAAGGGGCCATCGAGCATGTACCCCTCGCAGAAAGCAAGTCCGGTTTTTACAGCCGGTACTTCTTAGTTCCAAAGAAGGATGGAGGGTTGCGGCCTATTCTGGATTTGCGTCTCTTGAATCGTGCGGTCAGGCGCCTAAAGTTCAAAATGCTAACGCTCAAACAGATCGTAGTGCAGGTCAGATCCGAGGACTGGTTTGTCACAGTCGACCTCAAGGACGCGTATTTCCATGTCTCCATCCTTCCGCAACACAGGAAGTTCCTGAGGTTCGCCTTTGGGGGAAAGGCGTACCAGTATCAGGTGCTTCCGTTCGGCCTAGCGCTCTCACCCCGCACGTTCACAAAAGTCGTGGACGCTGCACTAGCTCCACTGCGGGGCATCCGTGTTTTAAATTATATCGACGACTGGCTTATTCTGGCGCAGTCGCCGCAGTTAGAACATCGAGATGTGGTGCTCGCACATATGAAGGAGCTGGGGCTGAGGCTGAACGCCAAGAAGAGTGTACTTTCTCCCGCTCAGAGAACCACTTTCTTGGGAGTCATCTGGGACTCAGTCGCGATGTTGGCTCGGCTTTCCCCCGAGCGCATCTAAGCTATTTGTTCAGCCGTCAAGAGCATCAAGCTAGGCCAGCCACTCACGGTGAAACACTTTCAGAGGGTGTTAGGGCTCATGGCAGCGGCATCCAGTATCATCCCACTGGGCCTTCTGCACATGAGGTCCCTGCAGTGGTGGCTAATGACCAAGGGGTTTTCCCCGAAGGGGAATCCACTACGCACTATCAGGGTCACGGGGCGATGCCTACGCGCCCTGAGCATGTGGAAGAACTCTTGGTTCCTGTCTCAAGGCCCAAGGCTTGGGGCTCTGGTTCGGAGAGTCTCTCTCTCGACAGACGCCTCCCTCTCGGGCTGGGGGGCGGTCATGAAGGACCGCTCCTCACAAGGTCTATGGAACAGTCGGCACCAGAGCTGGCACATAAACATGTTAGAGTTACTGGCGATCCGCAGAGCACTATGTGCGTTCCTACCGGACCTTCGCGACCACCATGTCACTGTGTTCACCGACAGCATGACGGCGGTCGCATATATCAATCACCAAGGGGGTCTACGTTCGCGACCACTGTACTAGATGGCGCGACAAATCCTCCTCTGGGCCCAAGGGAAGTTGTTGTCTCTCAGGGCAGCCTACATCCCGGGGGTCTAGAATGTGGGAGCAGATGCCTTATCGAGACAGGGGGCAAGACCAGGGGAATGGCGGCTCCACCCCGATGTGGTGGAGCAGATTTGGGAAAGATACGGCAAGGCACAGGTCGACCTGTTTGCCTCAGTAGAGAACACCCACTGCCCTCTGTGGTTTTCACTAACGCATCCAGCGCCTCTGGGGCGGGATGCCATGGTACAGGATTGGCCGAGGTCACGCCTGTACGCCTTTCCCCCGATCGCTCTGCTCCCGGGAGTTCTGGCCAAGATTCGCCGGGACAAGGTCCGTCTCACGCTAGTGGCCCCCCACTGGCCATCCAGGATATGGTTCTCGGACCAGGTATCCCTCCTGGACGGACTCCCTTGGGAGATTCCAATCAGGAGGGACCTTCTGTCCCAGGCGGAGGGTTGCATTCTATATCCGCAACCAGAACTAATGAAACTGTGGGTCTGGCCCCTGAAGGGACCCAGCTCATAGAATCTGGTCTCTCAGCCGAGGTTGTTGAGACCATCCTTCAGTCCAGAGCTCCCTCCACGAGGAAACTCTACGCCTTGAAGTGGAAACTTTTCATGTCCTGGTGTATTGAAAGGCAGTTGCACCCAGTAACCTGTCAAGTTGGCAAAGTACTGGAGTTCCTGCAAGAAAGATTTGTGGCAGGGCTGTCCCCCTCCACCTTGAAGGTTTATGTGGCTGCCATAGCGGCTTGCCACGTACCTCTGGGTGGGGTATCCCTGGGCAGGGACCCCCTGGTCACTCGTTTCCTCCGTGGCACATTAAGGCTGAGACCTGCGGCACAGACCCGGGTGCCGGCTTGGGACTTGTCTGTGGTACTACAAGGCCTGTCCCAGGCACCCTTCGAACCTATAGAGGAAATCTCAATCAAGTACCTCTCTCTTAAGACCCTGCTTTTGCTGGCTATCACCTCGCTCAAGAGGGTCGGGGATCTTCAGGCCCTCTCAGTGGCCCCTGCATGTCTTGAGTTTGCGCCCGGGATGGTAAAGGCATTTCTCCACCCGAGGCCAGGCTATGTCCCCAAGGTCCCCACTGATGTGGCTCGGTCTATCACGCTGCAGGCTTTCTGCCCTCCCCCATTTGATGATCATGAGCAGGAGCACAAGAACAAGGTCTGTCCAGTGCGAGCACTGGACGCTTACGTTTTCAAGACTGCCACTTGGCGTAAGTCGGACCAGTTGTTCGTTTGCTTTGGGACCCCTGAGGGGGCTCCTGCCTCTAAGCAAACCTTAAGCAGGTGGATAGTCGAGGCTATCTGCTTAGCTTATGAGTCGGCCGGACATGCTTCTCCTCTGAGGGTCCGAGCCCACTCCACTAGGAGCATGGCGGCATCCAAGGCACTCCTCTCCGGAGTGTCCTTATCTGATGTTTGTGCTGCGGCTGGCTGGTCTTCGCCGCACACTTTTATGAGGTTTTACCATTTGGACCTCGATGCCGCCCCGGGGACTAGGGTGCTCTCTCAGTGAGCTGGGACACACCCGGAGGCCGGCGTCACTGAGGTGGCGTTGGTATTGCGTTCCCCTAGCGCTAGACGCAGCTCGAGTTCCCTGAAAGGGAACGTCTCGGGTTACGAATGTAACCCTGGTTCCCTGAGGGGAACGAGACGCTGCGTCTTTGCCTCAGCTCCTTGAGCCTCCGTGCCCGCTTCAGACATTCATGCTGAGGCGCCCGGGTTTCGGACGCGCTCTTATGCTCTAGCTCATGACGTCACCGGCAGCCACCGGCAGTGACGCATTCGCACGCGTTCGCCTCTCATTGGTTGCACAGATCTTCACGTGACCGAGGAAGACTATTTCCCCTAGCGCTAGACGCAGCGTCTCGTTCCCCTCAGGGAACCAGGGTTACATTCGTAACCCGAGACGTTTTCACTGGCTGAGTGCTTTCATGTTGTCGTGTTTTGTCCTATCATTGTGTAACCCCGGCCGTCTTGTTTCCTCGTTATTGGTTTGCCCCATCTGTCCTCCCTCATCACCTGCTTTGCTTGTTCCTTATTTATTCTCCCTGTGTTTGTTTGCTGTCCTGTGCTGCTTCATTTTCTAATGTTGATATCGAGTCATGTCCAGTCAAGTCAGATGAGTCTAGTTTAGCTATGCTATGTTTACCCCCTAAGGGTAGTTTTGTTTTTTGTTTTGTTTAATTTTCATTATTAATAAAAAGCCTTCTCCCTTCATCCCACACACCACTGACACCAAGCTACCTGCCGCTTTTGAGAATGTGAGTCAAGGTAAACAACACAAGACAATTCAGTAATTTTGCAATTTGCCAAGTGTATATGATAAAAAAAGTTTAACTACCGAAATTAACTACTAGCCTTTTTGATTCTCAGATTTGAATGCTTACATTATTCATCGAACAATGTACAAAGAAGCATTAACATCTACATATACAGGGAGTGCAGAATTATTAGGCAAGTTGTATTTTTGAGGATTAATTTTATTATTGAACAACAACCATGTTCTCACTGAACACAAAAAACTCATTAATATCAAAGCTGAATATTTTTGTATCAATATTTTAAGTAGTTTTTAGTTTTAGCTATTTTAGGGGGATATCTGTGTGTGCAGGTGACTATTACTGTGCATAATTATTAGGCAACTTAACAAAAAACTAATTTATACCCATTTCAATTATTTATTTTTACCAGTGAAACCAATATAACATCTCAACATTCACAAATATACATTTCTGACATTCAAAAACCAAACAAAAACAAATCAGTGACCAATATAGCCACCTTTCTTTGCAAGGACACTCAAAAGCCTGCCATCCATGGATTCTGTCATTGTTTTGATCTGTTCACCATCAACATTGCGTGCAGCAGCAACCACAGCCTCCCAGACACTGTTCAGAGAGGTGTACTGTTTTCCCTCCTTGTAAATCGCACATTTGATGATGGACCACAGGTTCTCAATGGGGTTCAGATCAGGTGAACAAGGAGGCCATATCATTAGATTTTCTTCTTTTATACCCTTTCTTGCCAGCCACGCTGTGGAGTACTTGATGGAGCATTGTCCTGCATGAAAATCATGTTTTTCTTGAAGGATGCAGACTTCTTCCTGTACCACTGCTTGAAGAAGGTGTCTTCCAGAAACTGGCAGTAGGACTGGGAGTTGAGCTTGACTCCATCCTCAACCCGAAAAGGCCCCACAAGCTCATCTTTGATGATACCAGCCCAAACCAGTACTCCACCTCCACCTTGCTGGCGTCTGAGTCGGACTGGAGCTCTCTGCCCTTTACCAGTCCAGCCACGGGCCCATCCACCTGGCCCATCAAGACTCACTCTCATTTCATCAGTCCATAAAACCTTAGAAAAATCAGTCTTGAGATATTTCTTGGCCCAGTCTTGACGTTTCAGCTTGTGTGTCTTGTTCAGTGGTGGTCGACTTTCTGCCTTTCTTACCTTGGCCATGTCTCTGAGTATTGCACACCTTGTGCTTTTGGGCACTCCAGTGATGTTGCAGCTCTGAAATATGGCCAAACTGGTGGCAAGTGGCATCTTGGCAGCTGCACGCTTGACTTTTCTCAGTTCACGGGCAGTTATTTTGCGCCTTGGTTTTTCCGCACGCTTCTTGCGACCCTGTTGACTATTTTGAATGAAACGCTTGATTGTTCAATGATCACGCTTCAGAAGCTTGGCTATTTTAAGACTGCTGCATCCCTCTGCAATATATCTCACTATTTTTGACTTTTCTGAGCCTGTCAAGTCCTTCTTTTGACCCATTTTGCCAAAGGAAAGGAAGTTGCCTAATAATTATGCACACCTGATATAGGGTGTTGATGTCATTAGACCACACCCCTTCTCATTACAGAGATGCACATCACCTAATATGCTTAATTGGTAGTAGGCTTTCCAGCCTATACAGCTTGGAGTAAGACAACATGCATAACGAGGATGATGTGGTCAAAATACTCATTTGCCTAATAATTCTGCACTCCCTGTACATAAACAATTAACATATACAGAAACAATTCAGCATATAAGATGGAAGATAATACTGAATGTTTGTATATATATTTCCAGACTGTCTTCAGTAATTTAACTTATTTCCAGTCTTATATAAGATATAAATCATTACTTTAGTCTTCAGTGTCTTGTGATCTTTCAGAAATCATTGATATGCTGATTTGCTGCTTTATTGTCATATTGTTTTGATTTAAAATTAAAATATTTCACAATATTACTGTTTTACTGTGTTTTTCATCATCATAAGAATATTTACACTCCTTTCCTTAACCGGAGCTCTATTCCATAAAATTACAGGAGGTTTCTAACTTCTGAAAGGACAAATACTATAACCCTTAAGGCCCAGTCACACAGCGAAAACGCATGAAGAACGCACGAATTACGCACAGATTTTCGTTTCTGCGCGGCGTGCGTCATATGCGTAATTCGTCGGTGGAACGGACGAGGACCGTCAGTGATTGTAAGTGGATGTGCGTCGAAGGTGGTTTGTGTGTGATTTTGAGTTTTGAACAGTTCAAAAATTTTCCGGTTCAAAAATAATAATTATAATGTAAAAAGCCATTAATTTACTCAGAATTTTTCCTCTGTATTTAACCTATGCAAGTTGGTGCACACATTAGAAGTATTAACACACAGCATAACACACAACCATGAACATACACATTTGGAGAAGTGGGCAGCCATTTGTTTTGCTGTTGCTGTCACGGCTCTGTCATTCTAGTTTGGTCTCTTCAAGTGTCTGCTGACAGAGCTCTGACACTGGCCCTTTTATTGTGTATTGTCATTGTGCAACCCTGCCCTCTTGTTACCTTGTTTCCCTTGAGTGTTGTCAGCTGTTCTCAACTCGTTACCTTTCCTCATGTGTTCCCTATATATAGCCCTTGTGTTTGCAGTCTGGTGTGGTCTCGTTGTCATTCATGTGGTGTTCCCTCCCTTGTTCCTGGGTTGAGTTATGGTATTGGTTTGAGCTTATGTTATGTTTTACCCCCTTGTGGGTTGTTTCTTTTGTGTGTTTATGTTATTTTGTTATTATTAAATCCCCCTTCCCTGCACTTGAGTCCTCCCTGTTTATCGTAACGTGACAGTTGCGCTTGGGTTAGATAGAATCATGCGTGATTGCATCATGAAGCACATGTGTAATCGAAGCAATTGAGTGTAGAGTGACGTCATGAACCAGAATTATGTCTTTGTGTCTTCAGTAGCGCTTTGTGTGATTGTTTGTATTCTTTATTGTTGTCTGTCTACCAACATTTAAGAGTGAAAATGACAAACATTCATCATTTTCAATTATGTGTTCATCGCTGTCCTTGTTTCATTATGAGTGGGGATTCACATGATCTTTGTGTTACTTGTTTGGGAGCAGAGCATGGATGGTCAGTGCTCGAAGCTGCGGCGTTCCTCCTTATCTCCTGCATGCCGGTCAGCAGCCACTTCAGACACCTGGAAGCTATCGCTGTTTTATTTTTTTCTTAGTTCATGGCATCCTTTGATGTCTCTTCACTTGATTGTTTCGATTTCATATTTGATTCATGTTTCAAAAATGCAGATGGTTCCCATACAATTATGCATTTGGCAGACGCTTTTATCCAAAGTGACTTACATAGCATTCAAGGAACAAATTGAATCAGTTCTTGCTTTCCCTGGGAAAACCCATTTGTAGCCTGTGTGGGAATTCATTAAGGGTTTTCAAATTTATATTAAGTTTTATAAAGGGTATAAAGTTGTTCAAATATGTGGTAAAGTGATAACTTAAACTGTTTGGCCTGGTATTTTATTTAATATTCTCTTTATAATGTGATTGGGTACTTTGTGAATAACCAATGAGGTATCAGGATTGGATTGAGGAGCGTTACAAGTGTGGAAGGAGCGGAGAAGAAAGCACGAGAAGGACAGAGAACGGTGAGGGAGGTCGGCGAAACAACCCTCCGAAAAGTATGAGTTTGCATACGAATTATGCATTTTAGTCCATCTCAAGGATATTAGAGTGGACTTCTGGCTAAGTGTAACTAAAGAGTTCTAGATTTTTCAAGCCAGTAAATTTGAAGCGAACTGTCTGGGATTGCACTCGTTTCGAAGGAGAACGAAAGCAGGCGATGCTTTTGCACCTGGTTTGGAGACTTTGATGACTGGTGTGGTTCCGGTTGTTGAGCGTCGAGAGAATACAACCGAACTAACGGCTGAAGTGTACCCATGGACAGGTGTGTGTGTGTGTGTGTGTGCCAGGAGCCGACCGAACTGTGACTGATCCTGATTTAACATCAAAATCAAAAGTACTAATTTTTTTCACTTTTATTTGTGGCTCAATCGTTCATTTTGTGGCCTCAACGATCCCGAGCCGCGATACAGGCCTGCAACAGTGACTATGGGGGTTTATTATTTGCCGGCTTAGAATATTGTTAAATTGGGTTTTTAGTTTCTTAATTTTTTTTTGTTTGATTGCTTATTTACCTTTAAGTGAGCTATTGAAAAGCAAGGTGGTGTCAGAACATATACCTTTTTGTTTTGTTTGACATTCATAAGAGGATCTATTTTAAATTCATTAAATTTAAGTTGTAGTTAATTTGGTATTTTGTGGTGAATTTGCATTTAATTTTTCTATTAATATTCTGAATATTTATTGTCAAATAGATGGTCACAAATGAAAACAAACCCATTATATCTAAAGAATCTGGGCACCACCCAATACATTTTCCAGTGACAGGAACGGGGCGTTATATAAGCACCAATGCCCTATTCATTGAGCTACAGAAAGCTAGTGTTTCAACACAGCGTCTCATTTCTTCTTAGGGGAACCAACATAACATGCATAACCGAGATGTTTCTGAACTCGCTGAAACACCTTATCTGTAGTCTCGAGTTTTCTCCTGGAAATGTATGTCACAGAATTTAAATGATTCCAAGCCAAGGCACAAGCAACAACAAAAAGGAATGGGAGATGGGGTCAAAGCCTGGTTGAGTTGCGTTAGTATTGTGTTGAAAGTGATTATTGTAAGGTGCAATAATAAAACATTTCATGTTTGCTGTTTTCATCCAGAAACTGCTTTTAAATTTCACAAATAATGTACCTTGAAGTGGACCTATCAAACAGTGAAGGAGATGTATTTAACTTTAGAGCCGAAAGTCCTTCCAACAAATTTGATTCTTTGCAGAGAGAAAAAAAGGGGATGCCTATGGTGAATTTAAATAATCTCAAGAATTGAGGAACCATGGCGACAGCTTCCACTCTCAATCAGTTTGAACTTCTGAAATTGGAAGCTTTTTTGTAAAAAAAAAAGTGGCATACAAATGTTAACAATTCTAAAAGATAAATAAAATGAGTGTCACTCAACGTCTTGAAAAACCATTAACTATCAACACGGCCTTTTGTAATATGGGCTTTTACGTAGGAACGTAAAATAATACAGAATTAATCGTAAAGAGAGCTCTGTTGGGTTTGATGCAAGTGGCACGCATGCTTTTCATTTGATTGGAGTTCAGACAATTTAAGCAGTTAGAATACTTACCATGTGGGAGTAAATACCCCCCTCCCCAAATGTCAATTAGATTTCATGATGATCAAATGTGTAATATTACTGAATTGCCTGCTCCAAATAACCGTATGATAATTTGCAGATTTTTTTCTGTCTAAATCAGTAGCAGGTGCTTGTCATTGATGCTGATCTTAGAACTTTTATGTGTGTGTGTGTATAGTTAAAAAATATAGTGCTGTTTTATGTTTATCAGTGTATGGGCCACCTGCATTCATCAACTAATCAACAACATATAGTCAAGCTTGTGTGATTGAATATAATCATATAATAACCAGAAAATTCTGCTTAATTGAAGATATGGAGCACTCATCTTAATTACAACAGAACAGAGGAACATACTTCAAATATTTATGAGGATGTTTCCAATGATTGCCTTGATGAACATGGCTGAACCAAAGTAATTATCTGAGGCTGCTGTCAAGTCAGTTAATGTTTTTGTGGACTAGCGCGTCTCTACTTGCTTCAATTCGCCTAAGCATTTAATAAAAATGCTTGATATGCAAACAGAGCCAAAGCATTTTGTCAATAAAGCGCTTGGAGACATTTTATTCTTCTGCTCTGTTGCTTGTTTATCATACCTGTTACTGGCCCAGGATATATAACAGTCTTTCTGAATACAACTGTATGTCTCAATGCACCCAGCAACTCTTCTCAGTAAATTAGTGTTAATGTTTTGTTTGTTTAAAGTTTTTATTTGATATTAAGAAAAACTGCAATGATCAAATTTATTCTTGCCTTATCAAAATGGATGACAAACTAAGGTTTCTTATAACTTCAAAAATATTTAATAATTCAGAATATGTTCTGTTACAGTAATAGTCAAAGTTAAAGTTAATTAGTTTAGTTGACAGTTTGTCTCCCTCTACTGGTTTTCTTAGGATAATGTAGTATTATGTTGTTATTATCATGTTAATGATCAGCTGACTAACCAGGAAATTAGTGTCTTCCATGAGGTTACTGTTTTCATGAGTCACAAAAGTACATCAGCTCCATCTGCATTCATCCTCGGCCTTTGGTAGCTTCGTCGGTACGTTTTATTGTTATTATTCATAATACCTTTAATTATATTTGATTATTGGAAGTATTTGTAACCTGTGTTGTTAGAGTGCATCTATATAAATGTAGATCATGTGGAGATATGGATATGTTCATTGATTTCGTTTTCCTGACAATTTATGTTGATATTAGTAAGTATTGTTATATACACATGTAAATACTTATGTAAATTCATTTTGTTTTCTTCTTATTTGTAGTTTTACCCTACCCTTATTAAAATACCAAAAAGGACATTCCGTGTCTGTGGAGTTTATGAGGGAGAGTTTAACTTGCTGTTAAAATATACAAAGGACGTATACGGAGAACAGTACAGTAAAACGACGGCTCTGTCGGGCAGGACATCGCAGTTCAAGCTGAGCATCAAGCAAGACATCTTCTGTTCTTCAAATTATGTCAAAGAAAAGCTCATCAACATGGAAGACCAGGTCACGTGTCAACACACAACATTCAGGTCACTCTTCAACAAGTTCTGTGGCTGCAGTAGCACGTGCGGAAGCAGAGGCCGCAAAGGCACGTTTATCATTTGCGGAGAAAGAAATGAAAATGAAGATGGAAAAAGCTCATTTAGAAGCTTCTATGGACATGTTAGCGCAAGAAAAAGAAACTACTGCAGCTGTAGCAAAGGCGGATGCACTCGAAGCTGCTGTTGATACCCACAGTGAAAGAATAAGTTGTAAACTCCTGCAAGATTGTACTGCAGTAGACTCAGCACAGCGTACTAAAGAGTATGTCATGCAGCAAGTAAAGACAAACATCTCATCTCTCACAATGCCTGGTGTAGAACCATTTTCTGATGACCAAAAAGAGCAAGTTCATGAGCTACAACCATTCAACACAACAGTACTTCATCCAGAAGGTAACGCTTCTTCAGGGTTTGCATCTGCTGCTCCATTTGTTCATAATAAATCCAATATGAATGACTTTGTGCGTTACTTGGCTCGTCAGGAACTGGTCTCTACAGGGCTGCTGAAATTCAATGATCAACCAGAAAGTTACAGAGCCTTCTTGTTGTGTTCTTTCCAAAATGCTATCAGAGATTTAGACTTAACATTTAGTGAAGAAATCGATCTTCTTGTCAAGTGGCTTGGAAAGGAGTCTGCAGAACATGTCAGTCGGATTCGAACTGTGAATGTAAATAATCCAGAGAGAGGGTTGAAAATGATTTGGTCCAGACTGGAGGAATGTTATGGCTCACCTGAGGTGATAGAGGACTCACTGTTCAGACGGCTTGAAAGTTTTCCCAAACTAACAAACAGAGATTACGGGAAATTAAGAGAGTTAAGTGATATACTCATGGAGCTACAGTCAGCCAAAACTGATGGAGACTTACCTGGACTTGCGGTATTGGACACTGCACGTGGCATAAATCCTGTAGTTGAAAAACTTCCTTTCGGACTTCAGGATAGGTGGTTATCTGTGGGCTCTGACTATAAACTAAAGCATAATGTCTCATTTCCTCCATTTGATGTGTTTGTAGAGTTTGTCAGTAAACAGGCAAGGATCAGAAACGACCCAAGTTTCAGTTTTACATCTCGTGTGGATATTTCTACTAAGCTTACCCCATGGAAACAGCTAAAACAGAAGGAGATATCAGAACAGAAAACAGATGTGTCTCATACTTTCACATGCGACAAAGACAAACACTTTAGCAGTGACTGTGACGAACTATGTCTCATACACAAAAAGGCACATCCTCTTCGTAAGTGCCGTGTCTTTAGAGAAAAGTCGTATGAAGAACGCAAAGCATTCCTGAAGGAAAATAGAATCTGTTTCAGATGTTGCAGGTCCTCATTGCACATTGCTAAAAATTGCAAAGCATATGTGAAATGCGCAGATTGTGGTAGCGAGAGGCATGACACTGCCCTTCATCAAGAACCAACACCCATGTCTGAGGACGCAAACCCCCATCCAGAGCATGGCGGGGAGGGAGATCTAGTACCATCATCTGGCATTTCATCACATTGCACTCAAGTCTGTGGTGGTGATTTAACTGACAGGTCATGCTCAAAAATCTGTCTTGCCAAAGTTTATCCGAGGGGTTGCAGTGAAAAAGCAGTGAAGCTTTATGCAATAATAGATGATCGAAGTAACAGATCAATGGCCCGTTCTGAGTTGTTTGATATGTTTGACATCCAAAGCCCTAGTTCACCATATTCACTAAAGACATGTGCTGGAATTATGGAGACAACAGGACGACGAGCAAGCGGCTTACAAATTGAGTCCATGGATGGACAGACCACTCTTTCTCTTCCAGATCTGATCGAGTGTAATGAGATTCCTAATAACAGGTCAGAAATTCCTTCACCTTCCGCTGCTCTCCACTATCCCCAAATCAGTGGCTCATCTAATCCCAGAACTTGATCCGGATGCTCACATCTTACTTCTCCTTGGACGGGATGTTCTCAGAGTGCATAAGGTGCGTAAAATAATCAATGGCACACGTGATTTGCCATTTGCACAACAACTTGATCTAGGGTGGGTCATTGTAGGTAATGTCTGCCTTGGAAACGTCCATAGACCAACCATGGTTAGCACACTTTACACAAAGACTCTAGATAATGGACGGCCTTCATTCTTTGAACCATGCCCTAACATCATACAGGTGAAAGACAGGTACAGTGGTTCCCATAGTTCATGCTGCAACAAGAAACTCACACACCAATCAGACCACTTGGGTGACACTGTGTTTCAATGTTCAAAAGATGATGATAAAGTGGCTCTATCCATTGAAGATAACTACTTTCTTGATATTATGGACAGAGGTTTTGAGAAAGATGAAAATAACAGTTGGGTAGCACCACTGCCGTTTAAAAACCCACGGCAGCGTCTTCCTGAAAATCGGACACAAGCAATGAAATGACTTTTGTCACTGTTGCGCAACTTTGAGAAAAAACCACACATGAGAGAACACTTTGTGTCCTTCATGGAGAAAATCTTTGAGAATGGGCAAGCAGAGTTGGCTCCACCTCTCAAAGACGAAGAAGAACGGTGGTATCTCCCCATCTTTGGTGTATACCATCCAAAAAAACCTGGACAAATCCGGGTGGTGTTTGATTCTAGTGCCCAATTCAATGGTATTTCCCTTAACAATGTGCTGTTAACAGGCCCTGACCTCAATAACTCGCTTTTGGGTGTGCTTATTCGATTTCGTAAAGAGTCAGTTGCCATAACTGCAGATATCCAGCAGATGTTTTATTGTTTTCTTGTTAGAGAAGAAGACAGGAACTTTCTGAGATTTTTGTGGTTCCGAGACAATGACCCAAGCAAAGAGATAGTGGAGTATCGTATGAAGGTACATGTCTTTGGAAACAGCCCATCGCCAGCAGTTGCCATCTATGGTCTCAGAAAATCTGTCCACTTGGAAGGACAGGAGCAAGATTCTGAAGTGCAACAGTTTGTAGAACGTGATTTCTATGTAGATGATGGTTTGAAGTCTCTTCCCACAGTAGAAGCAGCAGTGAGTTTGCTGAAGAGGACACAAAACATTCTTGCAAGATCAAATGTGAGGTTGCACAAGATTGCCTCAAACAGGAGGGAGGTCATGGAAGCCTTTCCATCACAAGATTACGCAAGCGATCTAAAAGACCTGGATCTGGATACAGATAATCTTCCCATACAACGCAGTCTGGGATTAAACTGGGACCTCAAAACAGACCACTTCACTTTTCAAGTACCTGAGGGAACAAAACCTTTTACACGTCGAGGAGTCTTGTCGACTATTAACAGTTTGTACGACCCTTTAGGATTTGCTGCCCCAGTAACCATCCAAGGTAAATTCATTCTGCGAGAGTTAAGCTTGGGGAACACTGATTGGGACTCTCCATTGCCTCAGGACATGGAAGAGGCATGGGACACATGGCGCAATTCCTTACAAGAACTAAGACATCTCCAGATACCCAGAACCTACTCAGAGCAGTCACCCTCCGAAGCTACATGCAAAGAGTTGTGCGTGTTTTCAGATGCTTCAACCAAAGCCATTGCTGCAGTTGCTTATCTCAGGCTCTCATATGCAGAGAGAATCAACCATGTAAGCTTTGTAATGGGTAAAGTGAAACTTGCTCCATTTCCGGAACATACCATCCCGAGGTTGGAACTGTGCGCTGCAGTCTTAGCAGTGGAGTTGGCAGATCTCATTTCATCTGAGATTGACATTGATCTTGATACTATCTCTTTTCACACTGATAGCAAGGTGGTATTGGGATATATTCATAATCAGACTAGACGCTTCTATGTTTATGTCAACAACCGAGTCTTAAGGATAAGAAGATCTAGTCACCCTGAACAGTGGCATTACGTACGCACTGATCAAAATCCAGCAGATATAGCCACAAGATCCATTCCTGCAGTGTGTGTCTTGCAAACAGCCCATGGCTTTTGGGCCCCACATTCCTTGTGGATTCTACTTGCCCTCCAGAGAAGGAAACCTTCGAGCTAATGAATCCTGTACTTGATGTGAATGTACGACCAGAAGTGTCCAATTTAAGTACCACAACTGTGAGCAAGAAGCTGGGATCTCAACGTTTCTCAAGGTTCTCCAACTGGCAATCACTTATCCGATCAACCGGACGCCTCATTCACATTGCCAAAGGTTTTCAAAATTCAGTAACTGATGAATCCTCATGTTGCAGAGGTTGGCATTATTGTCAAACAGCTTGCTCAGCAGAAAACTTCTCGAAGGCTAAGATTGTAATCCTTCGTGCGGTACAGGAAGAAGCCTATGAAACAGAAATTTCATGCATCAAGAGTGGGAAAAATCTTCCTAGAAGCAGTCCACTAATTTCACTAAGTCCATTCATTGACGAACAAGGACTTCTGAGAGTAGGAGGTCACATTTCAGCAGCGAAACTGGATCAGGATGAAAATAATCCGTTAATCATTCCTGGAAAGCATCATATTGCATCCTTATTGGTAAGGCATTATCACCAACAAACCCAGCATCAAGGTGCATCTCAGCATCTCAGGCGCTTCCTTGCTCTTCGTGGTCCAGTAAAACAAATTCGTTCAGATCGTGGGACGAATTTCATTGGTGCATGCAAGGAGCTTCAGATCCCATCAAACATCAATGATAAGAGTGTTCAAAAGTACTTAGCTGAACAAGGTTGCTCCTGGATATTCAATCCTCCTCATGCCTCCCACATGGGTGGCTCCTGGGAAAGAATGATAGGGTTGGCAAGGAAGATACTAGACTCCATGTTCCTTCAGCTAGGGAACATAAAACTAACTCATGATGTGCTTACTACCTTCATGGCTGAAGTAACCGCCATCATCAATGCCCGACCCCTAGTGCCAGTGTCTACTGATCCAAGTGACCCATTTCTCCTCACACCTTCCATTCTCCTCACACAGAAAGTGTGCCCCCTGTCGTCCCTGCTGGTGATTTTGGAACCAAAGATCTTTTCCAACGTCAATGGAGACAAGTGCAACATCTAGCTAACACATTCTGGGATAGATGGAGGAAACAGTATCTGTGTTCACTACAGACACGTCGAAAGTGGCAACGTGATCGACCCAATGTTGATCCAGGTAGCATTGTGCTCCTCAAAGATAACCAAGCCAAAAGAAATGAATGGCCAATGGGAATTGTTACTCAGGCGAATACATACATTTCTTTATTTTTGTATTATACAGGGATGCTCAATAGATCAGCATCATATTATAAATATTGTATTATTCTGTATTGTATCTGTCATTCCTATTGTATATATATTGGGCTATTTTAATTTATCAACTTTGCTGTTATCTATTAATTGTCACGATTAGGGTACGTGTGCGATGTGAAAATCACTGAATCACTTTATTTTCAAAAACACAAACAAAAGACTTTACCTAAACAAAACGGCACACTCTTTTGTGCAAAATTCAAGGAAGAACAAGGAAAAAAGAGACCGGCATCCACACACAGAATAGCAACATCAACAACCGACAAAGATATGAGAATGCAGGAGGGTATTTATAACAAGAGGAGATAAGGAACACCTGACGAGACTAACGAGGGCAGTGATGAACATGACAGATACACAGAAGGGACCTGTAAGTGAAACAACGTGACATGACTGTGACAGGAAGTGATGATTGACACACAAGAACTGGACACGACAGACAGGAAGTGCACAAATGTCACACCAGACAGAACTAGGTGTAACATTAATATGTTTTAATGAATTTTTAGCAAATCTCAAAATGAATATAGAATTTCCATACTGTATATTGTAGTGTTGCAATGCTTACATTTAATTGTAACATATAAATGATACATTTTCATTTTTTAATGTTTAATATTTAACTTATTTGGATAAAACAAGTTATTAACTGCATTGGCCAGCAAAGTCTTCATGACGAACATCACATGAAGGAAAATATTTTCATTGCATTGGCTTGTTGGAGAAAGTGTTCACAGCAGTTTGAACTGATATGGACCTTTAAAGTATTTAGCTAACCTAGCTAGTTGATATTATTCATTGATTATATTGTTGATATTTTTATTTGAATTTAATAACAATGTTATTGAGAAAAAAAAACTTCTATATGTCAACCTGCACATATTACTGTAACGCGCTGGGCGCTGTGTGCGATGCGGAGAGAAGCGCGGACACGGAGATCCAAACAAAAACACTTTGTTTATAAAACTGGAAACAGAAAAAAGGCACACGATGATGCAAAACTATAAACTCGGGCAGACACGGAAGGAGAACATCCACACGCGACATAAACACTACATCCAATAACCGACAATGACAAGGGGGACACGAGAGGAATAAATACAAAAGGAAATGGGACACAGCTGTGATGATTAACAAGGTAATGACTAACAAGACAGGAGAGGGAAGGATCTGGAAGACACTGAGGAACCTGGATGTGAGAGACGCGACAGGACTGTGACAATTACTGTGTATAACCTGAGTTTTATCATCAGTGCGTTATGAGCAACACTTATTACACACCTCTGTGAGATACTTGATTCTGATTGGTCAATCACTATCAGTATGTTATTCCCTGATAATAGCCCCTAAAAACTGAGAACACAGGCTCATCCGGGTAACAGAAATCAGTGCTATGCGCTTGCTATGATTGTATTTTCTTCACAGACGTTTTGTGTTTGGTAAACTAATAAAATATTACAGCCCAAAACATTATTTTGTGTACAATTATTTAGTTATGTCATACAAATTATCATTATCAATCAAGCACAGCTGTTGCAACAATTGTTTTGTCCACAGTAATGGATTATAAGATAACCAACAGGTACGATTTAAAAACTTCTTATCCTTATCTCTTATCCTCATAATCATTTATGTGGCAAAGTGCCATGTAATAAGTGGCTGTACGGTATCCTTTAAAAATCTGTCTAGTTTAAACTCACTGTTTGTTGCAGTTCCGCTTTCTTATATGGCAAGCAGCCAAGTCAGGAGTTATTCTGCTATAACAATATGTATACACTTTCTTTCTTCAGTCTTTCTCTTCTACCTGTAGATTTACACTCTGTTACATTGGTGGGGTTATTCAAACAATGACAATTATAGTACATGATTGCTGTTTAATTAATTTCAGTGCAGACATTAAATCATTTAGTGCATTGATTTATGAGTATGAGCAATGGCACAACAGTGCTTGAGCATTCCAAGTGTCATCTTTCATCATTTTGCCACCAAACTCAAACACAAGAGCACTGAGGCTTGACTGAAAGGGTCTCGGTTTATTTCATATCTGGCAGAAAAAACCAATTCAGCCACACTCGGATTTCTCAGCTTAGTTTAATTCAGTCTCAACTGAATGCTGTGCCATTTAAGTGTGCTTTTGAGCAGATTTCTTTTAAAATATCTTGTTTCCTGGTGTCATAAAAGTATGTCATATATTTTGTGGTCTCCAATTAGGGGCATTCATTTCAACCCCCCATTGAGTTTTGAAGATAGGGTATGAGTCATCTTATTTGCACTGCATTTCCTCCGTGCTCATAAAAACATCGAACACATCCTGGTGCCCTTTCATAAGTCTAGCGCTTAAAAAATAACAGTGTTTTATTTTTGTGTGTACAGACTTGTCTCTCAGTTTATAGTAATATAATGTCAAAAGGATATCAAATGTTACTGGCTTTACATGGTCTAAACATGACATAAAAGATTGGATTGTGACATAGCAAACAGTAGACCTACATAAATCCAAATGTATTAGTTTTTCTGAATGGCTAAAACACTAAACCACTGAAACCAGTTCTCAAAAGCCTGCACCTTTTTTTTTTTTTTTTAATAAATCACTCTTTCTGTAAAACCTTAAACAAGTTCAGACAGTCAGACACCATTTGTAAAACTCTAAACACTCTCTCTCACTAAAAAACATATCACACTGTGATGCACTTGTGTTGCAAAACGCGAAACACGGCAGGTAAAAGTTAAACAACTAAAACACAGTTGTCATTGTTTAGACAACGACTCAAAATTAGGAAGGAAGACAATGAAAAGTGTGTGTAAGAAGTGGAGGACTTGGAGGTAGAGAATGAGAAAGAGCGTGTGGTGGACAATGTTGTCAAGGCTGGTTCTGGTCTGCAAGAGGGTTTTTCCTTTTGACTGGTGAGACATGACATTGCCTGTGATGGGGACAAAGTCCTCAGGCCAGACCCAGCACAAAGACTTGACGTTGAGGCAGAATGAATCTCTCACTGACTTTGATACTCTTCAGTGTGCTGTAAACTACTTTTCATCTAGAGCAGGGGTGGCCAACCTGTTCAGCATGATGAGCCACAAAATAAAGCTCATGGCTGCGGAGAGCCGCATAAAAGACTGTTGCATTCGCATTTGTTGATGGGGTTTTGACATTAGAAAGGTCTCACACATATATCACACATTTTATATATTTATTAATACATTTTTAATTCATTTTACATATGACACCCGCGAGCTAAATGAGCATACAAAGAGTGTGCGTCTGTGAATTATATGTGCGGGAAAAAACGGTATATCATCTCATTGACGGTGACCGGAAGTATAAAAAGTAAGCAGCGGTTTGGTAATGTACTGATCGGTTGGAAAATATCTCCGGTTACTATCGTAACCTCTGTTATTTTATCATATTCCGTTTAGAGAAGTATGAAGGAAATGCTATTTATGATATTTATACCGTCTGGCAGCCAGATCGCAAAAGAGCAGTCAAAGAGCCGCATGCAGCTCGCGAGCCGCGGGTTGGCCACCCCTGATCTAGAGTATTTTTACAGTATGTGTAACGGATGTGGACAGACACACTCACACTCGGGCTTCTTTTCATATTTCTTTATCTTATTATGGAAAGACAGAAAAGTACAATTTTCTCTGGTTAAACAGATACTGCAGGCACTCGTAAAACACAGCAGCAATACTCAAATCTGCTCTACAGCCAAGTTAATCACATATTAAATATATACATACAATGCAAACATTAACAATGTCCCTGTAACTTAACATTGACAGTGTAGTAATACAGATGAAAATGACAGAAGAAAATGTAAAAACTCACTAAGTGCTATTAAGAAACACAAAAACCACATACCTTATTATGGAAAGACAGAAAAGTACAATTTTCTCTGGTTAAACAGATACTGCAGGCACTCGTAAAACACTAGGAAAACAGAAATTGCACACTCACTAAACTCATGAAACAATTGTCAGATCGTTAACACAAGAAATAAACTCGTTTCACCTCAGATGATGCACAAGGAAATTTTATACTTTTATAACAATCTGAACAACCGTTAAAGTGTTAGATAAGTTATGCACATGTTCAAATACAACCATAAAAGTAATTGTGTCGAAAAGACTCGCATTAATCATCGTAATTAATTTTATAAGTCAGAGCGCGAAAAACCGTACATACCAGCAGCAATACTCAAATCTGCTGCCGTACGGCAAGAGAGTGAGGACAAAATACGATGCCTGCAGTACCGTTAATAGCCACAAGAGGGGAGACCTCAAACACTTAATTTAACCAAAAACATTGTTTTATGTAATTCACACAACACAAAACCTTTTTAAATTGAATATTCTTTTCTAACCCCGTTACATTCACGCCCACTGAATTACATAAAATAAATGCATGACCATGGGAGTATCACCAAGGGAAAGAAACAAAAAGAAATTGTCTCAACAATCTAACTTCACAATAAGAAAGGATTTCCCATCAAAGGACAGTCAAAAACCAATTATCCCTTAAGGATGAAGTGATGAGAGAGTAGCGCTAGACTCTCCGACCAGCTACTGACAGTAGAACATCTACATACATTCTACAATATCCTTCCATACATAACTCAAAACGATGTAAAACCCCACAAGTATTTGAAGGCACCCCATTCCATCAGGTATGTGCTTAACATTTGAACTATTGCTTGTAAACTATAAAACAGCCTTGAAACTCTTTTGAACAGTGTATGAAACCAAATTTCTCGTTCTTAAGTAGAGAAAGCCCTAAGAACTGACTGGCAAATAGCCTGAACATTGTGTTTAGTGTCCTGAACCACGGTTCGACCTGACATAGCCTGTATTAATCTGTCAACCGGTCTAATGATTCGACCAAAGCGTGACCTGATTTGTGTAACAGATCTAGAACTTGCTGGAACACTCACAGCATCAGCTACATTAGTGGGTGGCTGAGAGTACGGCTGGGCAGACCGAACTGTACTATCGGAATGTGCTACATGTAGATCTGAACTGTCTCTTGCATCGTCACTACAACCAGATGTTCTTGTATCCCTTGACATTTCGGATGAGTGACTCTCAGTTGCAGGAGTGGCCGTTGTCAAAGGATCTTCCAGAACTCCACTTGGAGTTTGATCATACTCCTGATGGGAGCATCCTTCAGGCAGCTCTGAAACCCAGCTTACAGTTCGATTTCTGTAGTCAGATTCCTGAACTGATAGTGAATCATTCTGACAATCAATGTCTGCATCGTCACATGTGGATAATGCCTTGCCTCTCATCATCACTGAGCCATCCATAGAAACACTACTATGGCGATCTTCCTTGCTCCCAGACACTTCTGCATCACCACCTAGGGACTCATCCCCCTCTGGACACAATGATGGAATTGAATGTGACCTTTGAGACGAATCGGATGCATCAGAAAGCTGATCAGACAGGGAGTTCTCCATATTTACAGGTAAGAAATTCACCAACATCAACAGGTTTCGATGTACCACTTTTTCCTGACCTGTGGTTGGATTACGGATCCTGTAAGTGTGAATGTCTGGCTTATGGTCCACAACGGTGTAAACTGTTGACTCCCACCTGTCAGCAACTTTCTTTTTACCCCTTTCTGTTTTATTTGCCAGGAGCACCTGATCACCTATTTCTATGACCAGTCCTTTCACCCTTCGGTTGTACAACTCTGCATGTCTTTTCTGCTGTTTCGTTGCATGTTCTTGTGCGATCAGTAATGCCTCCTTCAGATCTTTGACTAGAATGGTCACAAACTTATCACAGCAGGTTAGAGAGGAATCATTCAAAACTGAACGAAAAAGAATGTCAATGGGTAGACGGGGCACACGCCCAAACATCAAATAAAAAGGGGCATACCCTGTTGTTTCGTGGGTTGTGCAGTTATATAGAAATGTCAGAGTCTGCAACCGTCTTGGCCAATCTCTTTTCACATCTGGTGATAAAGCTCTTATCATATTTCCAAGGGTTCTATTAAAGCGTTCCACGCTTCCATTACCCATTGGGTGATACGGTGTTGTATGTGACTTGTTCACTCCAGAGACCCTTAGTAGTTCTCTGATCAATTTGCTTTCAAAGCTTGGTCCCTGATCACTATGGACTCGTTCTGGAAGGCCATAAATGCAGAAATATCTGTCCCATAGCATCCTGGCGACCTGTTTGGCAGACTGATCCCGACACACAAAAGCTTGTGCTAGCCTCGTGAAGTGATCCGTCACTACTAAGACATCCACAGATCTGTTACTGGAGTCTTCTGCTGACCAGAAGTCTATGCAGACAAGCTCTAATGGTCTACTCGTTGAAATGCTCTCCAGGGGAGCTCTGCCAGAGGGATCTGTCGTCTTGCTTACAGTGCAACGCCGGCAAAGATGCACATAGTCCCTCACATTTCGTTCCATGTTCAACCAAAAGAAACGCTGCCTTGCCAGGTTGACACTCCGCGATTGACCCTGGTGACCACAATCATCATGGATGCCTTTCAAGACCACACCCACTAATGACTCTGGGACAACAAACTGATGGTGTTTTGTTCTTGATAGTCGGTCGTGGGACACTCTGTACAAGATACCATTCCTGATGGTCAGCTTCTCCCAGTGCTTCAGGTATCGAATGACGATCAACGACTCATTTGTCCTTTCCCTTCTTGTAGGCCTACGCTTACGCTCGACATAATGCAAAACCCTTGACAAAATTTTGTCTGCGAGTTGTTTTTCACGCAGCTCTTGTTCTGAATATGCCGGCAAAGTGTCCTGCCCTACAGACAGCATCTGAGGTAGGTGGTCAATGACAGACATTGCTCTTGCCCTAGCACCAATTTTCCACTCAACATGGGAGTTCAATATGGCAGAGACATCTGCATTCGGGAGAGTCAGAAGGTCTTCGTTTTGTTGGATGTCAGACTTGAATGACTGACTTAGATTAAGTACACTCTGCCTCCTATCTGAATCACATGAACGTCTGAAGGCCTCATGGACTGAATTTGTAGTCATCCCTCTGGAATCAGCCAGGAGTTCAACATATGGCTCTTTGAGCAGTCTCTGCATTACATCAGTTCTGACAAAAGGAACCCGACTCAGGGCATCAGCGACAGTGTTTTGAGGACCAGGCACATACATTATGTCGAAGTTGTAGCTAGCCAATTTAGCCACCCAACGTTGTTCACAACAGTCAAGTTTGGGTTTCGTAAGTATATGGGCCAAAGGATTGTTGTCAGTCAAGACTGTGAATTTGTGACCTTTGAGCCAATGACTGAATTTATCACATACTGACCATTTCAAGGCCAAAAACTCCAAACGATGTGCTGGATAATTCTGCTGCGATCGAGAAAGGGACTTGCTGGCAAATGCTACAGGCCTGGCCTTTGATTCTCCCTCTGGGATCTGTGAGAGCACGGCTCCAATGCCATCTAAGGAGGCATCTGTTGCCAGTATGAATGGCCGATCAAAATTTGGATGGGCAAGTACAACACTTTCGACCAACAGTGTTTTTAGCTTCTCAACTGCCTGGTCCTGCTCTTGTGTCCAGTCACTAGGTTTCAACTTCCTATTCGGATGATCACGATTCACCTTCCTCAGATTCTTTCCTCTTGTCTTCTGGCCCTTCAGAAGATTAAAGAGTGGCTTGGCTATGGCAGAATAGTTTGGAATAAAGTGCTGGTAATAATTCACCATTCCCAGGAAGGATCTTATTTTCTTCGGAGAAGGAGTTCTTCCATCCCGTTCCATCAAGTCCAAGCTACTTAACTTAGAGATGCTCTCAACTTTGGTTTGGTCTGTGGACACACCAGTCTGATCAATCATGTGACCAAGGAACTTCACTGATTTCTTCATCAGGTGACATTTTTTTGGTGCCAGTTTGAGATTGTATGTGCGAAGCCTGCTAAACACCATTTCCAACCGATCAAGAGCAGTTTTCTCATCTGGGCCAAAGACAATCAGGTCATCTAGATAACACAAGAGACTGAGGAAGTTTTCATCCCCAAATATGTTGGTCATCATACGCATGAAGCTGCCAGGACTGTTGCAAAGGCCTTGGGGTAAACGGTTGTACTCAAAAAGGCCCATAGGTGTCGTAAAGGCGGTAAACTTGCGGTCCTCCTCATGCAGCGGCATATTGTAGAATCCGGATGTCAAATCCATTGTGCTAAAGAGGGCATTACCACCAAGCGCTGCCAAACAATCCGCCTGATGTGGGAGAGGGTGCGCATCTTTCAGCGTCCTCTTATTCAACCACCGGAAGTCGGTGCACACCCGCAGGTCCCCATTCTTCTTCCAGACCAAAACGAGAGGAGAAGCGTACTCGCTGGTAGATCGCCTAATTATCTCCTTCTCCTCCATTTCTGTCAGAACCTGACGCAGTTTCTGATATTGACTGGGTGCTACTCGTCTGAATGGAAGCCTGAATGGTCTGGTATCTGAGAGGTGAATTCGATGCACGAAACTCTTAGCTTCCCCACAATCAAGATGGTCACGTGAGAAGATGTCTTCATAACTCAGAATAAGGTTAACCAACCGTTGTTTGGATGCATCCGAGATATCACAAGAGTCGATGTTAAGGATATCCAGACCAACTGACTTCAGTCGCTCACTCACAGGAGGCACGTCGACCACATCATCGGATAAACTTGTTGAGCAGTTTACAAGGTAGGGATTGACTGTATTGGTGTGATCAATATCTTCGAGTGCAATGCATGGATAAAGGTCTGCAATTTTTGCATTTCGCCTCAACGACACTGGAGTCCCTGATGTGTTGATAAGCTTCAAGGGAACCCACCCATCCCCCCACAGAGACGTGATTAGTCTAGCCACCATAACACCTCTGGGAGCAGAGTGAGAAGATGTTGGTTCAGTCATGACTGCACTTCCTGGGGACACAACAGTTGATTTGGGCAGCTTCCCCCATACTAAATACTCACGGCCTGGCTCTAGATAGACAGCTGAATTGCATCGCACTGTTCCTATCTTGTCAGGTATCTCCTCTCCTCTCCAGCGGTTTACTCCAGCAAGCATTGACAAGAACCTTTCACACTCAGGGTCTGCTGATGTTGGACTAGACACAGCTTGCCAAAATCCATCACAATGTTTGAAGTATCTGAGGATGTGTTTAATAACATTAGTCCCGAGGATCAGCTCATCATGTTGTCCAGGAACTACTAAGGTTGGTACTTCCATCTTTATACCATACACCTCCATGGTGAGTTTGAACGATGATTTAGGCTTCACATGCAGCCCTCCACAGCCAACAAGCATAACATCAGTTTTGCATTCACCACATTCATCCACTGCCCCAGCTGATCGCAGTTTCATTTCAGCAGACTCGTTTATTGTGCAGGCCATCGAACCACTGTCCAACATCGCACTCAATGTCACCCTATCTCCAATCTTCACTGGCGTATAAAAGAGACTGTCATGTCCACCCACAATGTGAGTATTCTGATAAATGACTTCTGAATGATCGTAACTTTCTTTGGCTAAAATATACTCATTCTCTGACTCACAATCTCCAATGGCTTGGGAGTTACTAGGAAGACCCGCACTGCCTCCCTCAAAATACGGGTCTGCTAGTTTCCCTCACGCTGTGTCTGGGCAGAAGAATGCTTAGAGCATTCTTTCTTTGTGTGCCCTGGGGAGAAGCATGCAAAACACAGTTTATCTGTCATGCAATGTGTCACTGTGGTGTGTTTGCTGTCATTACAGACTCGACAGGCACTTCTGACAAAACTACGTTGCTGTCTAGACCCATGTCTTGGATTGGAAGCATCAGAGAATTTTACCCTGTCCATGAGCTGCTCCATCATCTCCATCATACGAGTGAGCAATTGACTCTCAGCTTGTTGGGTGTGTTGTGCTATCGCTGGAGATGGGGATAAGCAGAACGGTCGGCATGGCTGATGTTGTTCCTGGCTGGGTGCTAATGTAGGCTCTGGCTGGTGGCATGCCTGAGCATCAAGTAAAGAGCTGAAAGATTGAGCTGGAACAGCGGGAAACTCAGTCTTGGGGTGATTGTACATGTCACGTTCACTGCTGAATACCGCGGTTGTGTGGTTCCGTAAATTTGCCGTACTGTTTCCCCGGCTCCTGAATTCCCTCTGGTAGTCGTCAATCCTGCTCTGTATTTCTTTTGCACTCCATTCTTGAACAGGCTTGCATCTGAACATGCTCGCTAAACTGGGGTCAGGACAGAATTTAACAAACATCCGTGTTACCTCCTCTCCTATGTCGTCAAAAGCTTTCCCTTGTCTTCGCAGTCCCAAATCTGCCAGATCAGCCGCCTTATTAATTCGGATCCAGTAATCCACAGGATTCTCATGAGCTCTGGGGAGAGTGGCATAAAAATCTGCGAGAGGCAGGCAAGATGGTGCTTCACTGAAGTATTGCATAAGAATGCCATAAATCAACTCAGGGTTCTGTCTGACGTTGAGCTTACCATCACTGCGTAGACTGATCTTGACAACATCCCTTGCCTTTCCAGCCAGTCTACTCATTATCTCTTCAGCTTGATCTTGAACGGAGCACATTTGCTTTCTTAAGTAAGCTTTTGTCCTGTCCACCCACTCCTCAATACCACACTTATCAGAGCCATCACCCCTAAATGTATCATACTCTGACTTCATGTGCACTGTTACTTGTGGTGTCATCACTTGTGTATGTGTACTCTGTTCTGTGCGTGCTGGTGTCTGAGTGTAACTGAGTGAATTGGTCTGGCAGTCAGAGTTTGTATTTAGTAAGCCAGCAGACATTAGTTTTGCCACTACTGACTCGCCTATTTGCGAACCTAACTGGCCTACCATGTCTGTGAGGTGGTCAAAAGCTATTCTATCCACTCCAGGCGTAGAGGTGTATGGACCCTCAACAGGAACCCGACCAACAGGAGTACCACCCAGGGCTTGACTTAACCCGATACCCCTACCGTTGTCAGCATGTAACTGTGGTTGTCCAGCCCCCTGACCGATGTTTTCTCTGAAGATACCACCATCTGTGTTACTACGTAACCATGTACCCCTTCCTCTGGAGAAACCCATGTTACCATAACAGGATGTTTCTAGGTCACCATCATACTCAAGTTTATCATCCATATTGAAATTAAAAATTTTATATAAAAAAAAAAGAATTTAAACAAGCACACTATCAACAATATTGATAATGAGAAGGCTCACTATCTGAAATTAGACCATGTAAACAATGGCAATCGTGTGTCCATGCGTTGTGTTTTTGCGAAAAACGAATCCAAAGTCCAAATCACAAAGTGTGAGTATGTATATACTTGTCCTCATCCAAACCATAGAAAACTTGATCCACTGACGAAGTTGACCCTTTACACAGCAACCACGATCGATCTGCGTCGAGCTGATCAAAGGATCCAAGGAGTCACGGCACCAGTGTAACGGATGTGAACAGACACACTCACACTCGGGCTTCTTTTCATATTTCTTATTGGAAAGACAGAAAAGTACAATTTTCTCTGGTTAAACAGATACTGCAGACACCCGTAAAACACAGCAGCAGCAATACTCAAATCTGCTCTACAGCAAAGTTAATCACATATTAAATATATACATACAATGCAAACATTAACAATGTCCCTGTAACTTAACATTGACAGTGTAGTAATACAGATGAAAATGACAGAAGAAAATGTAAAAACTCACTAAGTGCTATTAAGAAACACAAAAACCACATACCTTATTGGAAAGACAGAAAAGTACAATTTTCTCTGGTTAAACAGATACTGCAGACACCCGTAAAACACTAGGAAAACAGAAATTGCACACTCACTAAACTCATGAAACAATTGTCAGATCGTTAACACAAGAAATAAACTCGTTTCACCTCAGATGACCGTTACATATGCAAGTGCTGAATATACAGACATTCAGCACAATACTGTACTTGCATTGCATACAATAAAGAATAAGTTCACCAAACTACTGAAAATTACTATACTTTTTTACAGAGTTGTATTACAATATTATTTGATGTAGTGTCTAACGAATGGTATGTAGGGTTTGTATTCTGACTGGAGGTTGTCATGATGGATTACTCAAAACACAGACATTAGACAGCAGGCTTTATTGACGGCAGAACACAAGGCAGTAGACAGTTGCAGGGCAGTGAAAGGATAAGTGCAAGGTATCAGCAATGGAAGAAACAGTCTTAACTGGATGTAAAGGAGGAGATGGATGACGAGGACAAACTCGGGAAGGGTTTCACAGATCCAGGAGAAGGCTCAGAATGAATGAATCAATCAATCAATCAATCAATTTATTTATATAGCGCCTAGCAACAACCAAAAGGTGCACAAGGCGCTTTCCAGAAAAATATATATGTATTAAATGACAACATAATGAAACAACAAAATAAAGCAAAAATAAGATCATAGTCAAGTCCGAGGCTATGCGTTAAAAGCTTGAGTGAAAAGGTGGGTTTTTAACTGTGATTTAAAGACTAGGAGTGCTCAGCGATCGATACAGGAAGGCTTTGCTGCACTCACAGGTAGAGTCCCGGTGACGAGGCCAGATACTGTGAGTGAGGTGAGTGCTGGCTTTATAGTGCAGGGGAGATTGCTTGCAGGTGCAGGTGCTCAGTATTCAGGTGACGCGGAACGAGTGGGCGGAGAGAAGGAGGAGTCTGGTGCAGGAGGCGTGGCTGGGTCCGTTGCAGAGGTGTGTATGATCTGAACTCTTCGTTTGATTTCAAGCACAGATTAAATATTTTTGAGGCAATTGTTTGATTTGCTATTGTAATGCAAACTTTTTGCAAAAATCTAAACACAGACACACATTAGACGCATCACTCAAAACTTCATTTGGGAAACACTCCCATTTAAATACCAATTACCTACTCCCAAGTATTTATTGTGTATGATATTGTGTGAAAACACTTGTACATAAATTGATCAATTCGAAATCAAAACTAAGTGAATAAATAAATTATATTCACCTGTTTATTCTGTTAGAGCACAATTTTTTTTTTTTAAAGCAGTCAGGGAATAACAGCTACGTTGTGCAGTTTCTTTGCCATCAAGTGTATTTGCAAAATTAAGGGAGTTTAATAAAGTTTTGTTGGTGAGAGAAAACAGCTAGAGAATCTGCTCCTGCGTGCGATCTTGGAAAAAAAGAAAGAAGAGAAATAGATAATAAGAACAGTTATAACTAATCGTTTCACAAGAGAAAATATTTGTGTGAGATATGAGGTAAAAACAGTGAGTGAACGTCGTCAGTCGATGAGTCAATGTTAGTGTGAGTGCTACTGAGAGAGCGAACGAGACCAAAACCTTCTGGAAACTTCCTTATCGGAAAAATGTTATTCTCTTGGTTGGGCCTTTTTCTTTTCCTTTCCGTTTCTATCTTTATTTTTTTCTTCCCCTTGTTTTATCGCTGTCCATCCTTTGCTTTTCCATCACTTCCTGAGTTGGATGATCCTCACCACTGACCATCGTACGATTTCGTCGATTTTTGAACTGTCCCTGCTGAGGTAAAAAAGAGCCTTTAGCAGGAACTGGTGAGCCATGCCCATATAAGGACGGAGTCTTGAGGAGAAAGTGATTCAAGGAGTGGTTGGATTTGTGTGCAACATTTGATATCCTTCTGACAAACTGAGTTTCACAGAACAGTGTCTTACCGGAAGAAGAACCTCGCGTGTCAGTACTGAAGTGGACTGAGGATTGAGTGTCATTCAAATTTACATTGGAACTGCTATTGTTATTTGTTTAATTGTGGGTTTATATGTGTATTTAATTCATTCTCTTCTTTTTTTTAAATCTTGATCTTACTATTTTATTTATTCTTTCCCTTTTGTGGGTTTTATATGAAAACAGTTGAATATTAAATTGAAACCATTCTAAAACACAAATCTTATTAGAATTAAGTGGATAAATAGTATTTTGTGAAGTAGGGTTCAAAATCCTTTTATTAGCTTGAAACTAAATAGGTCAAAAAAGCTAATTTGTGGGTCTTCGTTGTTATTTTTGTTGTTTGTTTTCGTTTCTCCCCCTTTTTTGTGTTAAATTGTGATGTTGTAACGTTTTTTGTTTTGTTTTATGTCAATACATCTTACCTGTTCTTTAATCAGCAAGTGTGTTATCATTGCCTTTCTTCTTTGTTGTTCAGTCAATCTCTTGAGCGAATTTAGGCTTCTGATTACCGGTATTGGTCCAAATTGGGAAATAGTGCATCCTTGAGATCGAGGGTTGCATTCGCGACGTGACGCAGAATTACAAACCACACACACACACACACACACACACACACACACACACACACACACACACACACACACACACACACACACACACACACACACACACACACACAGACAGAGACTATATATAGCATTTTTAGAAGAGTTAAAATTGATTTGAATTAAGTGCAGTTGCAAGAGATGTGTGACTTTTTACATCTTACATGTGTGCTTTGTGATTTTGTGTACAGAGTTTTAAGAAATTGTTTCTTAAATAGTTTCAAAGTTTCAAAATCTGCTTTTTAAACCACGGCTTTTGCTTTGTTGAAAACTATAATAATTGGATTGATGGTTCAATTGGACTGAAAAGCCTTCATGTCAATGTAACCAGTTCAACTTGACACGCTATGAGTGGGAGAGAAAACAAGTGCCAATAATGCGGTGCGAAAACCCCGAATTGGTTGGTTGGTCTGGCCGTTGTTAGTGTAATTGAGGCCAGCTATAGTTTGCAAGAGCATGATTATAAACACAGTGTGCCAGTAAACCTCACTCCCCTGGCTTCAAGGGGTGCATTAGCAGCTGTGGTCTTTAGCATACTTGTTAGTGTGTCCAACTGCCATACAAAAAACACCAGTTTGAATCCCTTTTGGGAGCAGTACAAGTAGAACCGGAGTGGTTGCTTTGACCTGGATGGGAGTGATGTTCCAGGTTGAGTGTAATGGAGGCTGCTCAGCTGTGGTACGAGGGTCATGATAACTTCCAGGATTGCATACAAAATGTTTAAAAAAAATACAAAAAATAATACATTTATTTAACATGAATTGCAAAATCAGGGTTATTCTTCTGCATAAAGGTGATGGAAAAAAATTGTAAAATTTTACTTGCTGAAGAACCAAATGGTTGCGTGACTGTCTTCATAGCTGCTAGGGTGACCCCGAGGCTGACCTGGAGCTATTGACAACACATATACTGATGTGGTTTCCCGAAACCTCTTTGTCAGTCCAAGAAGGACTGAAACCTCTATCCTAGTCCAAGAAGGCTAACACACCGGCCTGTAAGGTAAGTGCTTGCATTATATCAGCTTATTCATAAATAATCTATTTTAATAGCAAAATTAATGGTTACATTCCCCATGATTTAGCAAAAAATAAAAAAAACAAAAAAAAACAAAGCAAATCAGGCCAAAGGAACTTTTCAGTCCTATAAAGCACTGTCTCCCTATGCTCTGAAAATACAAAATTACTTGTGTGGATATATATATATATATATATATATACAGTGGTACCTCGGTTTACGAGCGACTTGGTTTACGAGAAAATCGGTGTACGAGCATGGAGGGTCAAATCGGTATACGAGCATTGTCTCGGAGTGCGAGCACATTTTTCCCTTACCCACGCGCATTTTTGTCCTAACGTTTTAAGTCCTGGATTCTGGACTTCTTGACCAACAGACCCCAGAATGTCCGATCTGGATCCACCTGCTCCACATCCAACACACTTAACACTGGTGTACCACAGGGCTGTGTGCTAAGCCCGTTTCTCTACTCCCTCTTCACTCCGACTGCAAGCCTGTGTTTGGATCTATTGCCATCGTCAAGTTCGCAGACGACACTACGGTGATCGGTCTCATCAGCAACAACGATGAGACTGCCTACAGGGAAGAGATCCAGCACCTGTCCACATGGTGCAACGAAAATAACCTGCTCCTCAACACCACCAAAACGAAGGAGCTCATCGTGGACTTCAGGAAAGAGTCACGAGGCACACACGACACCATCCACATCAATGGAATGGCTGTTGAGCGTGTCTCCAGTTTCAAGTTCCTGGGGATCCACATCTCGGCTGACATGACCTGGACAACCAACACCTCCAGCCTGGTCAAGAAGGTTCACCAGCGCCTCTTCTTCCTGAGGATACTAAGGCTATCCTGGTGAACTTCTACCGCTGCGCAATAGAAAGCATCCTAACGAACTGTGTCACAGTGAGGTATGGGTGCTGTTCTGTCGCGGAGCGCAAAGCACTGCAGCGGGTGGTGAAAACTGCCCAACGCATCACAGGGACTCCACTTCCTGCCATCGAGTACAGAGGAAACGCTGTCTGCGTCGAGCTCGCAGCATCCTTAAGGACTACTCTCACCCAGCCCACAGACTGTTCTCCCTCCTTCCCTCCGGCAGGCGTTTCAGGTGCCTCCGGACCAGAACCAGCAGACTAAAGAACAGTTTCTTCCCCAGAGCTGTCTCTTTACTGAACTCTAACCCTTGCTGACCCCACTCCTCTCTCACCCCCACCCCCACCATCCCACTCCCCTCATAGACTCCTCTCCCCCCCCCACCACAATCCCACTCCCATCCAGACTCTCCTTTCACCCCCCACCATCCCACTCCCCTCATAGACTCCTCTCCCCCCCCACCATCCCACTCCCCTCATAGACTCCTCTCTCCCCCACCACCATTCCACTCCCCTCACAGACTCTCCTCTTACCACCATCCCACTCCCCTCATAGACTCTCCTCTTTCCCCCCACCATCCCACTACCCTCATAGACTCCTCTCTCCCCCACCACCATCCCACTCCCCTCACAGACTCTTCTCTTACCCCCCCACCATCCCACTCCCCTCACAGACTCTTCTCTTACCCCCCCCCACCACCATCCCACTCCCCTCACAGACTCTCCTCTTACCCCCCCCCCCCCACCATCCCACTCCCCTCACAGACTCTCCTCTCAATTGTATACATCTACCTGTAAAATTCTGTTCATAGTTAGACATCTGTATATACATTTACAGCACATATTCACCTGTAAATGCTGTTTATAGACACCTGTAATTATATGTATAGCACACACTCACCTGTTATAGTAATAACCATCTGTATATTTATATTCATTGTACATATTACCTGTAAATCCTGTACATCTCCATATCCTGCACTTATGCAACCATTGTATATATCCTGCACTTGCTGCTATTGCACTTCTGGTTAGACCTAAACTGCATTTCGTTGCCTTGTACCTGTACTTGTGTAATGACAATAAAGTTGAATCTAATCTAATCTAATCTAATTTTTACTGGAAATATCCTAACGACAGCCTCTCATAACACAGTCCCGCAGTTCCAACTCCTTTATTAGATTAGATTAGATTAGATTAGATTCAACTTTATTGTCATTGCACAAGTACAGGTACAAAGCAACGAAATGCAGTTTAGGTCTAACCAGAAGTGCAATAGCAGCAAGTGCAGGATATATACAATGGTTGCATAAGTGCAGGATATGGAGATGTACAGGATTTACAGGTAATATGTACAATGAATATAAATATACAGATGGTTATTACTATAACAAGTGAGTGTGTGCTATAAATATAATTACAGGTGTCTATAAACAGCTTTTACAGGTGAATATGTGCTATAAATGTAAATATATATACAGATGTCTAACTATAAACAGAATTTACTGGAAGATGTATACAATTGTTAGCTTAAGGTAAGCAGTAGATTTAAGGTAGTGCAATGAGCATGGACAGTGCAAATAAGTGAGATGCGAAATGTAAACAGTTGGTACTGTATGAACAGTTGGTAGTGCAAATGAGCATGTTCCAGCTAAAGTACAGTAGTGCAAGGTGCAAGTGTAAACAGTTGTTACTGTAAACAGTAGTTGTAAACAGTTGTTACTGTAATGAACAGTCGGCAGTGCAAATGGCACAAATAAGTAACAGAGTGAGCGAAGAGTCTATAGGGTAGTAGTGGGGGGGGGGGGCAGTGAAGGAGTCTGGTGTGGTGGGGGGTGAGAGGAGAGTCTGTGAGGGGAGTGGGGTGGTGGGGGTGAGAAGAGTCTGTGAGGGGAGTGGGATGGTGGTGGGGGGGAGAGAGGAGTCTATGAGGGGAGTGGGATGGTGGGGGGGGGGGTAAGAGGAGAGTCTGTGAGGGGAGTGGGATGGTGGTGGGGGGGTCAGAGGAGAGTCTATGAGGGGAGTGGGATGGTGGTAGGGGTAAGAGGAGAGTCTATGAGGGGAGTGGAATGGTGGTGGGGGGGAGAGAGGAGTCTATGAGGGGAGTGGGATGGTGGGGGGGGGGTAAGAGGAGAGTCTGTGGGGGGAGTGGGATGGTGGTGGGGGGGGTAAGAGAAGAGTCTGTGAGGGGAGTGGGATGGTGGTAGGGGTAAGAGGAGAGTCTATGAGGGGAGTGGGATGGTGGTGGGGAGAGAGGAGTCTATGAGGGGAGTGGGATGGTGGGGGGGGGGGTAAGAGGAGAGTCTATGAGGGGAGTGGGATGGTGGGGGGTTAGAGGAGAGTCTATGAGCGGAGTGGGATGGTGGGGGGGGGGGTAAGAGGAGAGTCTATGAGGGGATTGGGATGGTGGGGGGTGAGAGGAGAGTCTATGAGCAGAGTGGGATGGTGGTGGGGGGGGTAAGAGGAGAGTCTATGAGGGGAGTGGGATGGTGGGGGGTGAGGGGAGAGTCTATGAGGGGAGTGGGATGGTGGTGGGGGGGTAAGAGGAGAGTCTATGAGGGGAGTGGGATGGTGGTGGGGGAGAGAGGAGTCTATGAGGGGAGTGGGATGGTGGGGGGGGGGGGGTAAGAGAAGAGTCTATGAGGGGAGTGGGATGGTGGGGGGTGAGAGGAGAGTCTATGAGCGGAGTGGGATGGTGGTGGGGGGGGTAAGAGAAGAGTCTGTGAGGGGAGTGGGATGGTGGTAGGGGTAAGAGGAGAGTCTATGAGGGGAGTGGGATGGTGGTGGGGGAGAGAGGAGTCTATGAGGGGAGTGGGATGGTGGGGGGGTAAGAGGAGAGTCTATAAGGGGAGTGGGATGGTGGGGGGTGAGAGGAGAGTCTATGAGCGGAGTGGGATGGTGGTGGGGGGGGGTAAGAGGAGAGTCTATGAGGGGAGTGGGATGGTGGGGGGTGAGGGGAGAGTCTATGAGGGGAGTGGGATGGTGGTGGGGGGGTAAGAGGAGAGTCTGTGATGGGAGTGGGATGGTGGTGGGGTGGGAGGAGAGTCTATGAGGGGAGTGGGATGGTGGTGGGGTGTAAGAGGAGAGTCTATGAGGGGAGTGGGATGGTGGTGGGGGGGTAAGAGGAGAGTCTGTGATGGGAGTGGGATGGTGGTGGGGTGGGAGGAGAGTCTATGAGGGGAGTGGGATGGTGGTGGGGGATAGAGGAGAGTCTGTGAGGGGAGTGGGATGGTGGTGGGGGGGGAAAGGAGTCTGTGAGGGGAGTGGGGAGGTGGGGGGGAGAGGAGTCTATGAGGGTGGTAGGATGGTGGTATAGGGGGAGAGAGGAGAGTCTGTGAGGGGAGTGGGATGGTGGTGGAGGGCAGGGGGTGAGAGGAGTCAAGTCAAGTCACCTTTATTTATATAGCGCTTTTTACAATGTAGATTGTTTCAAAGCAGCTTTACAGGAAAAAAAATATAAACAAAGTTTGTTTGGCCGAACAGAAGCCCCAAAAGAGCAGCTGAATCAATACAATTGATGAATTTTAAGTGTTAAGTTTCCCCAACTGAGCAAGCCATAGGCGACAGCGGCAAGGAACCAAAACTCCGGCAGGTGACGTAACGAATGAAGAATAGAATGGAGAAAAAACCTTGGGAGAAACCAGGCTCAGTCGGGGGACCAGTTCTCCTCTGGCCAACAGCCAAACAGTGCATGATTATTATACAACAATTCAAGTCCAATATGAAGTCCAATTTGGTCCGGTTAGAGATGGGTTCATGATCGTCACAGGGGAGGGTCTAGTAGAGTCACGGTCTCCGCAGACACTTCAGGGCAGTGCTGTGCTCGTGTCCAGGTGCAGGTCCTTCATCTGATCTGGATATGGCCCGGATCCAGCTGACCACGATAACCTCGGAATAAACAGAGACCAATATCAGCGTAGATGCCATTCTTCTTCTGATGTATCGAGTACATCAGGTGTTATGGGAATGTTCCCGGTTCCAGCTTATCTAAATTATGCAGCCTAACAATCATTTTACATGATTTGGATTAAAAATGTATGTATAATGTGTTATGTGTATGCCAGGTTGAAGAGATGTGTTTTTAGTCTACATTTAAACTGACAGAGTGTGTCTGCTTCCCGAACTGTAATAGGAAGACTGTTCCAGAGTTTAGGAGCTAAATAGGAAAAGGATCGACCGCCAGCAGTTGACTTTGATATTCTAGGTATTATAAGCTGGTCAGTATTTTGGGATCGCAATAGACGTGAATGACTATAATGTGTTAAGAGATCGTTCAAGTACTGTGGAGCTAAACCATTTAATGATTTGTAAGTAATTAGCAAGATTTTAAAATGTATTCGGTGTTTAATAGGAAGCCAGTGCAGGTTTGACTGAACTGGGCTAATATGCTCATACTTCCTGGTTCTAGTAAGAACTCGAGCTGCTGCATTTTGGACCAGCTGGAATTTGTTTATTAAGCGTGCAGGGCAACCACCTAGTAAAGCATTACAATAATCTAGCCTTGAACTCATGAACGCATGAACTAACTTTTCCGCATTTGTCTTAGATAGCATATGTCGCAATTTAGATATATTTTTAAGATGGAAGAACGCCGTTTTACAGATGCTAGAAACATGGCTTTCAAATGAAAGATTGGTATCAAAGAGCACACCCAGGTTTCTAACTGACGACGAAGACTTGACAGAGCAGCCATCGAGTGTAAGGCAGTAGTCTAGATTATTATGTGCTGAACTTTTTGGTTTAATAATTAGAATCTCTGTTTTTTCAGAATTAAGCAGTAGAAAGTTATTAGTCATCCAATTTTTTATATCAGTTATGCATTCTGTTAATTTAGTGAATTTGTGTCACGGTTCTGTCAGGTTTAGTTTCAGTTTCTAGTGTTCCTAGTGGACGGAACCGTGGCACTGCTCTTCCTACCGTGTTTCGTGTGAGGGCGCGTTACGTCATGGGTGCGCCCTTGTGTCCACGTGTCTGTTTGTTGTCATTGTTGCGCAGTGGGTGTGTTCACCCGTTGCGCATGTCAAGCGTGCTTTGTAAACACGCGGCGATGCGCGGTTGCGTTCGCCGCGCGTTTGTCTTGTTAGCGTCTGGCCCGCCTTCTTGTTTCCCGTAATTATTCCCAGCTCCTCCCCTCGTGTGCCCTTTAAATATCCCTGTGTGTTGATGTCCTGCGTGGCGTCGTTGTCTTTCTATGTTCCCTGAGTCTTCGTACCGTCTCATCCGGTTGGTTGTGTTTCATGGTTGTCTTAGTTACATGTGTCAGTTAATGTTTTCCCCCTCGTGGGTTTTTGGTTTTCCGTATTATGATTTATGTTTGTTACAATAAATCCTTTACCTTCCCCTGCATTTGAGTCCTCCCCTTGTCGTTCCGTGACATAACGACGCCACCGTACTGGACTCAGCGGGGAAGGAGGTTTAGTCTTGTTTTTCGTGATTATTATTATTATTATTTTTTTTTTGCTGTTTCTCTCCGGTCTCATGGGAGGAAAACAGCGTGGTAGGGGGACGGATCCCCGGTCTGAGTCACCTTCCACGGGTCTTACTTACGACCGCTATGTGAGATTCCGGACTCTCACCGCCCTCCGCCAGCAGGGGATCGATTTAAGACAGTTCGCGGTCACGTTCTTCAGAGCCGCGGAAGGTCTTAACATCAATGATGCGGCTCTGAAGGACCTTCTCAACTACGCTCTGGATGAGCCCCTCTGCTGGTGGAGGATGAGGGCTATGGACAATTTAAACTTCTGGGGATTTGTGAAGACTGTGTCCACCCCATTCAGGGGCCTTTCCCCCCAGGAGTTCTTGACAGCGGAGCTCGCCAGAACGTGCGCTGCCGGCCCGGAGGCCACCGTCCCAGAGCCCGCTGCCGACCCGGAGGCGGCCGTCCCAGTGCCGGCTGCCGGCCCGGAGGCCGCCGTCCCTAAGCCCGCTGCCTGCCTTCGCAAGCGGAGGAGGAGGAGAAGGACCTCCTCTGGTCCGCCTGCCCCTATGACTCTCGCTCCACCGGCGCCCCGCGCGCGCCCTGCCCTGCCGGCGCCCCGTGCGCGCCTCGCCCTGCCGGCGCCCCGTGCGCGCCTCGCCCTGCCGGCGCCCGGTGCGCGCCTCGCCCTGCCGGCGCCCCGTGCGCGCCTCGCCTTGCCGGCGCCCGGTGCGCGCCTCGCCCTGCCGGCGCCCCGTGCGCGCCTCGCCCTGCCGGCGCAGCCTGAACTTTCCCTGCTGGCCAAACCTGAACTCTTGCCGCCTGACCACACTGAACTCTTGCCGCCTGACCACACTGAACTCTTGCCGCCTGACCACACTGAACTTTGCCTGCCTGAACTTTGCCCGCATGAACTCTGCCCGCATGACCCGCCGGCCGAGCCCGAGCTCTCGCCGCCTGACATTCCGGCCCTGCCGGACCCTTCGGCCCTGCCAGAGTCTGACTGGCTGGTTCCCCCGGCGCCACCCTGGCTGCCTGCCGGGACTTCTAACAGGTTGGAGGCCGCCTGGCTCACACCCCCCGCTCCGCCTTGGTTGCCTGCCGGCACCCCTGGTCCCCTTGAGCCACCCTGGCTCATCCCTCCATTTCCTCCCCCTGGACTCGGTGCTTAATTTTGTGGCATGTTGAATTGTTTGAGTTATCTTTTTTTCAGAAGCTTTTGAGGACTGTTTTTGAGGTTATGAATTTTTGGTGTTGGGTTGGGTGATTTGCATTTTTGCTCACTTGTGTTTGCTTGGCTTGTCGTCCCTCCCTCCCTTCCCTCGTTGTTTTTGTGTTTCCCTAGTCTGGTCTGTTCCCGGTGTTCCACGTAGGGACGCCAGGTGGCGTCCCTTTAGAGGGGGGGTAGTGTCACGGTTCTGTCAGGTTTAGTTTCAGTTTCTAGTGTTCCTAGTGGACGGAACCGTGGCACTGCTCTTCCTCCCGTGTTTCGTGTGAGGGCGCGTTACGTCATGGGCGCGCCCTTGTGTCCACGTGTCTGTTTGTTGTCATTGTTGCGCAGTGGGTGTGTTCACCCGTTGCGCATGTCAAGCGTGCTTTGTAAACACGCGGCGATGCGCGGTTGCGTTCGCCGCGCGTTTGTCTTGTTAGCGTCTGGCCCGCCTTCTTGTTTCCCGTAATTATTCCCAGCTGTTTCTGATCACTCCTCCCCTCGTGTGCCCTTTAAATATCCCTGTGTGTTGATGTCCTGCGTGGCGTCGTTGTCTTTCTATGTTCCCTGAGTCTTCGTACCGTCTCATCCGGTTGGTTGTGTTTCATGGTTGTCTTAGTTACATGTGTCAGTTAATGTTTTCCCCCTCGTGGGTTTTTGGTTTTCCGTATTATGATTTATGTTTGTTACAATAAATCCTTTACCTTCCCCTGCATTTGAGTCCTCCCCTTGTCGTTCCGTGACAATTTGTTCGTTTCATCAGGATGAGAAGAAATATAGAGCTGAGTATCATCAGCGTAACAATGAAAGCTAATGCCATGCTTCCTAATAACTGCACCCAAAGGAAGCATGTACAGGGTGAAAAGCAATGGTCCTAGTACTGAACCTTGATGAACTCCATACTGAACCCGTGACCGATATGACATCTCCTCATTTACTGCTACAAACTGATAACGGTCAGATAAGTATGACTTGAACCAGGCTAATGCAACTCCACTAATGCCAACATAATTTTCAAGTCTATTCAGAAGGATTTTGTGGTCAATTGTATCAATGAGTCTATGAGGGGAGTGGGATGGTAGGGGGGAGGAGTCTATGAGGGGAGTGGGATGGTGGGGGGTGAGAGGAGAGTCTGGATGAGGGGAGGATCCAGACTCTGGATGAGTCTATGAGGGGAGTGGGATGGTGGGGGGTGAGAGGAGAGTCTGGATGGGAGTGGGATGGTGGTGGGGGGGGGGGAGAGGAGTCTATGAGGGGAGTGGGATGTTGGGGGGGGGGGTAAGAGGAGAGTCTGTGAGGGGAGTGGGATGGTGGTGGGGGGGAGAGGAGTCTGTGAGGGGAGTGGGATGGTGGTGGGGGGGAGAGGAGTCTATGAGGGGAGTGGGATGGTGGGGGGTGAAAGGAGAGTCTGGATGGGAGTGGGATTGTGGTGGGGGGGGAGAGGAGTCTATGAGGGGAGTGGGATGGTGGGGGTGGGGGTGAGAGAGGAGTGGGGTCAGCAAGGGTTAGAGTTCAGTAAAGAGACAGCTCTGGGGAAGAAACTGTTCTTTAGTCTGCTGGTTCTGGTCCGGAGGCACCTGAAACGCCTGCCGGAGGGAAGGAGGGAGAACAGTCTGTGGGCTGGGTGAGAGGAGTCCTTAAGGATGCTGCGAGCTCGACGCAGACAGCGTTTCCTCTGGACGTGCTCGATGGCAGGAAGTGGAGTCCCTGTGATGCGTTGGGCAGTTTTCACCACCCGCTGCAGTGCCTTGCGCTCCGCGACAGAACAGCACCCATACCACACTGTGACACAGTTCGTTAGGATGCTTTCTATTGCGCAGCGGTAGAAGTTCACCAGGATAGCCGAGGAGAGCTGATTCTTCCTCAGTGTCCTCAGGAAGAAGAGGCGCTGGTGAGCCTTCTTTACCAGGCTGGAGGTGTTGGTTGTCCAGGTCATGTCAGCCGAGATGTGGATCCCCAGGAACTTGAAGCTGGAGACACGCTCAACGGCCATTCCATTGATGTGGATGGTGTCGTTTGTGCCTCGTGACTCTTTCCTGAAGTCCACGATGAGCTCCTTTGTTTTGGTGGTGTTGAGGAGCAGGTTATTTTCGTTGCACCATGTGGACAGGTGCTGGATCTCTTCCCTGTAGGCAGTCTCATCGTTGTTGCTGATGAGACCGATCACCGTAGTGTCGTCTGCGAACTTGACGATGGCATTAGACCCAAACACAGGCTTGCAGTCGGAGGTGAAGAGGGAGTAGAGAAACGGGCTTAGCACACAGCCCTGTGGTACACCAGTGTTAAGTGTGATGGATGTGGAGCAGGTGGATCCAGATCGGACATTCTGGGGTCTGTTGGTCAGGAAGTCCAGAATCCAGTTGCAGAGTGAGGTATTGATGCCCAAGTCTTCAAGTTTGGCTATTAACTTGGTCGGGATGATAGTGTTGAATGCTGAGCTGAAGTCAACAAACAGCATCCGTGCATAAGAGTTCTTATTGTCCAGGTGTGTGAGCACAGAGTGCAGTGCCATGGCAACAGCATCCTCTGTGCTCCTATTGCTGCGGTAAGCAAACTGATGTGAGTCCAATGTGGGTGGTATAGAGTCTTTTAGGTGTTCCAGGACCAGCCGCTCAAAGCACTTCATGATGATGGGTGTGAGTGCTACAGGGCAGTAGTCGTTAGGGCACCTCGGACTAGAGTGTTTTGGCACTGGCAGAATGGAGGTGCATTTGAAGCATGTTGGTACAGCTGCTTGGGCAAGAGAAAATGTCTGTAAAAACCCCAGCGAGCTGCTCCGCACATGCCCTGAGGACACGTCCAGGGATGTTGTCTGGTCCAGCAGCCTTGTACGTGCTGATCCGGCTCAGTGCCTTGCAGACATCAGTGGATAAGAGGGTGATTGGAGGGTGATCAGCTGAGGGTTTGAGCTTGGTTGCAGTTTCTCTGTTGTCTCTTTCAAAGCGAGCATAAAAGTCATTTAGCTCGTTCAGGAAGTTGACATCAGTGGCTGCAGGGGTGGAGTGGGTGGGTTTGTAGTCACTGATGGCCTGGATGCCCTGCCACATGCGTCGAGGGTCAGAGTTAGAAAAGTGTCCCTCTATCTTCAGCTTATAGCAGTGCTTGGCCTTTTTGATGCCCCTCTTCAGATTTGCTCTGGATGTGCTGTAGGCTTGTGAATCTCCTGATCTGAAGGCAGTATTGCGTGTCTTCAACAGGAGTCGCACTTCCTTGTTCATCCATGGCTTCTGATTTGGGTATGTGGTAATCTGTTTCTGGGTTGTAACACTGTCAATGGTGGTATTAATATAATCCAATACAGAGGATGTGTAGCAGTCAATGTCTGTGTGAGCACCACTGGTGGCTTGGGAAGCAAACATACTCCAGTCTGTGTGTAGAAACCTTTCCTGGAGTGTGAAATCTACCCCCGGAGGCCACACCTTGATGGTCTTCACTGATGGCTTCACACGGTTGATGAGGGGTGAATATTTGGGAGTGAGGAACAAAGAGATGTGGTCTGATTGTCCCAGGTGGGGGAGAGGTGTCGCCACGTAGGCCCCAGCCATGTTTGTGTAGACATGGTCTAAGGTTTTGTTTCCTCTGGTGTGACAGGAAACATTCTGATGAAATTTGGGTAGCACAGTCTTTAAGTTAGAGTGATTAAAATCACCCGCAACAATAAACGCCGCTTCCGGGTGAAGAGTCTGTTGTTTACTGATGGCTGCATAAAGTTCTTTCATAGCAATCTTGGCATCAGCATCCGGGGGAACATAAGCTGCAGTTATAATGGTGGAAGTGAACTCCCGCGGCAGATAGAACGGTCTACATTTAACCATGAGAAACTCTAGGTTAGCTGAACAATGGCTCCCAACAACAGCAGAGTTTGTGCACCAAGCTTTGTTAATGTCCCCTTATCACCCCTTAAAGCATTCATTCTCTCAGCCTCGCTCTGTTTGGCTGCATCATTCACCACAGTGATACTTTCAGAAGTGATAACATTAATTAATTGTGATCGCTAATGTTCACGTAGTGAAATATATATGTGGTTCATGAATTCATTATCTCCTCACTTCTCTCCACTCCGGAGCTCGCGTTGGTCGCGCGCGCGTCTCCCGTTCCACGACTTTCACTCTGGATTATCACTTTGTTTGTTTTCTGCACTATTATAATAAATTCACTCATTTGCACTTGAATCCAAGTTTTGTGTTTTCCTCCTCCCTCCTCTGTCTCTCATCTCCTTCATGCCAGCAGACGCTCCTCAAAGTGAGTTACAGCAAATTGTCAAGTATTTTTAGAGTTTAATTGTCAATTACTAATTAGTATTTATATGAGATCTTAATGGTTATAATTTTAACTGTAATTAATAGGGTAAAATAAAAACAAAATATTTAAAATGGGCATTTATGGTCATGTGGAACGAATTAATTGATTTTTAATGCATTCTTATGGGGGAATTGTTTTGGTGTACGAGCGTTTTGGGATACGAGCTCGTTCTTGGAACAAATTAAACTCGTAAACCGAGGTATTACTGTATATATTTATTTATTTATTTATTATTTTTCTCTCTCTCTTTACCAAATCAACATTTTTAAATAAATAAATGTATATTTAACCTTAGTTTTTAGTTTGTACATTTACAATTTACAGTTCAAAACCCAAAGACCAGGAGTCAGAAGTGCAGTCAATTGAAGTAAATTTTACTGAAGATGGTTTGCAGTTTTAAATACAATTGTTAGCTTCAACACGCAGCAAGGAGTTTGCCGGCCGCTCTGTGTACATTCACATTGTTACATCATTGTTATATCTTACACTAAGGTCACAAATACATCATTACTTCAGGTTGAATGATTCTGATTGGCTAAGAAATAGATAAACGTAGAAAATATCCACACTTGGACTGATAGGCAGAAGCGAAGCATATCTTCATCGATCACACAGTTGACAACAAGGTCTCTGGTTTAGGCATGAAGTGACCTTCCAGGTTGCAGAACTGCATTTCTAGGCATCAGCTTGTCGAGAAAAACAAATCATTCCATCTCCCCAGAGTGCCCGTTGTTCATATCACCAATACTGATCTGTAACAGAGCACACTCGTACTCACACAGATACACAGCTCATTCAAGGCTGATGTTGTTCAAGCTCTGGCTCTAAACAAGACACTTTCCCCAAAACATACTGATTACATATTCTTTCTCTCAGTAAGAGGTACTGACAACTTTCTTTATTATTCTCTGGTGATTGAATATAAAACTGTAAAGTAAATGCTGAGTAGTTGTCACATAGTGTCCTTTTCAGCTAGAACAGTTGATGTTTGTTTTAATAGGTGGAGTATCTTCTTTAAGTTAGAACAAGCCAAGTCCGTCTTTTATCCCTGGGAGCTGGACTAAATGAGCAAATACTGTTAAGAGCTTGGGCCAGACTCTGTCACCTCTTAGATACCAAATGCAGACATTTTAGAAAGCAAAGTATTTAGTTTAATCAGTAACATCTCACAATCCTGTAGAAACTGCATTGAATTCTGGAATCCGATCTCTCTATTCTGATTGTCATTTGCAATGCTTCATGAAGTTTAATTTCATCACTAAAGACATTATGTCTTGTGACTTTGTCTTTTTGTCATTTTTCCAGAATTTTTGCTTTAAAATCAAAGTTTGTGATGTGATTCTCTTCAGAGAGGTTTATTTTTATTCTTTAATTATTTCTCTCTCTCTCTCTATTAACTCTTTTAATCCCTGTGGATTGTTTTGGAAAAAATGTTACGGAAACCAAGACAACTGAAAAGGGTGGGCACTGTTATTCTTTAGATGTAAGTTCAAGTATAGGAGCGATTTTAGCATAGAGAAATGCTTACAAATTTGTTAGTTACTATCAGAAGTGTGGTGTAGGGGGATGAGGAATGCCAGAACAAGAAGATAACTGAGATATGATTTAATAACCAAACTCAAAATAAAAACTTTAAATATACAAATCAAAATGCATGACAAAAGCGCACATCTTATGCAAAAGGAGAAATAGTTCAACGGGATATAAACAGTCTAACAGGATAAGCAAAGGAAGAAACACACCATAAAAAAAAAAATCATCCAAACATTAACAACAATGGACGAAGACAGATAGAAACAGGGAATATACACACAGGGTATGATTAGACAGGTGACAAGACTGACGAGGTAGAGACAGGTGAAAGGAACGACACCGCGATAATCACAGAAGGAAAGTGGGCAGAGACAAGACAGAACTGTTACAGTTATATTACAATTGCTAGCACGCATTTCTCAATACTTAAGTCACATTTTCAAAACACAATGATCACAAAAATCTATGTAAGCTGAAATATGTATCATTTATTATTGCTCACAAAATGCATTCAATTATGAAATCTTTTCAAATTACATTATTTTCTCACTGAGTGTCACGATCTGGTGCTGATGTGCAATGGAGACAAGGCAGGTTTCCAAACAAAAGCTTATTTATTATAAACAAAACCAAAAGACTTTAAATATAAACCAATGCACACATGTGCATTTAACTAAACAGGAACTCAGAACCAGACTACAGCAGGGGAACCAGTATAACATAATTAACAACCGACAAACACAAGGGAAATGTAAGAGTGATTTGTACACAAGGGAATCACAAACACCTGCGAGACTAACGATCAGTGATTACATGACAGGTGCAGGGAGTGAAACAATGAGCCAATAGACAGGAAGTGAAGCAATGACAAGTCTGACAGGAAGTGACAAAGACCCAGACAGACAAGAACAGTGTTACATAACGCTCCTCTTCTGGTAGGCGCGTCCTGGCAACAACAGGGTCGGGGGGGTGAGCCAGGCAGCCTTAGGCAGGACCGGCGGGTCAGGTAGCGCCGGGGGGGATTGGGAGTTCAGGCAGGACAGATGGGTCTGGCAGCTGCTGCTCGGGCAAGAGTTCACAGGGCGCCGGCAAGGCGAGAGTCACAGGGACGGCGGCCTCCTGGCCGGTAACGTGCTCTGGGATGGCAGCCTCCGGGATTTTCCGTTTCCTCCTTTTGCGGCGGCAGTGAATGGACTCGGTCGTCAGGGGCTCTGGCTCACGGGTCGTCCTCGCGGGCTCTGGCTCACGGCTCGTCCTCGCGGGCTCTGGCTCACGGCTCGTCCTCGCGGGCTCTGGCTCACGGCTCGTCCTCGCGGGCTCTGGCTCACGGCTCGTCCTCGCGGGCTATGGCTCACGGCTCGTCCTCGCGGGCTCTGGCTGACTGGTTCGGAGCTGGACACTCACCTGACATTTGTGCACAGCTTGCTGCCAGCTCATGCCTGTAGTGTCAGAGAGGTCTCGGAGCTGAAGATGGTTGGCTCCAAACCAGCTTCTTCAGTGTATTGTCGTCTAAAGACAAAAATATGGCAAACATACAGAATTTTGCAGCGACTTTCGTCAGAGATTCCATGTTGCCACGTGGTAGTCTTTCTGGGGTGACAAACTTGGCGGTTGTTCTGTCACGATCTGGTGCTGGTGTGCGATGCGGAAACGAGAAGACAAGGCAGGTTTCCAAACAAAAGCTCATTTAATATAAACAAAACCAAAAGACTTTAAATATAAACCAATGCACTCATGTGCATTTAACTGAACTAAACAGGAACTCAGAACCAGACTACAGCAGGGGAACCAGTATAACATCCACACACAACAACATACTTAATTAACAATCAACAATCACAAGGGAAATGCAAGAGTGATTTATACACAAGGGAATCACAAACACCTGGGAGACTAACGATCAGTGATTACATGACAGGTGCAGGGAGTGAAACAATGACCCGATAGACAGGAAGTGAAGCAATGACAAGTCTGACAGGAAGTGACAAAGAAGACCCAGACAGACAGGACCAGTGTTACACTGAGACACAAACACTAAAATTGTGTGTACTCTAGAAACCAATTTGCAAACATTTACATTATCTTTTCAAAACTCTTTTGAAACAAAATACAAAAATTAACAATACAGAAATTTGCAACAATTCTACTGTAATACCATATTGAAGTAGATTCTGATTCTAAAAAAATCAAATGTTATAAAATAAAGTAGATGTAACTGTCTTTCAATTTCATTACTATCCATTCAAAATGTGAAAACTTAGGAACAAGTTTGTAGTGGAATGTAAACTTGTCACATATACTGTTGTGAATTATACGATGTCACTGTTTTTAAGTGTTGTGTTTTATGATCAACAAAGTGTGTTTGTTGGTTGAACATCTTTGCTAGTGTTGCGAAAGAATGACTTGATTTGAGACATGAAGTATGAAGTGTTTTGTAAGTTTCAGTACATTTTGAATATGAAATTAACTGTTACGCCCAGATGACAATTGATTAGAGGTGTGTGTCAACATATTCTTTTTCATTTGCATATTCAAATTGTATATGCTTTCTCTGTTATTGTCCTTGAATTTGTTGTTGGAGGCTCAAATGGATGGAAAAAATTCTTGACTTCAAGGAACTTGAAGTGCATGTAAATTTTGATTCTCTCCTTCAAATATTTAATGGGACCACCCTCACTTTTGTCCTTTTTCATCAGGGCTACCAGACAACTTGATTCAGTACTGTTCTTTAAAACACAGATCATTGTATATGTCCGGCAACATATACTTTAATAAACTGTCAATTTAGAATATACAGTTCTCTGTTTTTAACAATGGATTGAAGGTAATGTTATAAAAACAACTTCAATGCCTAATTTTAACATATACTGAGGTGAGTTTTCCAAAAATCATTTTTTAAACCATAGGTTCGCAATGAGCGTCTGTGACTTAAGTAGGTCATGCTCTTGGGCACAGTAAGCAAGAAAGCTGACATTTAATACATTCTATAATTTTCATCCCATTTTTTTATATTTTCTAGTATCTTTTTTCCATGACAACAAGTTTTTGAAGAATTTGCAAGTACATACACATGTAAAGGAACCTTGCCTATGTTAAGGAAGTGACAGACTATTATGAAGGGCTTCACTCAAGGATTGGTGTGAAAGGGAGCATGATTTCAATATGTTTACGCTATCTAGTAGATTTGTTATAAAGCATTCATAAAACAGTAAAGAGTACAAAAGACTTTATGAGACAGTAATGATCACACATACAATGTTCTGGAAATATGACTGCTCCTCCATACAATGTTTTCTATGATTGAATGGGGAAGAGTAACTTTCTATGGGCATTATGTTTGTTTCAACAAGGAAATGTTAATGGTTTCCATGATTAGTTGTTATGTGCTTGTCCTGGTTTGTCCACAGAACTCTAACACATAGTTTGCTTTTTAGACGAAGGAATTAGCTGGATTGATCATTAACTATAATTAATAATTGTGTGTCTGATTTTTCCAGACGACTGAATGAATAACATTGGAAGCTGTTGACATGGGGCCTAGCAGTCACGACTGCAAAGTGAGACTGGCCAGCTTTATGCTGTTGATTGCTCACGGAATGATGTTGATGCGCACGGGGGAGAGCTGGGCTGACATCGACACAAAATATCACACACAACGCCTAAGAAGGTGGTCCTCAAGAGAGGCATAAAGCACACCTTCACAAACAGTCTCAGCTCTAGCTCCTTTAAGTGAGCGAGAACAACATCTAAATGCTGAACTGCTAACTGCCGTGACTGAGCGAGGATCAACAATTCATTGATAAGGTTCAGAACACGGATATACTGGAAGCTCAGCGGGAAGCTCATGCATTTTCATAAAGGTGCGGGGTGAAAGCTAAACCAAATGAAAGAACATTGTAGGCCTTGCCCCCAAAGGCAAACCTGAGGAACTTTCTGTGTTGTTTGAAGGATGGAGATTGAAGAATGCGTCTAAAGTGATGAATCAGTCCTTGGATTGGATTTGTGCCACAAATTGCCTCTGCAAGGCAGAGAATGGGACGTGACTCTCCGTCCTTCTTTAAAACTATTAAGTACCGGCTGAAAAGCCAGAAACTCTGGATGAGGGTTTCACACTTTCATACTGAGGGGTACATACTCTATGGGCCCTTTCCTAAACAGTTAGTTCACTTCTTGTTCCATAACCAGAGCCTGTTTGGGGCCTACCACTGAGGGTCAGAACCAGCTGAATCCTGAAAGATGGTGTGCAGGACCCACTGAGATATAACTAACACTGCCAGGAGCTCTACTAAGGGAACCACCTCTAACTGAGACTGGCTTCTGTTATTTATTGAACATCTACTCCAGGGCCCTGCCTGCAGAAAAACCTTGAGTGAGTTCTCTAGGACCCTCCTCGGAGGGAGCGACCTCAACAGTGCAACCCACTTTGGACTTGTGCCGCACTGGTTCCTTTGGGGATAACAGGGATGGCACAAAGGTCGAACAGGGAACCGAAGAGGCTCGGGCACCATGTTCTGAGGTGTAAACCATGTCTCAATGGACGGGGCTGTCCTGCGAGAATTGAGAGAGACCAGAATTCATACACATCAGCAAGACACATAGGTACAGTCTCATGACCTTGATTGTGAAAGGTGCATTGCCCCTCTGGTTTTGAGCCACTACTGAAGGGGCCACATGTAGAGAATAACAGTGGAAGCTCTTGCCATGAGGCCCAGCAGTGTGAGTGAGTGATTGGTTATATTGTTGAAGGATGGAGATACATTTCGACTGGTTTTTGTTTTCAGTTGGAGAATGAGGTCTCTCGTAAGTGTAATCTCCAGTGTCAATACTAACGACATCCGGTACCAATGGCCAAGGACAGGGACAAGGCCTAGGCCCTTCTCTAGCATCACTGAGGGGTCCGTTTGTAATCTCTGGGACAAGATCATCGCTATGAGGATCGCAAACCAGGGCAGTCTCCCAAGAGCGGAGTACGCACGATCAGTGTTCAAGTGCGCTGGCTGTGTTCACTCTGCTCTGGACCATAATCAACCTTCCATCTGTCTTTGGAACAGTGAAGTACAGGTAATAAAACCCGATCTCATAGCTGGTAGTGGCATTCTCAATAGCCCCTAAAGCAGCAGAGATTACTTCTTGCTCCATTTCCAGAGCCTGAGTAAGTTCCTTTGATTGCGACCTGACACACAAGGATGGTAAGGATGGCAGAACAATCCCCTGAGATTGTTGTCCCGACTCCCTGTCGTTATGAGGGGGTGTACAGGTATTTCAGAGTGCCACTGGATCACAGCCTCTAACTCTTTTGTTGGCACGAAGAAATTGGATGAAGATAGTGGGGTAAGGTAGCTCGCAAGCACCTCCTCCAATTTCAGTGTATATAACTGTGCCATTATTTTATTGATTTATTTTTGACTTGAACACCTCAGTGTGAAGATCAAAAAGGAGGAGACCCAAACATCGCTTGAGTAGCAACTCACCAACTGGAATTGAAGTGCAATTCTTCCTCTTGATGCTAACAAATCTGAGGAGGTGGATAACTGCATCACCAGTGCCTCTACCAGGGTGGATTTTGAATGGGTGCTTTCAGATCCCGGGAGAGGACATTGGATTTGCCAGGTGAGGGCAGAGATAAGGCAAATCCTGTCCCTAACCCCTCTGACAAGTCTATTTGAGAATCCCAGGACGAAATGTTGCCGCGGGGCCTCAGCAACAGCTGGACCTGAACCCTGAGGCTTGGCAGCCTAAATTCTGTTAATTTAAGTATAACTGCTAGTAGTACATGCTGACTGTGCATGTTCTCTTCCCAAACAAACCACATCCCTGTATGTAGGTGTGTATCCCTCCCGTAATATAACGTGGAGAGGGAGAAACACACAGTCTAAAGGTTGTTTAGTCACCATATTATAGGTGTGTAAAGCACTTTTCTTAAATCAATAGTTATCAATAAATATTTAATTATATTTGTTAAAAAATATCTTTCTACTTTATACAATTTAAAAAGAAAGACAATTATAAAAATTTCTACAGAGTGCAAGTAAAATGTTAATATTACTTAATGGTTATATTACTTTAATTATATTACTTAAAAGTAATGAATATTACTTCATGGTTACACCAAGTGACATTTTAAGAGTCAGTAAATTTAAACATTTTTGATAATGGTGTTTTCTATTTTTTTTTTCATGATAAAAATGCCGTTTCCCATGCCGTCTGTAACCCATGAGATACATTTTTGGGATGCGGCTTATCAAGAACAACCTATATGTTATTTGATTGTGCATTTGTTTTATCCATGCACAAACACACCATTCTTCCAAAAAATGTTTTAAAAAGAGTACTGCCAAGTCAGCGTAAATTCCATCATGGTATATTTCCATCCACAGACCATTATGAGGAAATTGCACCCAGACTTGTGAAAAATAATTCAACGTACAGTCAGCTATTATGGCTGTGTTTTTCATTTATAAAAGTTTTTCATATAAATATATTTTTGTCCTGAAGCATTACCCCAGTGGACTACTTCTAATGCAGTCATATGAACATCATCCCGCTATGTAACTCTATGAGAGTGTTTTAGCTGTTAGCGGTAATGATCAGTAGTATTGATAATGTTGATAATTTAAGAAAAGGACAATTGAGAACACTTTGATAGTTGGTGTGGTACTTACTTTTTGTAATATGCCAATACTTTACCCTCTATCCAATCTCAAGGTGATGCCTGCACTAAATTCAGCACAGAATATCGGTGTATTATGATTCCCAAGCCTTGTGCAGACATTGACAATCAATCATGTGTCAGGAACCAAAAGGCTATCATTTGTTGAGGATGTCAAATTATGAGCAGTTTGTTCATGTTTCTAAGGCCCTTTGGCCTAGTATTTTGTTGTCTGTGTGTATATATGTGTGTGTGTGTGTGTGTGTGTGTGTGTACATTCTAATACATAACTATATTTGATCTCCTTTACATTAGCAGGCAGTTTTTGATTGTATGAGTGGTTGAGAGTTCCAAACCTTCATGAATTATGGGAGATAGTCCTACCAATTCAAATGATTATTTGGTAAAGAGAACTATTACAGGTATGGTAGGCGTTTTTGTTAAACTGATTGAAACTATCTTAACATACTGATGGCTCAATCAATAATAGAAGTGGTCTAAAAAAAAGTACATATATCTTCTGTGGAAGTCTCAGGACAAAATATGTTGCAATATCATTGCATTAGGTCCAAATACAATTATACAATATCCTACCTGCTTATCAACATATGTATTTCCACACCTCTGCACACCGTGCTCGCACAGACATCACATGCCATCTGTGTGTTCCATGAGCTATGAAGAGTTGAATTCCTGCAACAGACTGTGAAATTTCTGCAATCCTATAAGATCATTACAAATCACACTTTACGACATGGATTTAATAAATTTAATGAATTTGTAGTTTACGGCCATATATGGCCCATTGGGCTTTTTAAACTGGCCAGCCGAACTTGTCCAGGTTATATTATTAAATTAAATTTTATTGTAATTAAAACTTCTAATGTTGTTTGGCTCAACCTATGTATGTGAACAGATATTTAGCATCATGAACATCAACAAAGCCCATTACAGATCCAAATTAACCAACCAACACCTATTTTTCAGGCTTTCTGATATGCTAATTTTGGTAGGTTTCAGCTACTGATTTCATTGGTTTAACTGCATCTACCAGTAGTGAGCACACCTGGTGTCGTCGCCATTGGTTGGGCTGTGTGCCTCTTTGCTGTGATTGGTGTATGGTTTTCCCTTTGTTTTCAGGCTGATCTGCGTCTTTCTTGCAGCGGGATTGAACACTGTTCCCAAATGTTTTTCAATGCAATTTCTCGTTTCCACTCTCGAAAGGGAATGTTTCAAAATTACTGTCGTAACCTTGGTTTCTTGAAGACGGGAATGAGACGTTGCAGTAACTGATGTGTTCTTCACTTGACCAGCTGTGCAGTGTTCAGTGTTGATTCTGACGCAATTCTGATGCAATTCTGATTCTAACGCAAACTAACTCCATTCTTTGATGCACATGCAAAAGTGCATCAACAACACTGTTTCCACTGAAACTGAATGGGAGTTTATCTACCGTGTCATTAAATTGATATATTTGGAAAACAATGGACACTCAAACTACCGCCAACTCCATGGACCCTTGAACTCCTTTTGCCTCCCCTGCTCCCTGTACTCCCAGAACCACCCTGGAGGCCCTCTTGAAGGGAGTCCACTCCCTTGTTTAGAATTTTTTGATCTTCTTCTTCTGTCTTGACATCCTTGTCGTTCTCCTGTACCCCTCCCTCCCTCCTCCGATATTTGAGCTACGGCGCAAGTTCATGCCTCTTTGGGACGGGATGCATCTGTAAGTGTCCTGTCTTCTGTTTTCTTCCTGGTTCCTCATGTGCTCTCTCTGTGTTTTTCCACACACGTCTTGTCATCATCACCTTAGTCCAGTCAACTGTGTCCCACCCAACGCCGCACCCCAAACCCCCCCCCCCCCCCCCCCCCCCCCCCCCCAGTATGTTTAGCCAGTATGTTATTTTTAACCATGCAATTGATACGGGTCGATCAGAAATTGTTAGATTTATTGCTGATTAGAAAACTATTTACATGACAACATCAGCATTGAGCTTCAGATCAATGGTTTTGATCACAAACCAACTATATAGAGAACAAGTTTTGCAACAATTAATCCAACTCATGCGGTTGCAATTATGAAGAAAACTGCAATGAACAAGAGTTTTCATTTAAACATAACTCTCTTTTTTTAACTTTTAATTTTTTTATGATCAGTGTAATTTTTATTTATTTATTTCCACACCAGGTATGCGTGTGTGTGAGTGAGACAGAGAGAGAGAGAGAGAGAGGGGGGGGACTGTGTGTTCTAAGGATCAAATAGTCTGACGCTGTTTTTAAGATCTGCATTCCTTTCTTTTGTATGAAAAACAGCAAGAAAGCGTCAGACACTCGAAGCGCAAAGTTAAACAACTTAATAGAGCAGCAGACGGTTAAATAAAAATCTCCAACAGGCAGAGACGCAACGCTATTCGCATTCTATCAAGATCCACGTCTGAACAAAAACCCCACGTTTACCAGAACTATACTGGTTAATAAGTAAGTACTACAAACAAACCGAAATAAAAAACAAACCTGAAGCTGAAGAAAACCTAAACGTTAACGGAAGACGCGCGAACCTGAGTGATAGAGAGAGAAAGACACCGTCTCAGTGTTCTGCGCGTGAATGAGCAGGGCGAGACGAATTAAATCTGCATCTGTAGGGGAGGCGCGCTGTGACTAGCCAATCACAGAACACAGACACAGTCAGCTACCCAATGAGGATTTTTATTCAATCTGAGCACAGATAATGACTCTTATTACTCGTATGATACTCGTACTCGGCAAAAGTGCATTATCCGTACCGGATACTCGTTTCAGCCGAGTATCCGGCTCAACTCTAGTTATTAGACTATCCCAGGAGAGGCGCGCCCCACACTTTGAAAACCCCTGCCCTAACCCTATCACTCTTATGTATATATTCCCTGTGTTTCCTCTTGTCTTGGCTCGTTCACGTTCTTTTTATGCGCGTTTGTGTGTAACTGTTTTTACCACATCGAATTACAGCTGTAACAGAGGTCAGTTGTTTTAAGTTTTAGAGCCATGCCGTGTTGATCAGTATACACTATCTCATGTTGCATTTTTATTGGCTAGTCAGTAGGTCAAGCAACAAACACACTGAGCCCCAACACAAGCAAATTAGCTTGAAGGAGAATAAAATCTGCTAACTAGCTGGGAACACAAACAAAAGGAACTTTCCCACTCTCCTTTACCAACTCCATGATTGGTTCTCTAGCTAAGAATGGACACATCCCTATGTTGAAACTTCATTAAGTTTTTATGTCAGCCACCATTTAAATATTTGTATATTTCAATAATTGTAATACTTATATCAATTAATTATATCAAAAGTTGATATAATCTGTTGTCAACTTCAACCTTTTACATTATAGTCATATGCCAACTGAAGGTTCCCTGTAATTTGACAGGAGTTTTTTGTATTCTATGTGAAAAATTTACATTCTGTTCCTGATATATCCAAATTAATTGATATCTAATCAAGCCAAGAGCTTGTGAATCAGAATCAAATTTATTTGTGAAATCTGTGCAGGCCCAGATTTAATCTGTAAGTAACAACTGAGCAAAAACCTTCAAGAAAACCCCATCATAATGCAGGTGACTATGAGAAATACATCATCTTTATGTGTATAGTTTCAGAGCAGGGATCCAGAACCAGCTTGAATGTTGTGAGGAGTCTGAGTTCCAGAATTAACCATGTGCATGATTATATTCCACAAGTCAGGTCGAATGCAGATTTATTAGCCAGAAATGAGGGAGTTCATGCTTGTTTGCACAGTACAGGTGATCGATGAAGTGACTCGGTGGGCCGTAGCGAGTGTGTCAAAGGGACCCTGAGTTAAAAGAATACAATATCTGTCATTTTAAGATGATGGGCCAGCCAGTTCACAGCTCCCAGGCAGCAGTCTCTTCTCACAAATAGCTCACATTTATATCCCTACAAAGCCATGAGATCTACTGAGTGAGATGATTAATGAGTTTTGGAGCTGCTCTCATAATTTCAGCTTTTCTTTGTGGTCTGTTCAGCTGAGCATGACAAACCTGATGCTGGATGCTTCTGCAAGCATGTTTTTAACATGTAGCATTTGTTAGGGTATTCCAGTGAATTATGTTTTTTTTTTTAAAGATGTTTATATTATTATTTAAAATTATTGTGCTATACAAATGTACTATACCTCCCACCTTATTCACCATGAAACTATTCTTATTTTTTATTCTTATCTTTAATTAAAATACTTTCCTCTGCCTCTTGCACCAATGTCTCTTCTCTGCTGACTGGTGTGAGGTTGGAAAAACTTGTCACTCACAGGAGATCAACCAATAGCAAACCACAACCATCCAACCACCCAATCAATTCCCAATGGACAAAATCAAGTCCCTAGATATTTTCCTGTTTGAGAAGCTCTTTCACTCTGATACAACACAATAGGGAAGAAAAGACAATTGCAACATCTGTTTCATGTCGACTTGAATAATTCAAAGCTTTAAAACGAATTGTTTCCAATCTGAATTCTGTTTGGATGAGCTGCATTTGTAAAATGCAGATAAACTTGTCTTGTTTGTTTCAGCATGTACTTCACTTTCTAAAATCTAAAACTGTAATAGATCAAAGATCATTTGCATGGCTTCGGTAACATTTGCAAAATCCATTTACACACACACACACACACGCAAAATGTCTTGCTGTAAGACATTTTAAAATCATTAGCCTACAGAAGATTTACATTATCTCACTTAGGTGTCTCTCATGCCATAGCAACCATTTCTTGGCATTTTCTTATCACTGAACTCAAATGCAGAAGTATCAGCTTTCAAGAAGTGTCCGTTCTCTATTTTTGCTTCCATTGTTCTCAGACTTTGGGCTCTGTGTTTTTGCTGATATGCTGCGGCTGTAAAAATCTTCTAGTAGTCAGAACAGAGAACCACTTCAGCAGCCTCTGGGGCTTAAGGAGTATATTTCTTTCAGACTACAGCAACAACGTAAGCTGGGCATAATTTACATTGAATTCATGTAAACATATATTTGCCTCCACGGATAGTGTGAAGCTCTGCATTTTAGAGCTGGTCTGGATGTATTATTTAAGAGAGAATTATGTTTTAATTACAGCAGTCAGTGAACCTTTATTACACGAAAGCTTGTCTATATAATGATAAAATGTGAAGTTTTGTAACAGAAGGAGGCAAGTGATGATTGACATTTGTGATCGCTTCTCAGCAAGGAGTGTCTCCTACTCAGGAGATGGTTAGCTGTAGCCTGTGATGCGTGGGAGAAAAAAACTGAGGGCAAATGGGTGATCAATTGGTGTTCTGTGCTGTTAAACGCCTTGCTTTTTCCCCTTATCTTTCATTAGTAGTAGTATTAGGAATGAAATAAGGTTAGGAGAAATGGAGGTGCTGAAGAGATTGTTGTGCTGTTAATGGCTAAGGGAACTGTTCAATGAGATGCTCGATTTAGAGCAGTGAAACCATTAAAGGTTGTCAATGATATTAGATGGGTATGATAGATCAGGTGGGGTTTGAGCAATTTTTGTTTCAGTATAGGAAAGTTGACATTAATTCTAATCTTGTGTTTGGCTATGGAGCTTTGGAACAGTCACAATTATATTACTGTGATTGAACTATTATAACCCATCTCAACCTTCAGAATTGTGAGATTCTGATTTTAATGCACACAATCTAATAGGGGGCAGTGATTACAGGGATAAAAAGGGTGTTATATTAGAATATTTTTTAGACTATGAGCTAAGTATGAGCTGTTAATGTTAAATGATGGAATACCTGCAGACATATATATTTATCAATTGCTTCATCAAACGTAACTAGAATTGGTAAATGTATTGTTATATATACACACTAGGTAGTTATCATTATCCAATGTTATGCAGTTTTGGTTGGGATTTGAGACGAGAAGTGGAAAAGAAAGTACCTGGACAACTTTTCTCAGGTCAAATGAGGTAAATTCCTGGTGAATGCTCAAAACGTAGAAAGAGAGGTTGATTGTGAGGGTTCTGTAGATCAATGGTACTCGATCTGATCCGCGGCCCGGTACCATTTCATGGACCGGGGGTTGTGGACCACTGCTGTAGATACATGAAATCCATTAGTCTCATGATACATGAGTTGGATTGCTATACCATTCCTGTGATGCTGTCCCATATGCTGGTTCCTTGGTGGAATAAAGAATGTGATGAAGCTGTAAGGAGTGGGAATAGAGCATAAAGAGTATTAAGAAAGTATTCAATGTTGGTGAATGCAATGGAGTACAAGTGTCTAAGGGCAGTAGAAAGAACAATTATAAAGGATGCAAAGAGAAACAGTTGAAGGAAACAGTTCACCACCTGTTTGTATTTTCCTAGTGTATTTAAACCCTCATGTGCTCCAGTGTCATTGTCAGTTGTTGACGTTTCATGTGTCAACGTGTGGATGTATTACTCCCGTGTTTTGCACCCCCGTGTGCTTCCTTGTTTCTATCATTAAAGTGTTTCTGTTTGGATTCCGTGTTTCGCGCCTGTCTCCACATCACACGCCAGCTACTCTAGTGTTACAGAACAACTGACCAGGTTAAGTCACCTCTAAAGACTTTTCCATGATGAATTTTGAGAAAGAACTACTGTCTAACGCCCAAAGGAAAGACTGGCACTTCAGCCAGTTCATGCTGGAATTTTCTTTGGTCGCCTGCCGGGCTCCATTACCCGACAATACCATCAAGGCGCTGTTCTGGGTCGGGTTGACTAATCACCATCTCTCCGGGAACTGTCCAGACACCACCGGCCTGGGCTGGTCAGAAACGGTGGTGAAGTGTCTGGATAGTGTCTACCCCCGATCCAGACAGCGGAAGCCGGCAGCACAGCCAGTGCTCCCGAGCTTCGCGTCAGAGCCAGCGCTCCCGCACCTCGACGCCTGCCAGCGCCCGTGATCCGCCCGCCAGAGCCAGAGAACAACAGAACAACAGCCAGGTGAACAAAAAGCTGGAGACGTTGAGGAGGCAGGGTGGCATGATTGTCCAATGAAAACTGAAACACACAAAACAGACTACCCACACATATGCAACACACATTTTTACGTACAATCTATGTAATAGGTACTGTAGACCCTGAGACTCCAATAAGGTATTTGTGGTCATCTGTGCTTAGAATGTGAAAATGAGTTTGAGGCACTGTGGGTTAAATTACTCTCTGTGCATTGTTTCTGGCCTGTGTGAATGTGGGAGTTTTGAGACGGTAGGTATTTGTTGAAAAAAAAAATGGATTCTTTGTTAAACTGTCAAACTTACATCTTTGCTTGGATACAGTAACAGACATGTATTGAAGGCAGATCTTCAGTTCTTGCATGACCCAGGACTCTATGTCAGAATTTTGTTCAAACTTTGACCTGTGGAGGGCAGTAATATGATTACCAGCACCTATACTGCCAGAATTCTACAAGAAGAAGCCTGTTGTTTGGTGACCAACACTGCTCCGGTACCTGGAGGATTGTCTTTTTCAGTTGACAAACTTCTAGTTTTGAAGGAGTTCCTTTTAAGACAATTGCAAAGGGAGGGACTGAAGACAAAACTAGGACGTGCAGTACTTAGGTCATGTGATCTCAACAGACCCAGGTAAGATTGAGGTAGTCTCACATATGCTTAATCCAACCAGTTTTTCTGAGTTGTAGCCATTTTTGGAGTTTGCTAGTTGCTACTGATGTTTTGTGGAATGGTTCACTAGTTTGAACTTGGTCACGAATGATATCTTCATAAAGTACACCCTGGTTGTACCAACTAGGGACCACGACCTGAAACAGTGGCTCAGGTCCTTGTGGTGGAACGGTTTTTAAAATGTGTAAATCTTCCTAGTTGTATCCATTGCGACCAAGGCTGTAACTTCAACAGTCAGCTCTCATTCAGCAGCTTTGTTGATTATATGGAGTTGGAAAGTCGCACATGAGCCCATATCACCTTGCTGGAAACAGCCAGTGCAGACCTTTCAACAGAACTTTGTGTACATTGCCTGTTTCAAAAAAGGGAGAATGGACACTCAGTCACCTTCATGTACTTTTTACCTACAATACTACTCCTTATCAAGCTACGAGGGAATCCCCTTATTTTTTATGTTTCGTCCAGTCCAGTTGTCTTCCTGCTTGATAGAGTTGATAAGTCATTGAAGGTGGTGTGGTGTATATTTTTGTCCCCAACACAGATTTAAAGCATGTGCATGATCCTTGCTGTAAACTCGGATTTACAGGAATCCTTCTCCCAAACAATCCTGTAGTTGAATCTGCGCAGCTTAAGAAGAGGAGTTAGATGTTTGTGTTTGTGCCGGAAACACCACAAATTAGTGATAGGCAAGTTAGTTAGTGATTTTTCTCAGTAAGGCAATCAGCACATTGAAATGCACTGAGATAAGACAGATCCAGACCACAACCTCAGAACACAGTTGCTCTTTTTGATTTCAAAGCAATTGTTGGCTAAACTTGGGAAGAAACCATACAGCGCCTTAAAACATCAACCGGTGTCCTTGACACGCTCCCCACTTCTTTTTCAATAATGTGTTTAAGGCCCCGTCCACACGGAGACGCGGATCACTGCATCCGCATACATTTCTTATCGGATTGGCGTTCGGTCCACACGCATCCGGCGATTTGGGAGACTGAATCCGCTCACTTTTGAGGCCGGGTCCTGAAGTGGATAGATCTGAATCCGACAGCCTTGCGGTCTCGTGTGGACGGCCAATCCGTATATTTTTTGTTTACCGATGATGTCATCACATCCCGTGTCGGCTGCGTCACAGTAACAGCAACAGTGTTGCCAGATTGGACTGAAGATTCCAGCGCAGCCACAGCTTAAAACCCACCCATTTAAAAAAATACCAGCCCTAAGTGCGCACTCTTATAAATATTGAAAATGTTGAGCGATTTTATGCATCAAAAACCATCCCAAATTTTATCAACCAGCCCAATGCATTTTTTCCTGGTCGGACCTGACAAAAAGGTAACTAGCAATCTGGCAACACAGAACAGCAACAACAATGCGCATGCTCAAAGTTTTCTTCTCTGTGTATAGTGTATATCTGTGGCAGAATTATAGCGCCCCATACTGGTCTGGCACATAAACTACACCGGATTCAGTCGGTTTCAGTGGTATCGTGTGGACGCTGATTTTTTTTTTTTTAACGAGGATAAGGATAAGGAACGCGCCGGCATCGTGTGGACGTGGCCTAACTGTTTAGAAGCAGATCTCCTAGAAGTGTTAAATGCCTCACTTCTTTCTGGGACTTTTCCAAACTCCCTGTAAACCGTAGTTAAGCCCCTCCTGAAAAAGAGCAATCAGGATAACACCACATTGAGCACAGACCAATCTCAAATCTTCCCTTCATGGGCAAAAAGTTGCTTTCAATCAGTTGAACAGATTCTTAAACTCGAATGCATACTTTGATCATTTTCAATATGGTTTACAACAACATCACAGCACAAAGACTTTACACTAATAACGATAAGTAATATTTGCCTTAATATAGATACAGGCAACATGTCGGTACTGTTGCTTTTGACACTGTCGATCACAACATACTTATTGACAGGCTGGAAAACTGAGTCGGGCTTTCTGGGATGTTCCTAAAATGGTTCAGATCATACTTAGAAGGGAGAGATGAGTGTAGGTGATTATAACTTTGAAAATCCAGGACATGCAGAGCCTCACAAGGCTCAATTCTTGCACCGCTCTTCTTCAACCTGTATATGAGACAGAGAAAACATATTTGCTTACCACAGATATGCAGATTACACCCAGATCTATTTAGCTCTGTCATCTAAAAAATACAGCCTATTGACTCCCTGTGCCAATGCGCTGATGAAATTATCAGTCATTGTGTTTGGAAACAAAGATGACGTGCTCAAGGCATCTTCTCTCTGTTCTGGAGTCAGACCTTAGTTTCTGCAAGAATTAGATGCTTTATTTCCAGTCAAGAATTAGAGAAGCTTGTTCATACTTCCATCACCAACAGGGTGTATTATTGCAATGGTCTCCTCACTGGCCTTCCCAAAAATACCATTAGACAGCTGCAGCTTATACAGAACAGTGCTGCCAGAATGAGCAGAACCAGAAAATATGAACATTTCACACCAGTCATCAGGTCTAGTTTGGCTTCCAGTTACATTTAGAATTGATTTTAAGGTATTATTACTTGTTTACAAATCACTCAATGGCCTAAGCCCTCAATAAATTGCAGGTTCTCATTGAATATAAACAGACAACTAAGATCATCAGCAAGAAGTCAGTTGGAAATAGCAAAGGTTCACTCAAAGCACTGTGAGTGCACGTTTTGCTATTATGCCTACAGTAGCCACTTTCAAATCCAGACTCAAAACACATTTGATTAGCTGTGCATCTACTGAGTGATCACTGTGCAACTGTACGTCCGGCCGTTTTATATATATATATATATATACATACATACATACATACATACATACATACATACATACATACATACATACATACATACATACATATATATATATACACATATATATATACACACACACACACATGCATACATTTAGGTCCACATGTATTTGGACACAGGCACGATTTTCATACTTTTGATTCTGTATACTGTATATATATATATATATCAGTATACAGAATCAAAAGTATGAAAATCGTGCCTGTGTCCAAATACATGTGGACCTAAATGTATGCATGTGTGTATATATATATATATATATATATATATATACACACACAGTTAGATTTCTTGATAATTTTATTTCTTTTGTACCTGCAGGAGCAATCTAAGAATATATATATATAAATATATATATATATATATTTTTTTTTTTTTTTAACTCTATGGCGACTAGTGTGGAATGCATCAGTCAGTGGTCCAGGAACACAGACAACACATTGAGTGTGAAATGTAGCTTAGATATCCCTCTACTGAATTTAGGTGAAAATTAGAGACATCTAGGCTTATATAGGTGCGTGCCGACTATACCACAGAGAACAATATATCACAGGGAAGTCCCAGAGTACTTTATTTTTTCATCCTTCTTTTTATTCTAAACCATTTTAATGTACTTTATTTTTTATCACCTTTTTTGATGATTTTATTTATTTTGATTATTTTAATTCCTTCTATGTAGAACATTTTGAATTACCGTTGTGTATTAAATGTAATATAAAAAAAACTTGCCTTGCCATGGTGAAGCCATTGGTGAGAAGAAATTCCTGAGGCAGATATGGACTTGCAGCCTGTAATGAATATTCCTTCTACTTTTGCAGTGATTGGTGAAAGTGTGATGAGGAGGACTGGAAGGAGTACTGCTGGTCAGCACCTGTACATTCTGTACACCACTTCCCACAAGTAGTGGGGGCAAGTACTGTGTCTAGAGTTGTGCGAAGTGCAGCTGTTGCTTGGTTCTGACCTTGGAACAGAAGGTTCTGAGGGTAGATTTTGTTTAGTTTACCGCCGGGGATGGATTGCACAGAATGAGGTAAGTGGTGATTGACATTTGTGCTTGTCTATCAGCGAGGAGTGCCTCCTTTTAAAGACCGGGTTGGCCATGGCCTGTGATCCTTCATGTCCAACTCTTCCGCTTATTTGTTTTGTTGATGGTAGCTGCAGGGATTTTGCATTAGCATGAATTAGTTTGCTAAAGTTCTACAGGGAGTGCAGAATTATTAGGCAAATGAGTATTTTGACCACATCATCCTCGTTATGCATGTTGTCTTACTCCAAGCTGTATAGGCTGGAAAGCCTACTACCAATTAAGCATATTAGGTGATGTGCATCTCTGTAATGAGAAGGGGTGTGGTCTAATGACATCAACACCCTATATCAGGTGTGCATAATTATTAGGCAACTTCCTTTCCTTTGGCAAAATGGGTCAAAAGAAGGACTTGACAGGCTCAGAAAAGTCAAAAATAGTGAGATATATTGCAGAGGGATGCAGCAGTCTTAAAATAGCCAAGCTTCTGAAGCGTGATCATCGAACAATCAAGCGTTTCATTCAAAATAGTCAACAGGGTGTCAAGAAGCGTGCGGAAAAACCAAGGCGCAAAATAACTGCCCGTGAACTGAGAAAAGTCAAGCGTGCAGCTGCCAAGATGCCACTTGCCACCAGTTTGGCCATATTTCAGAGCTGCAACATCACTGGAGTGCCCAAAAGCACAAGGTGTGCAATACTCAGAGACATGGCCAAGGTAAGAAAGGCAGAAAGTCAACCACCACTGAACAAGACACACAAGCTGAAACGTCAAGACTGGGCCAAGAAATATCTCAAGACTGATTTTTCTAAGGTTTTATGGACTGATGAAATGAGAGTGAGTCTTGATGGGCCCGTGGCTGGATTGGTAAAGGGCAGAGAGCTCCAGTCCGACTCAGACGCCAGCAAGGTGGAGGTGGAGTATTGGTTTGGGCTGGTATCATCAAAGATGAGCTTGTGGGGCCTTTTCGGGTTGAGGATGGAGTCAAGCTCAACTCCCAGTCCTACTGCCAGTTTCTGGAAGACACCTTCTTCAAGCAGTGGTACAGGAAGAAGTCTGCATCATTCAAGAAAAACATGATTTTCATGCAGGAGAATGCTCCATCACACACGTCCAAGTACTCCACAGCGTGGCTGGCAAGAAAGGGTATAAAAGAAGAAAATCTAATGATATGGCCTCCTTGTTCACCTGATCTGAACCCCATTGAGAACCTGTGGTCCATCATCAAATGTGCGATTTACAAGGAGGGAAAACAGTACACCTCTCTGAACAGTGTCTGGGAGGCTGTGGTTGCTGCTGCACGCAATGTTGATGGTGAACAGATCAAAACACTGACAGAATCCATGGATGGCAGGCTTTTGAGTGTCCTTGCAAAGAAAGGTGGCTATATTGGTCAATGATTTGTTTTTGTTTGGTTTTTGAATGTCAGAAATGTATATTTGTGAATGTTGAGATGTTATATTGGTTTCACTGGTAAAAATAAATAATTGAAATGGGTATAAATTTGTTTTTTGTTAAGTTGCCTAATAATTATGCACAGTAATAGTCACCTGCACACACAGATATCCCCCTAAAATAGCTAAAACTAAAAACTACTTAAAATATTGATACAAAAATATTCAGCTTTGATATTAATGAGTTTTTTGTGTTCAGTGAGAACATGGTTGTTGTTCAATAATAAAATTAATCCTCAAAAATACAACTTGCCTAATTATTCTGCACTCCCTGTATAGTGGATTTGATGAATGCTCTCCTCTCAGGTATGTGGGTTAGAGCATTTGGTATTGGGAAGGTGGTCTAGCTTTGCTTGTGGCATAGGGATTGGTTTATGTTCTGAGTAATGTGCCGTTTCCTGTACTCCACTTTAGTGGCAGATTATTTGAATTCTGTGTACGCTTGACTGTGAAAAGAGAATAGAGCACATTATTCTTTTTAGCCAAGTATTGTCTTAAATTTAGTTATAAGTTGAAACCTCTAGCGTGTGACATGTAACTATTAGTAGCATTGTTTTGTTTTTCTTTGTTTTTGTATTTATCTTTATGTTTATCATTCATTTTTCTCTGCTGTCGCTATATTTACAGCCCTGTCGCTTCTCTACTGCTGTGCTGCAAGAACGCAGTTGTGTCTATTAGATAAGTAGTTTCATTCGTTCATTTAATTTTTTTGCTTTTATTTTGGGTTTAAACTTTGCTTGCTTAATTGCATTAGCAAGAGCCCTGTCTCCCTCACTGTTTGAATCGAGTTTCTTTTTTTGTTTTTCTTCTACTGTTTTGAATGTTTGTTTATTGTGATTATTTGTGTAATGTACCCATAACTGTCGTCAGCTTCATGACTGAACTGTTTGAAACCGTCTGTGATTTCAATTTAATTATGTTTTGAAGCTTTATTTATGGGTTTCTTTCAAGAGCTGGGGTCCCACGGGTGGAAGGATCTTTTGTGGTGGCGGTGCTCCTTCATTATGTGCCATGTGACACTTTTGAAACCATTGGTTTTGTGATCTGAGTGTATGATGGTGTGTTAGGAAGAAGTGTGCTTTTGGGGTGAACCAGAGCCATGTGGGTTGGTGTAGTTTTTCTTTATATGTGAGTAATGTAAATATTTAATCTTTATGTAAAGCGATGTTCATGAGTTTCTTTTCATTTTTATTATCTGATTATTTGAAACTGAGTGTCCAGCCACCATAGCTCTAACAGCCAAGTCACCTTTATTTATATAGCGCTTTTTACAATGTGGATTGTTTCAAAGCAGCTTTACAGTGGTCACATGAAAAACAATATAAACAGTTTGTTTGGCTGAACAGCAGCCTTAAAAGAGCAGAGAAAAGGTTCCAGATGGACCGTTTTTGACTGCTGCACTGCTGTTTCCTGTCTGCTCAAGTGGATTGCGTTTGTAGCGTCATATAAATTTTGTTTTAATCTTAAACTCGACGTTCGTTTATATTGCTAAATACAACATTAGATTTAATAAATTGTAATCGTTAGCTTTAATCTAAGTCGCTAAACGCGTTAGCATTGTGCTAACTTACTAAATTACTGTCCGGAAATACAGCGTTTTCTCACTCGCGCCTTTTTTCCGACTTCAACAGGTCAACAAGTTGGATCAACACGCGGTGAGTCATGTCATCTTCTCTTGTAATTGTTACATGGACTGCCTGCTTCATGCATAGTCTGTCTGTCTCTGTCAGCTGTGAAGGCTTCACATGTGATAAATGTAGGGACATAGTTAGGCTGACAGAGAAGATCTCAGAATTAGAGACACGCATCCAAACTTTAATCGAGGATAGTAAGAATGCAGGGGCTTTAGATACTGCTTTGGATGCGACTAGCTTAGCAAACCCTGTACATTGTTCGGTTCCGGCTGTAGAGCCCGTGCAGCAGGGCAACTGTGTGACTGTGAGACGGCATAATCGCGGGTCAAAAAACCACTGTTCCATTCCGATCAGAACATCAAACAGGTTCTCCCCACTCAGTGACGCACCCACTGAGAAACCTGTTGAAAGTGCCCTTGTGATTGGCGGTTCTATTACTCGGAATGTGAAAATAGAGACTCCAGCCACCATAGTCACATGTTTGCCGGGAGCCAGAGCGCCTGACGTCAAAGCAAATTTAAAAGTGCTGGCTAAGGTTAATCATAAATATTCTAAGATTGTTATTCACGTCGGCGCTAATGATGTCCGACTTCGCCAGTCGGAGATCACTAAAACTAATATTAAAGAGGTGTGTGAACTCGCAAGTACGATGTCAGGCACTGCAATTTGCTCTGGCCCTCTTCCTATGCGCAGGAGTGATGAGATGCTTAGCAGATTATCCTCACTCAATGGCTGGATGTCTAAGTGGTGCCCGCAGAATAACATAGGGTTCATAGACAATTGGAAAAGTTTTTGGGGCAGACCTGACCTGTTGAAAAGAGATGGTATTCATCCCACCTGGGATGGTGCCGCTCTTCTCTCTAGTAATTTGCCACATAGTCTTAGAGCTGAACCTTGACTAACTGGGGTCCAGGTCACGAAGCAGACAAACTGGCTAAAGGGGTCAGATAAATAAATAAATGACATGTGTTATAAATGTGACATTTAGCTGTGTTTGACAGAAACCTGGCTAAAACCAGACGATTATATTACTTTAAATGAGTCCACCCCTCAAGATTACTGTTATAAACATGAGCCTCGTCTGAAAGGTAAAGGAGGAGGTGTTGCTGTAATTTATAGTAACACGATCAGTACTGCTCAAAGGTCTAATTTGAAATATAATTATTTTGAAGTGATGGTCCTAAATGTAAAATTATCTAGTGCAAGTAATAATTCCTGTTTAACTTTTGTGCTAGCTATTCTATACAGGCCACCAGGGCACCATACAGACTTTATCAAAGAATTTGCTGATTTTCTCTCAGAATTAGTAATGTCTGCAGATAAAGTCATAATTGTTGGTGATTTTAATATCCATGTAGATAATGAAAAAGACGCATTGGGATTGGCATTTAGAGATATTTTAAATGCAACATGTATCGGGACCCACTCATTCTCGTAATCATACTTTAGATCTAATATTGTCATATGGGATCAATGTTGATACTGTTCAAATTCTGCAGCAGAGCGATGACATCTCAGATCATTACTTAGTTGCGTGTAGATTACCATTAGCCAAAGTAGAAAAAACTAACTCCCTGTTATAAATATAGTAGAACTATCACTCCTAACACAAAAGATAGCTTTATAAATAATCTTCCTGAATAGTTTCATCTACTTAACATCCCAGTTAACCTAGAAGAGCTTGATGTTTCAACAGAAACTATAAACTCTCTCTTTTTCAGTACTTTAGACACTGTTGCTCCGTTCCGCTTAAAGAAGATTAAAGAAAATAGTCCAACACCGTGGTACAACGAGGACACCCGGGCCCTCAAGAGAGCAGCCAGAAAAATGGAGCGGAGCTGGAAAAAAACTAAGCTTGAGGTTTTTCGCATTTCATGGAAAGACAGCTCTAACAGTGAGATGTACATACATATACATGCATACAGTTAGGTCCATATGTATTTGGCTGCTTCTGTCTTCTGTTACATCATCAATAAACACCAGTGATCCAGTGCCACTGGAAGCCATGCATGCCCATGCCAACACACTGCCTTCGAACATGTTTTACAGAAGATGTTGTATTCTTTGGATCATGAGCTGTTCCAAGCTTTTTCCATACTTTTTTCTTCCCGTCATTTTGGTACAGGTTGATCTTAGTTTCATCTGTCCAAAGAATGCTTTTCCAGAATTGGTCAGGCTTTTTTAGATGCTTTTTTTTGGCTCTCCCAATTACCTGAAAAAAAGAAAAATTGTGCCTGTGTCCAAATACAGATGGGCCTAACTATGTGTGTGTGTGTGTGTGTGTGTGTGTGTGTGTGTGTATGTATGTATATATATATATTAGTATTTATTCTTCTTTATTGTCATACTGAGGCTATTTTAAAGTGATTTCTTCCCTTCTTTCTGTTACGTTCTGACTTCAAATGTGGTAATTTATTTCATCTTAGTCACCTTTGTCTTGTCAATCACCTTGGTAATCCTGTCATTCATCTGTCATTTTCACCTTGTTCTTTATCTCATTTGTTCCCTTTGTTTGTCAATGTATTTATTCCCTGAGTTCTCATTTATAATTCTATGGTTGTGTTTCTCTTGTGCTGGTTTGAATAACAAAAAAATAAAAATAAAATAAAAATGTTTCATGGTGACAAAGAAACGTTATCAAATATTAACTCCATTGTTGAAAATATTAAAGGTTGAGTTCACCCCCAAAAATAAAATAAAAAAAAACGATTCCATCATTTTCTCATAACTAATGCTATCTTAAGTGTATATGACTCCCTTCCTTCTCTCAGCCAAACACAGTCAGAGTTATATTAAAAATATCCTGGCTCTTTCAAGATTTATAATAGGAATGAATAAAGATTAGTTCTTGAAGCCGAAAATGCTCATCCATCCCTCATAAAGGTAATCCATATGGTTCCAGGGGGTTAATAAATGCCTTCTGAAGAAAAGCAATGTTTAATGCAACTTTATAAACTACAATCACTGGGTTAAGGTAATGGCCACATGTGAGTCTAGCTCTGGAAGAAGAGTGACCTCTGACTCGACGCATGACGTATTGATGAAGTTGGAGTTTGTTGTTCAGCCCTATTTGTTTGAAATTCGTTTGAAAACACTACTCCTACTCTTACACTACTCTTACATACTATATCATGCGTCTGGTCAGAGAGAATTCTTCGGCCGTAACTTGATTGTTGGATGGATATTGGACAAATGGATATTTTTCTAACAAAAATGCATCACTTTGCTTCAGAAAGCCTTGATTTTATGATGGATGGATCCCTTTTTTGGGTCTCATAAACTCAGGCTTCATTCACTCCCATTATAAAGCTCTGAAGAGCCAGAATATTTATTTAATAACTGCGACTGAGTTTGCCTGAAAGAAGAAAGTCATATTCATTTGGGATGGCTAGAGGGTGAGTACATTGTGAGATAATTTTCATGTTTGGGTGAACTAACCTTTTAACATTTTCTCCTCCATTTAACGGTTCCCTTTCATGGGAACTCAAGCTGCGTCAAAAGCGCTAGGGTAATACCTTGAAGATAGTCTCGTGAAGTACTGTGTAATCGATGAAACGAGCACTGTGTGAATGCACGTCACGGGTCAGTGACATCATGAACCAGGTCATGAAAAGGCGCCCGAACCCGGAAGCGGCAGCTTTGCATCGATTTCATCGAAGACCTGGTTTCATCGAAGCTGTGTCGTGTTTGTGTGTGCTGGTTCCCTCAGTGGATCTTCTGGTCGTGTGAGCACGTTCCAGGCGTTCCCTAGTGGGTTCTGCACAAAATAACACGGGTATTTTGTCTAGCAGGGTCCCACTTGTCATGGTGGGCCCCGAGTAGGCTCTGGGAATGGAGCAAGAAGTATACTCTGCTGAGGCAAGGGGTACTTCTTTGTTCCAAGTGGATGGGGCTCGCGGCCCAGGATTGATGTCTTTTTCACTCAGAAGTCACTCAAAATGAAAGTGCAATCAGTGAAACAGGTCATTTCTCAAACCAGGTCTGAGGACTGGTTTGTCACCTTCGTCCTGAAGATGCTCGCTCCCACACCTCCGTGTACGAAGCTCCGCAGGTTCCCTCCAGGGGAAGGCATACCTGTTTGGAGACTTATTTGGCCTAGTTCTGTCACCCCAAACTTTTACACTTTGTTGGGACTCGACGCTATCCCTCTGTTGCGTTTTCCAAGGTATATGCTTTCTAGGGAACGTTCCTGATGACTGGCTATCTCTCCAGTCGCCATACTAGCAGTTCGATATCGAGATGTCGTTCTTGCTATCCTGAATTGCTGGGGTTGAGGCAGAACTTTAAGGAGTGTTCTCTCCTCGGTTAGTGTCGATATCAAGCACGGTTTCCCCCTTGCACATCGATCCAATCCTGCAGCCGTCAGAGCTCATATTAGGCCAGGCACCCACTGCTGACACTCAAGTCGCTCAGATTACCTAAGACTATAGCAGTGGCGACCAGAATCAAATGGGTTTTAGGTCCAAAGAGTAACCCCATCTCAACACTATCAAGGTCACAAGGCATTCCTATGCACCTCTGGTAATGTAGGGAATCTGGTTCTAGGAACAGTTTTGGAGCTCCTTGTTGACGCATAATGCTATCGATGGATGCATCCCCCACGGTTCTGGAGTAATCCTGAAGGATCACTACATCTATCAGAGTGTCGTTACTCACTATCCTCCCAAAATTCTTGGTGGGTCAGGCTGAAGCTCTCAGACTCAGCCCTTGGGCATGAGGTTGGATCTGAGGACAATCCTCAAAGCTAAGAAGGCTAAGAGAAAGAGGTCCCCATGCCGAGGCGTCCGGCCTCACTTTGGCGTTCCTCTTCAGTTTCCAGCCCTGATGCGGGCTGCTCTGGGGGAGCCCCTTCTAGAGGTTCCTGGAAAAATCATAGACCCTCGGACCCGTAGGTTTAACCATAGACCCGTCCTTTGCGGTTTTGGAGTCATCCTAAGGGATCTCTCCACCAAACAGAGTGTTGCTATCCATTAGCCTCCCAAATTCTGGGGGGTTTGGCCGACGATCTCAGGCTCAGCCCTCTGGCACAAGGTCGGATCTGAAGACCATCTTCACTGCTAAGAGAGACATCCGGCCTCACCTTGTAGGAGTGATCCTGAGGGGTCACTCCGCCCAAGCAGAGGGTCACCACCCGTTAACCTCCCCAAAAATCCGGGGATCATTTGCCGGATGATACATTTATATAAATGATAACAAAAACATTTGCCGCCTCCAAGTCGGGTTACTCTGGGAAGTCGCCCCCTCCTAGAGGCAACAAGAAGATTCCTAGACTCATAGACCCTTGTTTGGAGCTCTTGTTGATGCATATCGAGGGATGCGTCCTTTACAGTTTGGGAGTGGTCCTGAGGGATCACACCCTTGCAGATGGGCCATCATGTTGTTGTTTATAACTCGGCAACACAGTGGTGGTCGCCTCTCCTCTCATGTGGGAGTAGGCATCCTGTCAAGACAGGAGCCGAGGCCTGGGGAAAATTGGTGAGGTTCCCATGGCCCTCTGTGGAATCTTTCTTCTTTTCCAGCCCCTTGTGGCTGTTGCTATTTTCGTACTTGGCCGAGGCTATGTCTGGATCTTTCCCCGATCACACTGCTCCCGGGGTACTCTGGAGAAATTTCTCTCTGCGCTTGTTTTGGGTCTCTCAACCAAGGTTGCTGGGACCACAAACCTCTCCATAGCCCCCACCACAAGTAAACCGTACAGCGGGACAGCTTTACTTCGGGTATTTTTTCACCTGCCCGGGAGGTCTATGTGGCTGCCCTGGGCTTACCTCATACCTCTTACCTCCTTGGTACTGTTTCCTCTGTAGCTTGAGGCTTTTCCTCTCCCCCCTTTTGGCATTCATGGCCAGGTGTCAGAAAAAAGTCAGTGAGTTTCCCTGTGGCATAGGACCTACCAGCAGCTCGCTGGTCCTTCCCGCACACATTGTAGAGGTTCTACCAGCTGTACCTCTACTTACCCTCCTGGACGAAGGTGCTCTCGTAGTGAGCTGCGACACACCTGCAGCCGGCGGTCACTGAGGTGACCCTACCGACCCTAGCGCTTTTGACGCAGCTCGAGTTCCCATGTAAGGGAACGTCTTGGGTTACAGATGTAACCTTACTTTCCTAAGGGGGAACGAGACGCTGCGTCTTCAGTCTCAGCTCTATGCAATTCCGGGCTCTCTTCAGACACTTAATCAAGCTGCCGCTTCCGGGTTCCGGCGCCTTTTTATGACGTCACTGACCCGGTGTCTCGTTCCCCCTAAGGGAACTAGGGTTACATACATGACCCGATATGATTTTTACCTTTTAAGGGCATTTATGACACAATGCCTTCCCACCATTACCATGTTTCAATATCAGCAATCCGTGTTTTCACTGTTATATGGTAGGCAGTGCTGGAACAGTTCTTCTGAAATCTTCTCTGGATCAAGAAAAAGATGATCTGCCTAAACCAGAAGTAGCAGATAGAAGCTGTTTATGCATATGTACACTAACATTCTTAATCCAATCCAGATAAAGTCTTTGAAAAAACCAACCAACCATACAATGTAAGCACAATAAGCGCATTATATGTTTGAATGTTTTTAATGTAAATACATTAATATGGATTTCTGAAGGTAATTTCTTTTTCTATTGCAACAATATCTTATTCTTTCTTATGTTTGTTACATACATTCTTTCAGAATATGTATATAAAACTAAATCTTATATTTTGGCATAATTTAATCCAGAACTAAAACTACAATCATAGGCTAGGGTACAATATATATGGTTAAGTGGTTTAGGAAGTATTTCTGATTGCTTTGTGCTTCGACGTTAGAAGAACCAATCAGTGTTCAGAATTAAGAACTATGTATATTTTTACATTTCTTCACAATAAATACTGCTACTGTTACCTTTCTCACGGGTATGTAATTCTGTCCTCTGTTTCGATGGAACTTCTTCACAGTCTTATATGTAATAAAAATAAATAGATAAATAATGTTGTTTTGTTGAAATTTGGACTGTGATGTCTCAGGGGTCATCATTATCCTGACTGCTCTTGCCTTGCTGTGATGCGTTTAAAGTATTTCAAGAGCGAGTGAACAACTGGGATGAGCTACACTTGATGAATTCTGACCTCTCTGAATAAAAGCACATCACTGCAGCTGGTATTATGCTTAAACAAAGAAAATATGTTTGAATCCCGAATTTGTGGATAGTGAATATGGTATTTAGGAATTTATGCGCTCAAACAATACTTTTTTTCATTCTGTTAATGTGTGTGGTATTTCAGTTGAATTAGTTTTTGCTTATCAGCTTGTAAAGCAGATGTGCAGGAAAATTGTGATTGAATTAAAGTAGCTTTTCAGTCCTGCCATTCTCAGAAATATGCAGGGTACGACACTTTTTTGTGCAGGGTTGCTGCACTGTTTAAATATTTAAATATTTTTACTCCATATTTTAATTCCTCTAAGATTCTAAGACCTTTCCACGACCTGAACGTTTAAAAAGCCATACTCTGCACATCCATTTCAGTGCCAACTCAAAATCACAAAATACATAGACTCAAATTCATAGAGGCTCAAATCTCACAATACTGAGAAATTAAGTGTTTTCTTTCTTGCAATTGCAAGTTTAAATCTGTAAATCTGGTATATCTGTTAGATAAAAGAACTTGTTAATCAACATATAACAATTTAACATAACTTATAAATCTTCTTCAAAAATTGATACATAAATTTGCAACTCAGAATTATAAAGTATGTACTGTGAAATATAAACTCTTCATTGAGAAAAAGGTAGAATTATGAGATTAAAAAGTCTCAATTACCTTTTAATTCCATAACAGAAACCAGCTTCAGTGCTGTAGATGTGTATTCTTTCATTGCTTTAAACTTTGAAAAGTGAACAATTCAAGTAGAAAACTTTCAAACTGCAGGGATCGCTGTTCTAATGAATCAAGATAAGAGGGAAATTGCTCACTAACTTCCACATTTGTAAGAGTGAGAGTGTGTTTCAACCCTCTGGGTGTTTGATAAATCTTTGATCTCCACCTTTACTGTCATTAAAGGGGTTCAACATCAAATGATGCAATTTCCAGCTTTTCCTCAATCACTAGTAAGGAGGACAGTGAAAATGATGATCTCATACTATTTCATGTTGCTGATTTTGTATATTCCAAAATGCTGAGCTGATATAGTAGATGGCTGCATGTGTTATAAGCACTTGTTTCATGTGAGGCATGGCTCGTTATGAATATTTTCTCCACACAATGAAGTCCAGTGAATGTACTTTGTTTAGTTGTCAGTCACGGGTGAAAGGAAATCAGAATGCTGATATGTCGACGTGAAACTGCATTCAGAATCCATGTCATTTCTGTAATCGGATATATTTTTGGGTGAAACAGGATATACAATGAGAAGGAATGTAGGGCGGTACTTCATATTATCCATCGAGAACTGATTGGTTTATGAAAAGTGGATGTGGAGTCAAGCAGATCGAGGGGAAGATTTGAATTAATTTGGGTTGGCTCAAGGTTTTTGAAGGACTTTCACGGTGACATTGGCCATGTATGATATTTTTATTTATTTATTTATAAAAATCCACACCAATAGTTTATGACAATAAGACCAGAAATGCATATTAAAAAAGCAAATGGGGCGAATTTTATGTTGATTTTAAATGCTCTTTTACTTCCAAGTTTTCTGAATACCATGAACACGTCATAATGCTTTTTCCATATTTTTATGCTTGAGGGTTTATGGCCACCTGCACAGGTCTGTGTCAATCATCCAGGAGCCCAGCTTACAGATCTGGGGACGGTTATGCAAACAGTGTGTAATTGGGTTTATTAATCAAATATATCACAGGACAAGCCCACATGGTGCCATGAAGGTTTTTTATTTACAGAGAAAGAACCTCTAGCGTCTTCCTCCTTTGATCTCTGAATTGCTGGCAACGCTTGATTTGCTCTGAATGAAAGCCAGTCTGCAGTGCCATCTCCCTCCACAACAGTTGCTCTGCCGAGCACAAGGCGCAATGTAACAACAAGATTTTCAGCCCATAACAAACCATATAAATGCTAACCCAGAATTTAATAGCATTTTTCAGTTTCTTTTCAAGCCAAAATAAGAAAGGTACTTTTATGTTGGAGCTGGTAGGGAGATAGAGTTGGTGAGAGGAGTGAGTTCCATAGACTTGGTTAATACGGCTTGCGTATGTCCTTGCTGTTGAGTGCAAGTGTTTCATAGTGTTGCCATGTATTGAGTTACGGTGATGTAATGATATTGGCCTTTCTAAAATTCTTTTTCTTCTGTTTCTTTTTAAAGACCTCATGAAATATAATTTGACTTTTTTGTTTAATAGTCTAGGTCAGGGGTGCAAAACTCAGTTTCAGGAAAGCCACAGCCTTCATTCTGAGCAAATCAAGAGCTAAATTTCAAAATGCTCAAACACAAATACCTGAAGTTGTCATATAAGTTAATGAAGAGATTGAGATTTTCATCATTAATGAGAGGGTTGGTGGCTCTTCAGAAAAAGCATAACTGCTAACTTGGAATACATGAGGTACCTCAGCCAATTATATAATGGCTGTTACATCAGTGGTCAGCATTCAGAGCTTCATGACAGTCATAGTTTACATTACACACAGTTTCACGGATTCACATGTTTGTGAATAAATGTTCTATATTTGGTGTTATATCTCTAGTAAAGAAGAGTAAAAAAATGTAATCTGCTATTCATGCACACAGCAATTTTCTCTCTCGCCTTTTTCTGAGTACAAACAACTGTGGTGAGTCATGTCATCTTCTCTTGTTATTGTCACTTGCACTGCCTGCTACATGTATAGTTTAGCATCCTCTGTCAGCAGTGAGGGCTTCATACGTGATAATTGCTGACAGAGAAGGTTTCAGAATTAGAGACACGCATCCAAACTTTAATCGAGGATAGTAAGAATGCAAGGGCTTTAGATACTACTTTGGATGCGACTAGCTTAGCAAACCCTGTACATTGTTCGGTTCCGGCTGTAGAGCCCGTGCAGCAGGGCAACTGTGTGACTGTGAGACGGCATAATCGCAGGTCAAAAAACCACTGTTCCATTCCGATCAGAACATCAAACAGGTTCTCCCCACTCAGTGACGCACCCACTGAGAAACCTGTTGAAAGTGCCCTAGTGATTGGCGATTCTATTACTCGGAATGTGAAAATAGAGACTCCAGCCACCATAGTCACATGTTTGCCGGGAGCCAGAGCGCCTGACGTCAAAGCAAATTTAAAAGTGCTGGCTAAGGCTAACCTTGGCCGACTGTCTGCTAGCTGTCTTACATCACATTGGTCAGATAAATTCCAACACATAGAGACTCTTTCACCTAGTTATCCTCCTAGAGTGGGCAAACTACGGCCCGCGGGCCATATCCGGCCCGTTGGGCTTTTTAATCCGGCCCGCCGAACTTGCCGAACCTGTATTAAACCTCCTTCATTTTACATTTCCCTGTAATGTCACTCTGTGGCGGCTGCAAGCGGCAGTGGCGCTGAAAGTGTGGTGGAGAGTATGCGTGTGTCGCAAACCCCTCTACACCCCCACCCCCTTCCGCGAGCGAAAAACAGAGCTACACGCGTAAATACGGGTACCCGCGAGCTCATTTTAATCACTCGCGCGCGCGTGACATCTAATCTGTGTGCGCGCGAACATTCGCCCGCTCTCGACTGCTGATTTTGCTCGCGCAAGCATTTTTATTTTTTTCAGTCGTGGGGCGGGGCTTGCTCTTGTAATAGTAACATCAAATGTCATTGGTTAGTTCCCTTTTTTCCAGAGGTCAGTTGTGATTGGACGCCTGTGATTGTCAATCTAGAGCTGAGGCAAATATACGATTCAGTCACATTGCATATTATGGTTTTTCTGTCGTTTAAATTGTATTAATATTGTTTTGTTGTAATTTCACGTGTCCCAGTCGAGTGATTTAAGACCAAACTTTACTTTATACAGGTTTTCTAGGATTTATTATAAGTAAATGCACAGGTACGACCTTCTGAAAAGTTGTATGCTGTCAACGTTATGTTGTTATTTTAGGAAAATATAGGTAGAGGAAATATAATGTATATTATAGGAAATAAAAATATATAATGTACATTAGAATAAAATGTACATAACACTTAGATGTCACGCGTATTTACGCGTGTAGCTGTTTTTAGCTCTGGATTTGCCGGCATACCTCTTCCCCGTCAACAATTGCGAACCGCGCTCACCCCGGCCCCTCTGTACATTTTAAGAAACCAATGTGGCCCGCAAGACAAATAGTTTGCCCACCCCTGTCCTAGAGAGATTGTGTCTGTTCCCCGAATTAGCAAATGCTCAAATACTCTCAAATTTGTATTGATGTACAAACAACTAAGAATGGATATAACACTGATGAAAAAATGATAAAGCTTGGGTTACTGAATATACGATCCCTGTCCTCAAAAGCACTTATTTTAAATGATTACAGATCATAAACTAGATGTGCTGTGTTTGACAGAAACCTGGCTAAAACCAGACAATTATATTACTTTAAATGAGTCCACCCCTCAAGATTACTGTCATAAACATGAGCCTTATCTGAAAGGTAAAGGAGGAGGTGTAGCTGTAATTTATAGTAACACGATCAGTACTGCTCAAAGGTCTATCTTGAAATTCTTTTGTAGTGATGGTCCTTAATGTAAAATTATCTAGTGCAAGTAATAATTCCTGTTTAACTTTTGTGCTGGCTATTCTATACAGGCCACCAGGGCACCATACAGACTTTATCAAAGAATTTGCTGATTTTCTCTCAGAATTAGCAATGGCTGCAGATAAAGTCATAATTGTCGGTGATTTTAATATCCATGTCGATAATGAAAGAGAATCGTTGGGATTGGCATTTAGAGACATTTTATACTCTATTGGAGTTACACAACATGTATCAGGACCCACTCATTGTAGTAATCATACTTTAGATCTAATATTGTTTCATGGGATCAATGTTGATACTGTTCAAATTCTGCGGCAGAGCGATGACATCTCAGATCATTACTTAGTTGCGTGTAGATTACCTTTAGCCAAAGCTGAAAAACTAACTCCCTGTTAAAGATATAATAGAACTATCCCTTTTAACACTGAAGATGGCTTTATAAATGATATTCCTGATCAGTTTCATCTACTTAACATCCCAGATAACCTAGAAGAACTTGATGTTGCAACAGAAAACATTAACTCTCTCTTTTCCAGCACTTTAGACACTGTTGCTCCGTTACGCTTAAGGATTAAAGAAAATAGTCCAACACCGTGGTACAACGAATACACACGGGCCCTCAAGAGAGCAGCCAGAAAAATGGAGCGTAGCTGGAAGAAAACAAAGCTAGAGGTTTTTTGCATTTCATGGAAAGACAGCTCTATTGCATTTAGAATAATCACATTTGCCTTAAAATCAGCTAGATCTGATTATTTTTCTATCCTCTTAGAAGAAAATAGATTCAACCCTAAGTATTTATTTGATACAGTGACTAAATTAACGAGAAATAAATCCTCAACCCCAGATGCTTTAAAACAGCACAGCAGTAATGACTTCATGAACTTCTTTACTTGCAAAATACACAATATTAGAGAGAAAAATGCAACAGTCTACTTCAATATCACAAAATACTGTAAATTGTAGTGTCCCTGAAGTAAAATTTGACTCTTTCATTGCTATCGGCAAGGAAGAATTGTCTAAATTCGTTAAATCATCAAATTCAACAACATGTATGCTAGACCCGATACCAACTAAGCTACTGAAAGAGATGCTTCCAGAGGTCATATCCTCTTCTTAATATCTTTATTCATTAATTCATCTTTGTCATTAGGATATGTACCAAAAACCTTTAAGCTGGCCATAGTTAAACCGCTTATTAAGATCCTACAGAATCAGTTAATTACATGCCGATATCAAATCTACCTTTTTTGTCAAAGATTCTAGAAAATTGGCATTAGTGGAATTGCATTAGCATGGTTTAAATCATACTTATCTGACCATTATCAGTTTGTAGCAGTAAATAATGTTCAGTATGGAGTTCCTCAAGGTTCAGTGCTAGGACCGTGTCTTTTTACCCTGTACATGCTTCCTTTGGGTGCAGTTATTAGGAAGCATGGCATTAGCTTTCACTGTTACGCCTATGATACTCAGCTCTATATTTCATCTCATCCTGATGGAAAGTACCAGTTCACTAAATTAACAGAATACATAGCTAATACAAAAATATTGGTTGACTAGTAACTTTCAACTATTTAATTCTGAAAAAACTGAAGAGATTCTAACTATTAGACCTAGTCCATAAACTGGACTATTGTCTAACACTCGATGGCTGCTCTGTCAAGTCTTTGTCATCAGTTATAAACCTGGGTGTGCTCTTTGATGCCAATCCTTCCTTTGAAAGCCACGTTTCTAGCATCTGGGTGCTTTTAGAAGTATGTTTGCGCACTGTGGAAAAAGGAACAATTAGATATCCAGAGATGGACTTGTAACCTTGAGATTGTTGATATTTTCCACAGTTTTGGTTCTCAAGTCCTCAGACAGTTCTCTTTTCCTTTTTCTGTTTTCCATGCTTAGTGTGGAACACACCGACACACAATGAAAGGGTATGTCAACTTCTCTCCTTTTTATCTGCTTTCACGTGTTATTTTTATATTTCTCACACCCGTTACTTGCCCCCAGGTGAGCTAAAAGGAGCATCATATGCTTGAACCAATCTTATCCACAATTTTGAAAGAATGCCAATAATTTTATCCAGCCTATTTTTGGAGTTCTGTGTAAAATTGTCAAATTTGCTTTTTTCCTCCTTTTTTTGTTTCATTCCAATACATGCGAATATGTGTTAATGTAATAATTTTCTGTGAGCAATACTTGCAATACTGTACTGTACTACACTAACTCAATCTCTCTTACTTTTGCTATTCCTGTTAGGTGTTACAACAGGGCAACAGCTCACCCTAAGCATCATTTTTTGTGAATTTAACGTGTGCGTAAAATTGAAATATTGTATAAAATGTTTGCAAATAAAGCAGAAACACATGGGATGGTGCCAGGGAAATTGGTACACTATATCTGTAATAAAAAATAGACATTTTTGCAATCGGGGAGGCCACTGTGGCCTTTTTTACTACATCATAAATGACAAAAAAACTAATGTTGTGGTGTTTAGATGCCTAATGTTTGGGAACTTAATCTTGTGAAACACTTTTAGTTGGGAATAACACCAAATAATTTTGATGACTTTTTACTTTGGCTGAGGTATTTCAGAATTATCAAACATTTCAGATGCTGTACAACAAAATGTTTCCAATTGTTAGTCCAATTATCCACTCAGATCTATTGTTGAGGAAAATTCACAAAACTCAAAGAGTTTTTGTAGAACATTGAGGGATTTATTTGGTAAATGGATTTCCATTCTAGTTATTCAGCGAGCTTTCTTAGTGGATAAAAAAAAAATCCGTCCTCAATTGAGTTTTTAATGTGCATGTTTAGAATTTATCCATATCTTGCCATTTCTATACAGCATTTTATCTTATACAATATCCCAAAATGCATGTAAAAATAGGTTAATGGAAACATATCTAGTGTGAACAGATTGTATTTGTTGCTGAAAACGTTTTATGATAAATGAAGTTAGGAAACAATAAAAGGCAATATTTGTTCTGCTTTAAGACAGCCAGGAAGGAAAAGTAATTTCATGTGGTTGTTAAATGACAGCACACACTAAGAAGGCACTATAAAGGATTGAAAGTGTTCAAACCCATTACCTGCGTAGTACCACCCTTACTATTTTTGATATTTGTTTTCCAGGTGAACAGTCATCCTGGGAGAGCCATTGTTTTGAACGAAATCGTGCTCTCTCGCTCTATAATGAGAAAATAGAGTCCTATTTTATTCTGCCAAGATTCCAGGTCTCTTTAGAAAACATAATGGAAACATTGTGTCAAGTGTCAGAGCGATGAATAACATTTTGTAGTGTTGAGCTCAGAATGTCTCTTTGTTGGTGAGTCATAATGGGGAGGTGGTGTACCGACTGAAGGACTCTTGGGACAGTGCAAATAAATGCATGCGCTCCCAAAAGGGTAAGAAGGGATCGCTCATGTCTCTTTGAAGGATGAGCAAGCATTTGCATGCTCTGCACAGCAATCCTTATTTCCAATATTGAAACCAAATGGAATGAGCTGAAATATCCTGAGACCAAAATTCCTAATTTCTTTATATACTTTCATTGTATTGTTTTAATTTCACCATAAACCTTTGCTGTATAAATGGTAATTTTTATATCTATTGTGATGGCATAGAGCATAAAGGTATTGGTTTTAAGTTTGACTATTATGAAATGATACAGGTAAATTCTTAGCAAAAAATGAGCAAAAACTATTTAGCAAATTCTTCGAAAAAAATGTTCTTCATTAAAAAAAAAATTATTTTGTGTTTACTCATCATTTTATTTATCTTTGACTAACATTTAAATTTGTGTGTTGTTCTGAAACAATTGTGTGACAAACATGCAAAAAAAAAAAAAGAAATCAGGAAGGGGGCAAACTCTTTTTTTACACCCCTGCATGCATATGTTTACATTTAAATATATATATATATGTATATATTCACTAAAGATAATATGTGTATATTCAATGGTTTATTGTGACGTTGATTTGTTTGTGACTTGCTTGTAATATGAATCTTGTTATAATTCAGCAATAGTCATGTTATGTCAGTTATGTAATTGCTATTGATGTGGAAATGATGCTCTATTTTTAAGTTAGGCTTATTCAGGAAGACTTAAAAACTCAACCTTTTTTAAATCTGCTGTTTCTGTGTTCAGAACGCAATGTATCTGAGGTATGTGATCAGACAACCTTAAGGGCAGTGGAGTTTAGCTTTGGGTCATTTAGCATGAGGCTTTAACATATGAGACGGGGGAAAAATCCTGCCTTCCCAGCCTAACAGGACAGTCCAAATGTAAACAGATCAATATGATTATCCACCCCCAAGAAATCTAAGACAGTTTAACCTTTCAATTGATCATTGAATTCGCCTATTTTTGTGCAGTTATCCGGACTGTCTCCACATATCTGAATTATATTGCTAATGCTGGTAAAGGTCATAGAAATAGATTGAAATCTATTGAAAATATCTAATTTCTGCACTCATGTTTGTTTTGGGTTATGGACTGAAACTGGCAACTCAGTATCATTTATCTTGATTTATGATTTATATAGTTTAAGTGATTTATAACGTGTTGGTAATCCTAGTTTCTCCGAGATCATGGCTGGGAAGCTTAATGCTAATCTATGGTTTAAAGTTTGTTGCCTGAAGCTCAGAAAAGTACAAAGACAACATCAGAATTCTTAAAACCTTGTGAGACACAAAAAAAGCTTCAAGATTTGGAGGATAGGAAATCTGTCTTAGTCTTACAAATGTTTCAGGTTGGAATATGGTGAGCATGATGATATGTCACAACTCCCTGCATTGCATTCTGCTGTATCTGGGGCTGCAGGCCAATCAGAGCAGTGATGGACCTAGACTTGTAAACATAGGGTGACCAAGGATACTTTGAGTATATGTTTTACAACTAACTTTAATATTCTTTTAATATTCAACATTAATACATTAACAATGTGCACATTATAATGAATGCTTTTTTTCAAACTCTGAATCAGAGTGTCTACGATGACCCCATCCACTGTTGAAAGCAAGTGCAACTGCATCTTAATTGAGCAGTGGAAGAAGGCTGCTTAATCTGATATGCTTGAGTTTTCTTTTACATGTATGAGTTGTGTATAAGTACACGTTTACCTGGGGAAAATAATGGTGCCAGGATGCACTGTGGAATGATGGCAAGCCGAGAGAAGGGAGTGTGATGCTCTGGGAATGTTCTGTCCATTTCACAGTGGGCGAGTGATGTAACCGTTAGTGCAGCTGAATGCCGTGACTGTGTAACACCGAGAATGTCCCCCACAGAGGTGGCACTATCCAAAATCCTTGTCCTTGTACTGTCATCCTTTGGTCACCATGAGGAAAACCGCTTATAAATCATATTGTTATATTTTTTGAAAATGTAAAAATGCTGTGTTTTTTTATTTATTTTGGGGTAGAGTTAGTGTCGGAGGATAGAATGTACAGTATTATGTCTGCGGAAGGTCCCTAAAACAAGGAAACGAGGTGTGTGCGTGTATAATTGTAACAGGCGCAGCGAGTGGAAATGACGAGGGAACAAGGGATCAACGTAAAACTCCTTTAATGAAACAAAACGAAAACACTTTAAATACAAACTCAAAATGGCACACTTGTGCAAAACAAACAGAAACTCGGAATGCAAGGTGACACGGATAAACTCTGACATGGGATCTTTAACAATCGACAAGGACATTACAAGCGGGCTTAAATACAGATAGAAATAATGACACACACCTGACACTGATAACAATGGGGAGTGGGACGTGACGCTTAACGGGAACACAAAAGGATCACACAGGAGGAAAGTGATGACACGACATGACTGTGACAATAATATAAGTACAGTAATACCTCGGTTTACGAGCGACTTGGTATACGATCAAATCGGTGTACGAGCATTGTATCGGTGTACGAGAAAAAAATTCCCTCACCCATGCGCAGTTTTGTGTGGAAAAAGTCCTAAAGCTCAGCATCCTTGTACGCATTTTTACATGAAATGTCCCAATGACAGCCTCTCATAACACAGTCAGGAGGTTCCAACTTCTTTATCACCCCTTAACTCATTCATTGGCTGCATCATTCACCACAGTGATACTTTTATAAGTGATTTACAGAAGTTTTTACCTCATATTCTAAACATTAATTAATTGTGATCGCTATTGTTCACGTAGTGAAATATACACGTTTCTTTTTAGCCAAATAATAAACAAAGTAATAGGGTTAGACAAACCATATTTTTATTCAAACAGCATATAAGCCTCTCCTACAAATGAGCACTGTTTTCATGTTCGTCGGACCTGCCGTTTCTCTGCAGTATCGGCAAAAGCGCAAGGAGTAAAATGTGACTTCTTACCCCGTGAGTGGGGCTCGTTTTAACAGACAGCGGGTTAGTTGTAACACCATGTTATCCAATGCAAGTTCATTCACGTATTTTTATTTTAAAAAGTTGCATCTTGATGATCATAAGCATAACTTATTAATTAAATATATTTTTATAGAAAAAAATATATTTTTATATTATATTTAGGACCGGATAGCAGCCACTATGTGTTTTTCACGTCTTTCAAAATGGTACCATCTTTTAGCCAAGAAGATGGTAATCATAACAATATAAGATTAGACTAACAATCTTTCACACATTCTTTGAAAATCGAAAAACAACAACTATAACAAAAAATATTTACATGCTGCCAAAAGAGTTTTTTCTGTGGTTCTCATCCAAACTTCGATGAAATTTCTCAAAAAATGTCCAGAAGACGTGTGCAAACAGTGTGATGAAAAGCCCTTTAGCACGTCATATTTATGCCCGTGCAACTATCTAAAAAAAAATCACTGTTACTATTTACCCCGCGTTACTTTGCGCTCCCCTAGTTCTCTCGCGGCTCCCGCAAATTCGTTCTCTTGCGGCTCCCGTGAATTCGTTCGTTTGCGGTCCGGTGAATTCGTTCTTTTGCGGCTCCCATGTTCCACGACTTTAACTCTGGATTTTCACTTTGTTTGTTTTCTGCCCTATTATAATAAATTCACTCCTTTGCTTTCATCCTTGCTTTCCCCGCTCCCCCCTCCTCTCTCCTCCCTCCTCTCTCTCCTCCAAGCAGGCTGCTCAAACCTGAAGTGCATTACAATAAATTGTCAAGTATTTTTAGAGTTTAGTTTAATTGTCAATTATTAATTAGTATTTATATGAGATCTTAATGGTTACAATTTTAACTGCAATTAATAGGGTAAAACAATTTTTTTTTTTAAATGGGCATTTGTGGTCGTGTGTAACGAATTAATTGATTTTTAGTGCATTCTTATGGGGAAATTTGTTTTGGTGTAGGAGCATTTTGGTTTACGAGCTCGCTCTTGGAACGAATTAAACTCGTAAACCGAGGTATTACTGTATAATATATAATATAAATGTAATATATACTTTCAAATACAATACATAAGGATATAAAACCAGCAACATAACAGCCGTTATTGATCATCATCATTGATAAAAAATAAAATAAATATAGAAAACATGTAAGATTTGAATTTTGACTTAGAAATATACACAGTTATGACAGGAACAGACTCTCACAGTCCTGTGATCCATTGTGTTTCCGTCTCGTTTGCCACTCCCATTGTTAGTCGTGTCAGGTGTTCCCATTACTCCAGTGTATTTAAACCCTCATGCTCTCCCTTGTCTTTGTCGATTGTTAACACTCCCAAGCCTGTGTGTCCTAGAGTGTTTGGTCTTCCATGTTTCCTGGTTATTCCGTGGTTTAATTTGTTTATGCACAAGTATGCCATTTTCTGTTTATATTTAAAGGGTTTTTGTTTAATAAATATAGTTTTCCATCGATCCCTTGTTTCATCATACACTTCCGTGACAGAGATACTATTCTACAGCTTTGGAGCTGCTGATACACCTCTATGTTTTAGTTTGGTTCTTGTAACTACTAATAGTCTCTGGTTTGAGGATGTCAGAGACCTCCCCAAGCCATTTATTGATTTATAAACCATTAAAAGACCTTTCAATTAATTTCTATTAGAGCCTGGGAACTATTGAAATGAGATAAATAAGGGTTATAAGCCAGGCAGCTGCTTTTTAAACCATTTGTAGCTTAACCATTTATGTATTTGTTTAAATATATATTGTTCTTGGCCAGAATAAATAACAATGTGTCCAGACCTCATGCTGATCGTCAAAGCTACTGTATGTAAAACCAGTGCTGGACTTGCATTGTTCTATGTAGATTCAAAGTGCTCAATTGCTTTTTCTTTTCTTTTTTATTGTGTAGATCACATGACAGCTACATTCATCTCCGCAGCGACGTTCAAAAACAGCTACTGTTCTGTAGTTACAGAGAGACAATGAACTTGTTAAGTGAGTAAAATCTCATTTCATTTCATTCTGTTTCGACCTGCCTCATAAGGCAAATTTAATGCTTGAGGGAGTTTGCTATGGTCTGAAAGATCCAGCTAAGGCTTTTTTATTTCTTTGAAGGAAATGAGCTCCCAGATTAATTGAGCTTGCTAGCATTAAGGCTGATTTTTAAGGTGGATCTTGTGCTCATCACTCTGCTTTTAAATGGATCAGGCCATGTGCTGCGAGTTCTCACAGGATTCAGTGATAGTGGAATATGCTGTTAGAAGGAAATATGTTTTGTCATTAATGCCTAGATGACCTAGCCAAATTGTCTCTTGCCTAAATGCTTTTGCAGATCAATGACATTTGTTAGGCTTACAGCTGGCAGGGACTGACAGGTAATTAAAAATAAAACAAACATGGGTTTCAGGGCCATATAACCAATAATTCCTCATTATCTCCTCAAAGCAGAGGGAGAAGGGAATTTGTGGAGGGCTGGTCATCCAGCTGAATATCAAGCTCATTTCAGGGTGATATAGGGAAATATACAGAGTAATGATGTGACCTTTTTCAAAACAGGATCTAAAGAGGAGGCTGGTTTGCAGAATATGATCAGAATACAATACATTTCAGTATTTACAATTCTTTAATAGCAAAATATACATGCACGTATTATGTGTGGATATATGGATATGTTATTGTAGTATTGTTCAGATGCTATTATAGTTTTATTGATAGTATGAATTAATTTATATATATATATATATATATATATATATATATATATATATATATATATATATTTCCATTTTTTATTTGAATTATTTGCATTTTTCTTTTTGAACAATTAATTATTCTTGTTTTATTCTTTATGCGTGAAACAGTCTATATGTCAAGCTATGACTTTCATAAATTATGTCAACCAGCTGCCATCATTTATCACTGCTGGTATTAAAAATGTTCTGCTAGTTATGAACAGAACTGTGATGAGTAACTATTTCGGTCACTTCTGTGCCTGTGGTGAACAGAAAACACACACTCACACACACCCACCCCCACCCACACCATGTTATTGTTAAGTACTGAATGTAATTAAAGGAGCTCAGCTATAAAAGCCTTCATGGATCTCTTTAATGTGAATAAACTTACTCAGGCAGAAGACAACAGCCATTGTCTAAAGTGCGCACACTAGCCGAGTCATAAGTTTAGGAAGGGGATTGTCACCAGCCACAAAGGAGAAGCTTGAATAAAAACAGGAGCAAACAAATGGACTGGAAAAGTCATGTGATCTGACTAATGTTGCCGCTTTGAACTGCTTGCTGAGTGTGTCTTAACTCGTAATTGAATTCTCAGTTGTCACAGGTACGCACATCCAGTTCTCTGACTGTATCGAGTTTAGGGCTTGTAGAGTCTATTGACTGAGGGAAAATAACATCCTCTCTCAAATCAAACCACCAGTTTAATTTAAAGTGAAAATGTTGCTTCATGTTCAGAAATTGGGTGGATGGTAAATTCACTCGCCGGTCGTTTTGCTTACACAGCACTACCGAACCTACAGTAGCTCTATGAAGACGCATTTACAGCAGTTTCTCTGATGCCAATTTTCACAACAAATCGGAGGTATCGGTTTCGCAGAAACCATTATAAACCAGTTTGTAAATTCACACAAGACAAGATGAAAGTCACATCATGACAATAATAAAAGATGAACTGAATATGACAAGATTTTATAGTTAAAAGATTAAAACAATTCTCAGTGACTACAATAACAGCATTGAAATAAACTAGCAATGATCAAGAGCCTATTTTGTTAGATTGTTTATACATCTTCATTTTAATGTTAGCTAACACAAATACAGATCTCCATTGTTCATGCTAGTTCACAGTGTATGAAACTCATTAATGATAGTGATTGATTTGAAAAGTAATTAATTTTGACGTCACATATTCATATTATGTATGGCTTTAATTTAGTAAACTTGATAGCTCACCTGGTGCAGCTCTGCACTTGCAGAAAGCCTGTAGAAGCAGCTAAAATGCCATGGTTTTTATTTTCCATTGGTTAATGCGATTAATAATTACGACTAGCTAGTTCAGTGTTGGTGGTCCGTTATTTTCAAATGCAATAGAAGCTTTTGTTGTGGTGCATAGAACAACCATGCGACAGTGGCTGCATCCAAAATCACACACTCTCTTGAGTCGCTACTTATTTTGAATTAATGCACAACCTCTAAAAAAGTATGTATGTTCTATATGTTATGAATATGTGTGGTATGAATGTAGTTGTGTCTCTTCACCGCTATTCATAAATCCTCTCCTGTGGCCTCTTGGGATAGTAAAGTGTCCATCGAATGCACACTTCAGAATCTTGCCGAAAGGAATGGGTCATTTGGGTACAGTTTGCCCGCTCTTTTATGAGTACTGTGAATTCAGACACACTTCTTTTGTCACATACTGCTTTTTGCCCACTTATAGTCGGGAAATGTGTGATTTGGAATGCAGCTCATATTGCTTTTTTACTTCAAACCCACACTACAAATGACAAATGACATTTTCATATTGCAACCCTCCCCTATGAAGGTTTGCTCCTGAAGGTTTGCAAAGAATCGTACGGTACTGATAATAGAGAAACACTTTCTCAAACAAATACGTTCACTGTAAGTTTATTCACAAAATCAAACAAGTCAATCCCATCCCAAAAAAAATAAACAGTTTTAAGCAACAGGCCTTTAAAGAGTCAATGTGGAACTTATCAGAATGGTCCATAGATAGGTGAAACAGAAGACGATGGGATGAGGTGAGATGAAGATGAAGATGGTTATTTGAGGGCGATGCAATGAATTAATCCTATAAATCCAGTTTGGGAATTTGCGGTGCTGATTTGTGGTTCTGGCTCAGTGACTGGAGATCACTGAAGTCATGGAGAGATTATCCACCGGACAGAACAACTACCACAGTAGTAGTAACAGCAAGCAGATAAGCAGGGGTAGAATAGAAGGTCCTTGTCTAATAAAACAATGCACATAAACTTTTGTAAACACAAATACAATATATGCAAAACTCAGGAGACATTCAAATACTCACATTTGAGCAGAAACTTAAATAGTTCTCAAACCGGACTCCGGAAGTGTTAGTAGCCGTGAGCTTAACCATGAGGTTTCCCTCTACCAACAACTCACTCCCTCTACACATTTCCTGGCTTATATACCGTCACCAATTACCTGTAGCGCCCTCTTTGGCTGCTTATGGAATTACGGCATATAAAACAGTGAACAAAAACCAAAATATATATACATAACACTCTCTGGGTGTTACATACCCCTCCCCGTGACCTTAAAATTTCCCATGGAAATTTTTCAAGTTCTGTGTATGGTATGTGTCACACTGAGTCGGATCTGACAACATAGCCACCCTGTAATTAACAGGTCCTAGTCTTTTCTCAATTCTCGCTGGGCCCTTCCACTTCGGAGAAAGCTTGGCCATAAAGGCATCATCCGCTCGAGAGAGAGGATGAGTTCTTATCCAGACTAAATCTCCCTCATTAAAATGCTGAGCCCTTCTTCTACCATCATAATATCTTTTTTGTTTGGCTTGAGCCTTGTCAACATTTTCTCTGACTGACTTGTACAAACTTTGCTGACGTTCGAGAGTACTATAAGACGGTTGATCGGGGTCTGGAGGACTTTGTAAGGCTCTCTGAAGAGGTCCTTTCAACTGCCGGCCTAAAGCTATTTCTGCGGGTGAGAAACCAGTACTTTCGTGCCAGGCCGTGTTTAGAGCAAATCTAAACTCATAAACCCATTGATCCCAGGTTCGATGGTTTTGATCAACATACGAGGCAATCATCGTTTTTAGGTTCCGGTTGATTCTTTCTGTGAGGTTGGACTGTGGATGATAGGCAGTAGTGAGTTTTTGTGTTATGAGCCATTGTTTACATACTTGATCCAGCAGGTTGGATGTGAACTGCGGACCTCGGTCAGATACAATGAAGGCTGGTGTTCCCCATCTGGTGAAGATTTCCTCTCGCAGGTATCGTGCAATGGTAGCAGACTTGGCGGCTCTCATTGGAAATACTTCTACCCATTTTGAGAAATAGTCCACTACAACAAGCAAGTATTCGTTTTGTCGAGTACTTCGGGGAAATGGTCCCATGATATCCATTCCGAGCATGTAACCCGGCTCGACTAGAGGAACACTTTGTAAGCCTCCAGCAGGTTTCAAGTTACTCGGCTTGTACCGTTGACAACTCTGACAGTTTTTGCAGTGCTGCCACACATCTGTGCGAATCGTGGGCCAATACGCAAACTCTAACAGTCTCATCAGTGTCTTAAATTTGCCCAAGTGACCACTCAAGGGATTGTCATGTGCATAGTTTAAGATTACCTCCTTCAACTTTGCAGGAATGACGACTTGGAATCTCTGGCCTTCTTTGGAGTCTGGCACACTCCTAAATAAAAGCGCGTTCTTGAACACATAATGCGTTCTCTTCATATCAGTAGACTTCTGGTACTCTACTTTTCCCATTAGCTCTCGGCACTCTGGGTCTAGCTTCTGCTCAGCAGCAATTTGTGACAAATCCACTGGCAAATCACACGTGACTGGACACTTAGCTGGTGTATGTAACAATGCAGCTGGGGACTCATCTGTATACCTTCTGGACAATACGTCAGGTACGACATTGCACTGTCCTCTCCTGTACCTTACAGTAAAGTGATAGCCCTGCAACCGTATAGTCCATCTTTCCAGTCTTGACGTTGGCTTGGGATGTTGGAACAGCCAGACCAGGGAAGCGTGATCTGTGATTACCTCGAATGCTCTGCCTTCTAGGTAATGGTGCCACTTCTCTACCGCCCATACGACTGCAAGACACTCTTTTTCCGACGCAGAATAAGACTTCTCAGCACCTCTCAATAAACGTGACGCGTAGGCAATTACCTTTTCTTGGCCATCCACCTCCTGTGTTAACACAGCTCCTAGGCCCACATCGCTTGCGTCAGTCTGTACTTTAAAAGAAGACTCAAAGTTAGGGGTGTTTAACATGGGTGCCTTAGTGAGTTCATCTTTGACAAGCTCAAAAGCGCGTTGGCACTCATCCGTCCACTGCCACTTTGCCTCTTTCTTCTTCAGTGCATGCAATGGTGCCGTTTTGCTCGAAAACTCAGGGATAAAACGATGGTACCATGCTGCCAGACCTAGAAATCGCTGAAGCTCTTTCAGGTTCTTGGGAGTTGGGTAAGTCTTGATCGCAGTCACCTTGTCCGGATTCATCTTAACACCATCTGCAGTGATAGTGTGACCAAGGTACTCCAGTGAAGAACAGATGAATTTACATTTGGAAAGGTTAAGGGTGAGACCAGCATTGTGTAAGCTCTGGAACACTTGTCTGAGATGTTTCATGTGAGACTGGATGTCTGGTGAGTATACAATGATGTCATCGATGTAAACCATGCAGCATTTGTTCTTGTGTTCCCTCAAGACTTGCTCCATCAGCCGTTGGAATGACGCTGCAGCATTTTTCAAGCCAAAGGGAAGACATAAGAATTCATACAGCCCTGAAGCTGTGGTGAATGCTGTCTTCTGTACACTTCCAGGATCCATCTCAACTTGCCAGTAACCGCTCTTTAAATCCAACGTGGTAAACACCTTGGCTCCTTGGAGTGAATCCAAGATATCGGTGATTTGGGGCATCGGGTATGCGTCAAGGTGTGTCTTTGCGTTCAGACCACGATAGTCAACGCATAACCTCATACTCTTATCCTTTTTATCTACTACCACCACCGGTGAGGCCCATGGTGATGTAGAAGGTCTGATGATTTTGAGTCGAAGCAACTCCTTAATTTGTTCCTCGATAAAATCACTCTTGACTTTCGACACTCTGTATGGTCTTTTCCTTAGCGGAAGTTCATCAATAGTTTTAATCTCATGCTTGATCAGACTTGTACGTCCAAGACTTGTGGTACATACCGAAGGCCAATCACATAAGAGAACTTTCAACTGATCCTTTACCTCGGGTGCAGCACGAGAGGTTTCCACAACGTGGTCAATTAGCTTTGTGTCCTCGTTCTGCATCACCTCAACTTCTCCTCGGGCAGCATAAAACCTTACAGCAGGGAGCTTGTGTACTTCATTAAAATACATGGGATGACTAGAATTAGAATCAGGCAGAGATAAACGTGAAGAATTAAAGTCAATGGTGACCTTGGCTTCTTTAAGGAAATTCAGACCTAGAATGATAGGCACTGCCAAATCCTCATCTTTCATCACGTAAAAGGTAACCTCGTGCTTCGATCCATACATCTCACATTCCCATAGTACTTTACCTTGAGTTTCTTGGCTTTGGCCATTAGCCAGCATGAACGTTTGAGAACTTCTCGTCAAAAGCTCATCTTCCCTTTTCAATCTTCGCCACACTTTCTGCTGCATCAAAGAAAAGGTGCTTCCCGTATCAATCACAGCATTGAAGAACGAGTGTCTTAAAACCATGGGTGCCTGCAGGACGTTTTTACACTGAAAGCCAGCAGTCGGATCAATAAGCATCAGGCGATTAGGCTGATTTTTTCCACCCGCAGAACTCTTCTTCTGTTCCTCACCTTTCTCTTGATTCCATCTCCTTTTACCCTCAGCCCAGTCCTTCTCTATTTGAGTACCAAGACGAACCAGTTCATCAATCGTTTTCACCGTTCCCCTCAACAGTGATGCCAACCGCGGATTGCAGTTTCTTAACGTCGCCTGCACTAATTCAGCTTCAGACAGCAGAGGGTTAAGCTTTAATGCCATTGCTCTATAGTTAAAAGCAAAGTCTCTTACCGCTTCATTGACTCTCTGTCGATAATTTGCCAACTTCTGTGCAGCAACTTCTTTATAATCCTCATTCAGAAAGGAAAACAGGAATTTCTCTTTGAATGAATTCCAGTCTCCAATACCGTGTTTCTCCGCTCTCCACCAGCTTTTGGCAGATCCCTTAAGGCTCACGGAAAGCGCTGCCAACACCTCTTCCTGGGACATTGGTCTCAATTCATTATACTCCTCGAATCGATCAATGAATTCCATGGGGTCTTCAGAATTCGAATTACTAAAAGTGGGTACATCCATTTTAACCGCAGGCAGATGAGATAGTGAAGGAAAATGAGTTACTCGCCTTGTCGTATCTTGTGTTGAAGTCATTCTATCGGGTGCTTGAGATGTTCTGTGAGAGGTATATGAACTAGTATGAACCGGAGTTGGTGCTGCAGACTGAATGGCTTTGAACCGTCGTTCCAGTTGGTCGTCACGGCGTTTCAAACAATCCACCATGCTCTTAGCTAGATCGTCAATTTTGGCACAGCATTGTTGACGAACTCTATCTATCTCCCTTTTGAGATGATAATTCATCCTGTCCTCATTCGCTCTCAATTTCATACTTAATGTCTCTGAGGTAACAAAGTCACTGATTCTGTGTTCAATGTCAGCGAGGTGCGCTTCAATGCTACTCACACGTCGGACAGTTTCATCCCTGCCGAATTGTAATTCGACTTCTAAGAAATCCTGAGGGGGCGGAGGTAAGGGTAAATATTCAGCTTGGTCAGCCAGTTCAACTCCCTGCTCTAGTGACCCAACTCTACCTTCTCTTTCCTCTTCTGAATCTAAATATAATTCATCAAAAGTATCTATCAGGTTTGTTACTGGGTCCCTACGACGAGTGAAAGCTTCCTCAGAATAATCAACAATCTGCTCTCTTTCTTCCATTGCGAATATTTGTTAAAAATATTTGTTTGTGAAGTGTTTTTCAGTACCGTCGATCTTTATTTTTTTAAGGAATCCCGCAAAAGTTTTAAGCGAGTCCCTGTTCGGGCGCCACTCTGCAACCCTCCCCTATGAAGGTTTGCTCCTGAAGGTTTGCAAAGAATCGTACGGTACTGATAATAGAGAAACACTTTCTCAAACAAATACGTTCACTGTAAGTTTATTCACAAAATCAAACAAGTCAATCCCATCCCAACAAAAATAAACAGTTTTAAGCAACAGGCCTTTAAAGAGTCAATGTGGAACTTATCAGAATGGTCCATAGATAGGTGAAACAGAAGACGATGGGATGAGGTGAGATGAAGATGAAGATGGTTATTTGAGGGCGATGCAATGAATTAATCCTATAAATCCAGTTTGGGAATTTGCGGTGCTGATTTGTGGTTCTGGCTCAGTGACTGGAGATCACTGAAGTCATGGAGAGATTATCCACCGGACAGAACAACTACCACAGTAGTAGTAACAGCAAGCAGATAAGCAGGGGTAGAATAGAAGGTCCTTGTCTAATAAAACAATGCACATAAACTTTTGTAAACACAAATACAATATATGCAAAACTCAGGAGACATTCAAATACTCACATTTGAGCAGAAACTTAAATAGTTCTCAAACCGGACTCCGGAAGTGTTAGTAGCCGTGAGCTTAACCATGAGGTTTCCCTCTACCAACAACTCACTCCCTCTACACATTTCCTGGCTTATATACCGTCACCAATTACCTGTAGCGCCCTCTTTGGCTGCTTATGGAATTACGGCATATAAAACAGTGAACAAAAACCAAAATATATATACATAACACTCTCTATAATTTCATGAACATTTTTATTAAACTTGGACTTTTATTTTCATTAAAAGGTTTATTTCTTCTATTGTAGGCTAAATTTGTAAATGTTGGAATTGCTATTTCACTAGAAGTTACATCAAAAGTGGAAAACATTAGTGAAAAACTATACATTTGCACACAAAATTACAACTAATTGCAACTTTTAGACACCATATTTATTTAGAATGGAAAGCACAGGATTGTGAGACATCAAAGGCAGCAACGAATATATTTAGTGCACACGACTGCCCACACAACAATGATATGATTTTTTACGCTCATGTGGACTTTGCAAGTATAAACCAAGCTTTAGATAATTTTAACTAATGTAGTTGAATAATGTTAACAATGTTACCCAAAAGACAGAGGTTATGACATATGACACACTGAAATTCAATTCTGTGAAAGGCTGTGGGATGTTTTTGTTTTATTTTACTCTAAATTGCATTTTGCTAAGATACCATGTACTTTATATATATATATATATATATATATATATATATAAATTGGATCCAGTGCCCAGTGGAGGGGTTTTGAGTAAGCAGTTAATAACACCCTGTAAAGTCCGTCAGCCGCCTTAGGAACAGGATCTCACGGAGGACCTTGCTGCGTCCTTCTAGTTCACTAGTAATTAGCTTCATTAGTTCAAGTTCACTGCGGCGGGCATGTCGTCTCTCAGGTGCCACAGACCGGAGCTACAGGCAGGTGGAAGTAATCTGTGGTAATCACCCTTCTGCAGCATCTTCACAGTAATGACTTTTGGCTTCCACAAACTTTCAGACTCAAATTTTTTCAGTCATTTGAGTTTCTATGGAAGACTCCGATCTATGGATTCTACGGCTGTGAAGTTTCCTGAGAAAAGTTGGCTGGTAAAACATGAATCATTCCTAATTATGCCTCCAGAGAGGCAGGTCAGGAATTAGGTTTTCCGGAGATTAGAGAGAATCTCGGTTATTTGCATGGACCAAATCTTCAACCATTTTTAACATAATATTATAAGAATTGCATGGGCTGCTGGCTGACAGTTTGTAAGCAGATTACGGCATCTTCATAACATCTGTGTCGATGCCCATATTTTCCATTCACATCAACATCACGGCAGCGCAAGAAGAGAGGGCCGAACCATGTTCATTTTAATTGTGATGGAAATTTTTTAACCATGTCCATTATAATTGTGATGAAAAATTCTGTCCCAAGGATTTGTAGTTTTCATGCTAACTTTAATTAGCATGAACACACTTCTTTCTTATCCCTTTTTGCTGTTCTTGGTTATATAGTCTCAAATATTCACCCCTTGCTGAGAGCAAAACATGTTAGAAATGTAAAATCACCAGAAACCTCGCTAGGCTGAGAATGAGATTCAAATCACAATTCGGTAATGTTTCATTTTCATTTTGAGCATACAATGTTCAGTGTTTAGTGAGGACTATGCTTAAGAACAATAGGAAAAAGTAGTATATGTTAATATTATACATCTATAATTCACCCAAAGTATTTAAAAAAATAAAAATCTGTCTTCATTAAAATGCTCATGTTGTTCCAAACCGGCATTACTTTCCATTTCTGTGGAACTGTTATGATGACGAGCTCCGGGCTTCCCCCCTCTGGCCACCGGAGGGAGCCCCCACACTTATACTGACACACACACTACATTTCCCACAAGCCCGTGAATAATTATTTATCCAGCTGCAACCCATTACATGAACTATAAAAGATTCACAAACTTTCACTATTATCGCAAAGTCTTGATTTGCTGTTTGATCAGTCTGAGCGTTGATAGTCCTGTCTTATCTGTTACCAATTCTGCTGTTACTTGTTTCTGATTCTGTCTGCCGGCCCCGACCCTTGTTTGGATTATCGCTTGTGATTGTTATCTGCCTGTCTTGACTACCCGCCTGAACTACGATTCTGATTCTGTCTACCCGCCTTTGTGACCCCCGCCTGAATTACCGTTTACATATGCTCTCTGTTTGTCCTGACCATCTGCCTGTAAGACCACTCTTAATAAAGACACGCATTTGGATCCCTGCCTGTGAGTACACCTCAGTTACAGGAGCACAATAATTTTTTTTGTTTGTTGTTTAATTTGTAATAGCCACATTTCTGAAACTATTGTCAGGGTTAGGGAGAAAGCGGGGACTCAATCGCTGGTCGGAAGGGTCATTTTATTAGTAAAAATAAAATAAAACTCAAACATAAACCACCCCAAGGGGGGAAACATGACTTGACTAGGCTTGACAAAATATGACACAGTATAGACACCATACGACAATGAAGCGACACAGGACAGCAAACATGAGGAGATCAAATACACACAGGAGGAAAGGTAATTGATGAGAACACAGCTGGGACAAATCAAAGTTAAGCAGGGAAACAAGGTGGGAGGGTTACACATAGACGAGACATGAACACGCAGCCAATGCGTACGCGCATCGCCGCGTGTTCACATTAAACAAAGATGCAACACAAAAACACAACATGAAAGCACGCGGCTGATGAAAACGTGCTCACAACACTGCAAACAGACCCGAGAGAGCGCGCCTCGAGAAGAGCTTGAACCGCGATTATAAGATAATACGATCATACACAAGCACTCAAGTAGAGTTAAACACGGGCAGAACAACACAGGGAAAACAACACTCGTAAATGGTGTCAGGGCAAACAAGACTTTGTGAGGAGAGCTCTTACATTCAGAGATGAATGTGTGCAGTAAGAAGTCCAGATATGTGGGCTCTTGGGAAATGTATTCCAAACTAAATCCTAGTATTCAGGCAAGTGAGTCCTCCGGTGGCCAATTGAGGAATTGTCACCACCTTTTGTAACAGTGTGTGTGTGTGTGTGTTTGACAATGTCATGACAATGCTAATATGTTTGGTCCTGGCTCATTGATCTGCTACACTGCTGCTGTTGCAGGTTTCTGCTGCTTCTCTTGATCAGTGCTGCTGCTGCAGGAAAAGTACGGGACTTGCTACTGCTAATACATACACGACTCACAGCTGTAAGCAAGACATGCTTCTGCTTTACCTATAGCATACATGAATTACCAATAGCAGATTTGTACAAGTGGAGCAGGGGAAGGTGGAGGGTTTATGAATAAGGAGTGCCCTATAGAGAATGGTTTGATTGCAAGCAGACTGAGTTAAGGACCTGTCAGCCTTCACCATGTAAAGTGTCATGACAGAACTTTGTACACAGTACATACAATAGGGAAATTGTGAAATGGTGAATACAGTGTGTTGAAGGTCAGGGAAGGGTTTTGTGTACGTGTGTTTTTGTCACGGTTTATGAATTCATTGTCTCCTAGATACTGCCTGTGTGGGAGACGTGGTCACTGATCACACACTCAGCAATCATCGCACACACCTGATTCACATCTCCCCTGTCTATTTAGTTCCCTGTTCACCATCACCGTGTTGTCTAGTCGTTGTCTTCCCTGTGATGTCTAGCCAGCATTCCAGTGTCGTTGTGTTCCCGTGTTCCCGTCTTCACTTACCACGACCACCACTCTGGATTAACACTGCACACCGTCATCACATTGAGACAGCCCATTGAGTCCCTGCATCACCGCCAGCCATATCCTGGACCTTCCAGTTTTCTATATCTCCTTGTGTGCTCAATAAACCTACTTTTACTTGCAATTGAACCCCGCCTGTGTTTGCATCCCGACAGTTTTGTTTTCATCTGCCTTAAAGTCGGTTAGGGTTGTCTTTGTGCTTTTGGGCTTAAATGTCACGTTTCAAAAAGCTTAAGAAACTCTCTTTGGTCTTTGTTTCAGGGACGTTGAACATGAATGGTGTCTGAATGCCAATTATCTTCTGCTTTTGAAAAAAATCTTCTTGAGCTAATATGTTAAGCTGTATTTTAAAGTAATTCAAATGAAGATATTAAAATATTGAAGAAAAACAATAGTCAGGTAAAACAATAGACTAATGCTGATGGATGTAGATTATTTTTATTTATGTATGCTGTGGGAAAATGTGGCTTCATATTTGATGTAAACGGAATAATAAATACAGTCCTCAAAGTATTGTGATAATTTTTTTTCATCTGTGAAGATCTAGAGAAGAGATGTTTACGACAGCTTCCTGTCCAACAAATGATAGGGAAAAGCTAGAAGCTCTGCTGATTTAAAAAAATAAAAAATACTGGGCCTGCAGAAACTGAGAGACTCCTCAAAGCCCATCTGAAAAATGTCAACTTCTTTCTTTTACCCTACTCCACTGCAGAGTTTTTCTCAGCACCACGGACAGCGCAAGGAGAACGCTGGCTCTGTCATTTCCTGCCCATTCCGGGCATAATGGATTTCAGTTGACTATGGTTTATTTTCAAAATAATACGTCCAATATCAGTGTTTATTATTTCATTTTACAGAGAGTAGCCTCTTTTAAATATATATTACATGTAAATTTAGGACAAAGTAAGCGATGTCTGAGAAACACTTTAGATTGAAATCAACTCAAACAAACACCTTTTCCTTCATTGTGTCACGGTTATAGAAGCAGGAAATGCTTGAAGATTCAATAGAACTGTCTTTTATTAAGAAAAACTCAGGAGTGGGTGCAACATAACTTTACAATGACATGGACGGACCAAGACTGCAGAAAACACAGGGTAGATATACACAGGGGATGATTGGGGGATGGGACACAGCTGACACTAACAAGGTGATTGATGATGGGAGAGAACGTTGGGAACCAAGAAGTAAACAAAGACAGGACACATTAACACATTGCTCCGCCCCCAAAATAACGAACACGCTATGCAAGAGTGGAAGGTTGAAGCGAAGCAAAATAATGCTTTGCAAAAAATGAAGAGAAGACAAGGAACAACAAAACATAATTATGCAGTCCATTAGAGTATAACAAGCAAGAGTTGGTTGTTAGTTTCCAGCAGCTCCAGACAAATAGTGACACTCAAAAACGGTCCTGTTACTATGGCTAACATTACAACAACAGCATATCTTGGTTCTATGAAACACAACACAACTTGGTTCAGGAGAAAAACAATGTTTGTCACATATGAAGCAGCAACAGCGTGACCTTGGCAAGCTTTTCTTATGTTAACGTGGGTCCTAAAGCTCTTACCTGGTCATAATCCTTTTTCCAGTATGAAGTCTTTTTCCAGATATTTTCTCTTTTGTAATGTCTCTCTTTCTACAATCTTTCTTCAAATCTCCCCCCCATCATGATTGTGTACACAGTAGGATCTCCCCCATCATGTATTCGTCCCCTACTGGTAACTGGCTACAGATGTGTTGCGGTCAGTCCAATCCCTTTTCATATTTCAAATTCTCATTAATTCTCACTCATTGTACCTTTAATGTTTAATAAGATACAGTAATCCCTCGTTTATCACGGTTAATGTGGACCGAACCCCCGCGATAGGTGAAAATCCGTAAAGTAAGTGCTCTCATTCGTCGATCTCGTGCCGGGAACCATTGGTGTGTACAAAGCTTCATTGGTGAGTTTCTCTCTTTGTCTGGCATCCTGGGAAACCGTTTCTCTTGCACATCACAATAAAACAACGCTGCTTTCCGCAATACGTCTGCTGAGGCCGCGAAACTTTAACCGCAAAGTGGCGAGGGATTACTGTAATATAGAATTTCATCATTAAATTGGTGTAACATTTTACGCAAAATCCTAATATATAATTACAATATTTTTCATCAAAAAAATCTGAATATTAGATCTTCAAAGTAGACTTCTCAATCCCTTCTATATGTACTTTTACATAATTTCAAATACACAAAATCTGTCACTGCGATGGTACCTTTTAAAAGCTGTTCTAATATGTAGCCCACCATTAAGGTACTAATATGTATACTTTTGGTACCAATATGTACCTTTGAGGTACTAACATGCACTCTTTTGGCCCAAAGTGGTCCCACCCCAGTGTCAGGAATTAGTTGCAGGATTGCACAGGTTGGGCACATGTCCAAATTAAATTAAGCTACATACAGATACCTAAAGTATTTAGGCAAACAAAGATGGATGTATTGTTACAGTTTGAGGTAATGAGAGATCAGTACTAATCCACTCTTGTATTGGGAAAAAGAAATGCTCAGCTTAATCCAAGCAAGCCTGACTTAAGACCTGATTTTATTTGAAGTCGGGGTTTTTTTTTCCCTATTACGCCACACCACTAGTATTGAGCAGCACACAGATGTTCTCATTCATTAGTGCAAACCACTTCTACTGATTTCAACTTCAACAACAAGCTTTCTGATTGCATGTGCTGGGAAAGCAGGTGAAGCAATATGTCTTTAAAAAGCTGTAAAAAGACCTACTGTTACGGATACGCCAGGGCTGCATCTGAAAACTTTATAAAATGTCAGAATCCAATGTTTGTTTCACTTCCAGTCTCCTGAGATCCCTTCATCTGATTGATTTATGAAGACAGCATAGATGTATTCTTTGCTGCCTTTGATATCCCACAATCCTGTGTGTTCATTGCTCTGAGAGTTGTACAAGAAACAGAATGGCATCTGAAAGTTCCGGGTTTTGGTCAGTTTGTGTGTAAATGTACGTTTCTTGACCAATGTCATTTCTAACAAAACACGCCTACTGTAGTAATTAAATATTTCTTTCTTTTTCACCAAAGCTTGCTATTTTGCTGTAGATCATTAAACTGTTACGCTGCCTCAGAAGTCTGGTTTCATGAGGTACCTTCATGCGCAAACACTTCCTACAGACTCATTGTCTATAAGACAGCGAAGAAACAAGTCAGCTGTCTAAGTTTTCGGATGCATCCCTGGTTCCACCATCACTCCCTTACAATGATCCCTGTCACCATAATACTAATCACCAACACCTTTCACTCATCAGCACACTAATCAGCCAACTATTTAAGAGATACACCTCAGTTTTTCTCCAGTGCAGATGCACAACGACTTACCTGTGCTCTACTCCCCTGAGAAGATTACTATGCCTGCTCCTTCATCCCAAGTGCTCCTCTACAGCTCCATGCTCCAGCTTATCTCATCCCTGTCACAGTGCACTTTCCAACTCACCATGGATCTCACCTGACACCAGCAACTAAGGTGTGTGCTATCGCTCACATATCTTGCAAAGACAAATGGTGTGTCTCAATCCGCTCCCTAGTAGTTGGCCATTTTCAGCGCTGTCTCAATCAGAGAATCCTTCCAGGACACTGAAGCGTTCCTGAAAAATCCCACAGTGCACCATCAAAACCTGTAAGCATCGATGCTCACTATGTTTCCTTAACGGAGGATCTGAGGAGTGAAACTTAAATCATGTGAGCCAACTCACCACATATAACAACATGCAATGTTTTAAAAAATACCTACCATTTTTTTTATTATATTTCAGCATAATCATATGATGTAAATGGGTAATGAACTTAGTTTATCTAACTGTATTCATTTATTTATAGCTGAAATGGTGCATGCATATGTAACAAGAAAAGTATTTATCATAATAAACTTTAAACAACATTACAAGTAATGTCAGACGGCTCTGCTGTTGTTCTTATGATTATATCCGCACTGATGTTGTAATGAAGATTTTGTTCCCAATGTACAGTGAGCAAGCATATACTAATTCATGAGCTGGGGAGCTGATTGAGACGCATCCAAAGACTGTGATTATTTCATACAAGATTCTGTTCTCAAGTACTCTGGTTAAACCTATAGAGGCCCTATTACGCAAAATTCACTTTTACATGGCGTTTGAACATAAATGTGTGTACATGGTGCCACCCTATAATGGTAAATATCCTTGAGTGTGCCATGTTTATCTCCTCACTAGAGCATTTAACAGCAGCATTCAAGTAAGAAATGTATTTTTATTAAAGCAACAAAAGTTATTCAATCAAGACCAGTGAGTTATGTTTTAAATTTTATTTAGTTTTTTATTCATATTAATCGTATACATTATATGGCAGAGGTACTGTATATAGTGGAATCCGGTTAAAAAGAGTCGAGATAACTGAGGATCGAGATAACCAGCAGCCAATATGGCGATTAGTTTGATGAAGCGATCAGCATGCTATAAAAATGTACACACACTGTATATGTTTGCTAACAACAAAAGGCATATGTGCAGCAACTAACAGCAGAGATTTACCAGAATACAATAAAAACACCTTCCATTCTCCATACAAACCTTTAATCATATTCTCCAACATTGCAAACACAATTTCACTCACAGCGTAAACACAGTCACACACACATAAACACATTCACTCATAACAGTCATGTCGCTCTGACACAGTTCTGAAAGTATTGCACTCGTGGTTTCTTACAAACTCTAAAATGCTTTGTTGCTTTTTTCCTTTAACGGTCTGCTTGAACACAAATGTTTCTCTCAGTAATGACGTCTTTGTCGACGTCAATGTAATCTGGGAATTCCTGGACAGTGATGATAACTCCTGCGCCTCCTCTTCCAAGATAGCGTCTGTAAGGCTTGATTTGTTCGCCATTTCTTCTGCGTCTGTGCGACACTGTGAGTAAAGCGCCACTGACAGAGCGACCATATGAACCGCAATCCACGTGCAACACAAATGAGATAACCATGTGAAGTGGTGACTTTGTGCCTCTTTTGTGCTCGAGATATTAGTGTTCAGCAACATAAAAGAATCTACATAACCGATAAGAAAATACTAAGACAAATAGGGAGTTTGGCGGTTCCACTTCAAAAACATTGACATAATAGGATTGGCAAGTTAACCGAGATAAGTGGACTCCACTGTGTAATAGTTTACCTGTAGGGTATTTAGAGCTGAAACGTCAAAGACACTTCTGGGGACACCTGTGGACTTATGTCTTGTAAAATGGGGCACAACAGGTCCCCTTTAATACAAACCTGTCTCATCTGCTTCCACTGCTGCACAAAAAACATCATTATTCAAATCTATCTGCTTTTTCTCTTTGAGTATGGCTGTCGTTACACTTACAAGTACCTTAATACACATATCGCCTTTTAAATTAGGCATTTCTTACCCCTGACATGCAGCAGTGGAGCGCTGAAAGTTATTGAGTTTGTGTAATTTGAATAAACCCCATTATAGAATGTTTTCAATGGTGTTTTCTGGCACCAGACTGCCGAGACCTTATTGGCTGTTTGGTTTCATGAGCGTCTCTGGGGAAGAGTGTCTCTACGAGCCTGTAAAGAAACCAGCAGGTTCTTAATGCTAGAGAATTGATATTGTGATAAGCACAACAAAAGCTTTGAGAAACACAGGACAAGTCAACTTTGAATGCAATAACGTCACACACAGCATGTCAAACACTTCAAGTGCACCTCAAGGGCTGCAATATGTACGCTGCCAGGCTGTTTAGCATCTATAAGCGTTATTCATGTCTGTGTATAATTGAAATATGTTTTTTTCCCTCTTTTAAATTGGTGCTCTACATGAACCCATCCATCTTTCTAAAATAGGAGCCTCTTTGTAGCATCTATTGCACTATAGACTCCGCATTAGCTGCCATTGCACTATAGACTACGTATTTGAATGCTTCTCTTTGACAAATATGCATATTGAGTGTGATTGCAAGCTCTTCGGCTTGGGTTTGAAAGGCGCATCTGAGCACCTGGCATTAAACAGTAACCCTCCAATACCTGCAAGCTTATTTTTATGGTCAAGAGCTTGCATTCAAATCACGAGCACAGGAGAAAAGGAAACGCATCACTTAATGAACAGATGTGTATTGTAAATCTCCTATTACACCTAATGAAACACACATTTTCAGTTTGTGAAACCGCTGAACATCTGCTCTTGATTCTGAAGTGCCGAAACAAATAACAGAGAGTTTCGTTTTTTTACATCTTTTTTTGTTTGATTTTTAGTCATACACTCTTAATAAAAAAGGTTTTATACATACTATAAAGGGTTCTGTCAGGTGCTTCATATACAGTAAAACATTTTCCCATATTGGGATCATTTTATGAGTTTAGGTTTAATTCATTAGTTTAGTTTTATTTAGACCTTTATGAATTAAAAAGCTTGTAACTCTACTTTATCACCAGAGGAAAATAACTGTTTAAAGGTTTGTCATTTGAAGACATTTCTCCTTATAGAGAAACCATCTGGCGTTGAACCTAGAGTGTAGTTCTTACCTTCTTTTTTTTAGACCCGATGAAATCAAAATGGAAGTTTCTTTGGGTTTTAGTATACGTGAGCCTTATATAAGCTAGTGTGCTCAAAAAAAAAAATAATAATAGAGGATATAGGGGTTTAAAACTTAATCTCTCATTTCCAACTATTTTGATAGATAATTGTGATGATATCACTTTGCACTTCAGCTTCTCATCAGAATCAAATACTCTCTTGAATCTAAAGCATTACTATAAATAGAGTCCAAAGCTACAGCTGAAATCGGTCAAAGTGATATATACGCCTTTACTGAGCTCAACAGCTCTGACCGGGCTGATATATGAACAAAATGCTGTTAGTAATAATAAAAAAAGAAAAAAAGAAGGGCTGTTTGAGATGTCCCTCACTGTCTTCCTGTTTCAGTGAATATTATGTCAACACATTGAATAATGCTGCATGTTTCAAGGCTCTCCAGTGGGCCTTTAACAGCAAAAATAGCAACAAATAGTCTGGTGATTTATTAAATAAATAAGCTGTCATTGAATTTCTGTCAGATTTTTATGGCAGTCAATCACTGTTTGTGGATCCCAGAAGTAAGTGGGAAGTCCTGTACCTGCAGTTTTCATTGACTTTCCAGCTTCAGCTCAAGCAGGTCAATCCTCAACACTACTGACTGATTAAGCTATTTGAAAATCAAACTCTCTCTAGATTTTTTTCTTTTCGTTGAAAAGCACTTAATAGTCTGCTGCTTTCTTTTCATGTTTTCATTAACAGTATGTTTTGATAAAAAATTGTAATTGTCACAATGCACATTTTTGCATCTATTATTGCCGACAAAAGAAAAAAAAGATTCACAGACGGCATTTGTAATAATTCTGCCTCTCATACAACACAAACACTCTTTTCATGGCTTAATCTTAAGTGTATTATGGTCTGTCTCTTCTGACACAATACAACTTTAACTGATCTCATATCCAATTAACATGAGTGTCCTAAAGCATGCTTGTTTAAAGTTCCCTGTATCTTTCGAGCTGTCCTCATACAGCTTATAAATTCCCTTTCTCCTTGGCAGACTATTTGATGGCCTCTTGGTGGATGGTTTTCTTAATACTGGGGCTGAATAGGATTTAATGTAATCCCACTCAGGGAACAGATGGACTGATAACATTCCCTGCCTTAATACAGACCTGCGGGTTAACCCATGGGCTATATTTATACCCCAGTGCAGCCCCTCACAAAGCTTCTCACTGTCTTGGATCATATCTAGACATCAGTTTTTTTCCCACCAACGATGATTAATTCTAGTGTACGAACATTTGGAGATGGATCTTGATTTGAGAAATCAAAGTGGTTAATTAAAGTCTCTAAAATGTAATCTAAAAAATACCATCTATATGTAATCTAACAAAAATAAATTAAATCTCAATCGGCCACATTTGTTGATTACCACACACACACACACACACACACACACACACACACACACACACACACACACACACACACACACACACACACACACACACACACACACACACACACACAAATCTGAGTTCCTGTAAGACATTTACAATGGAAGAAAAAGTGGCCAATCAATACATGTTAAAGTAGTCAAAGTTTCAAAAGTACTGCCAAAAAATACAAGCAATGCGCATAATAACAAGATTGTAGTTTGACCATTTTTAATAAAATAAAGTTATATCCAATTTCACAAATTCGTTGCCACTACAATGCAAAGCCTAATGCCATAAATCAATAAAATGACAGGAACAAATTTATAACTCAAATGATATGCAAGTTATAATATAATTAAAGCACTTGCTTTTTATAAAATTAGCTTCTCATTCTGCTTTTAAATTTGGCCCCATTCACTTCAATTTATAAATGCCTTTTTTGTGCTTATTTATGTTTTTGTGGTAATCAACATTATTCAATATTACAAATGCTTAAAGGGAAATTTACTCACCCTCCTGTTCCAAACCCGTATGAGTTTCTGTCTTTTGCAGAACACAAAATGAGTTATTTTAAAGAATGCTGATGACCAGAAAGTTGACGGCACCCATTGACTTCCATAGTAGGAAAAAAATACTATGGAAGTCAATGGGTGCCGTCAAACGTCTGGTTACCAGCATTCTTTAAAATAGCTTAATTTGTGTTCAGCAGCAGACAGAAACTCATACGGGTTTGGAACAATGTGAGGGACAGACTGAATGCTTGGGTGAACTGTCCATGTAAGTGCTGCCCCCCCCTGCGGTAAAACTGTGAGTACTGTCGGATGGACAGTGAAAATCACCGAGGACATCAAAACCCTCCGCCCTCTAAACGAATAAATAACGAAAGAAAAAGATTACTATAAACCTTTAAGCTGCTAGCGCACCATTTGCGTGAAAACATAACGCACGTGTTTTCTTCGTTGACGGACACACCGTGCGTGACTGACGGAAGTGTGCCGTTTCTCGCGTAATGCGACGGCGCTAAAATATAAATCATTGTTGTAGGCTTGTCAAAGTTACAAAGTGTAACAGTTACAACCTCGAACTACTTGCTGCTCGATCTGCTTATGAGAAATAAAGAGAAAATGTTGAAATTAGAGCCATAGAAACGGGAAAACTCCGACCACTTTGCCTTTGGACAATTTATGGGGAGATATTTGAGACCATATCGAGATGTCTGACTTTTATTACAGAGGTTGGCTATTCCGAACACAGTTTAAGAGCTCTTCTTTTTCTCAGGGGAACAATGTGCGGCGCGCGTAGACTCCAATTGTTGTCCTTGTAATCCCATTGGTAGTAACATTGGAGATCTTAAAGAGATATCATCTGCGTTCTCTTTACTCTGGTGTGGGTGGCTGTGCGCTCTTCACACTCTAATAAGATTACTCCCACGCCACGGCAGGTGCATATTCGCCAATTTGAGCTCTCAAAATAGATGGCTGCCATTAAGGCGGATGAGACCTCGGAGGCTGGATCGCATTGCCACCCAACTTCGTGATATTTTCTCTCTGTGTGGGAATCCTCGCTTTCCTCGGGAGCGAATTAAAGACAGAGGGCAGCAGAGCTCCTAAACCCAACTGCTCGGGATGTCTTCGGCACCGAGGAGTTTCTGATACTCTCCTGCCGTCTGAGGATTTGCGTGGCTTTACAACTCACGCGGTAAGACTTTGTGCGCTTCTTCAGTCGCTGCGCAGTAGCGCGTCAAGGAAAGTTAGTGACTTCGCGCCTAACGCGACTCGATTTTTGGATTGTTATTCCGATGGTTGACATGTCGTTGGGTGAGGAGGTGAGTAAATAAGTGAGGGGTTGTTTTCTCTTTGGGTTGGACGCACTGAATCACATTTGGGGCTCGGGTTGTGTGTGTGATGTGGATAGATTGTCAGCTCTTGGCGCGTAACGGCGTCGGGGAATATTGTGAATTGCACACAGGACGCGTTGACATGCAAGCGAATACATTTAGAAGATTTATTGATGAAAACAGGCAAGTGGTTTTGATACAGTGACTGACACAGTTTTTCAGCTTGACGTGAGGGATGTGTCTACAGGACTCCGGATTACCGTATGCTGCTCATCCTATTACCTCACATTCCCACAATCTGTTGCCTCCGCGTTTAATTCATTTATCGAAAGTAAAATAGACATTGATCAGACTTATTCAAACACTGACCACAGTCTAAAACAAAGTTTGACTTGCGTCCAGTCATCTTAAAGATACACTACAATGGTAATACAATGATTTAACAATAGTATCAATCACTCTATGAAAATCTTTTAAACAATATACGCTCATTTTAATTTTCTTTTATGATAACGGTGGATATTAACGCAGCCCAGTTTGACAATTCTATGGGGTTTGGTGATGACCACGTTTATCAAATTTTATTTTATTTTATTTTTTTGTAAGGAACTATGGTAAATTGTTAGTGTTCATGAAAATGACCTGTCTACACACTTTATTTAAGTGAAAAAAATGCAGATGTTTACTTACGGAAGTATTTCAACCTGATTTCACCCTTGGAAATGACTTCTGTATGTGTAACCTACTGTAGTTTGGTTGATTTAGTCATATTAAAGAAACAGACTTGAATAAAGCTGGTTCATTTCGTATTACCACATGAAGAAAACATTTTAAACATTTGAATTTAATTTATTCCTCAACAGAACCAGGTAGAATTATAATCAGATGAATTATAATGAATAATACAGAATTATAATCGACCAGAATTCAAAAGAGAAGAAATGGAAAATATATTTTGTGTATTTGATGGGCAAAACCTGCAGGAGAAAAAAAAAATCACATATGAAATCTTATTATTATCTCAATTGTTTTCCTAGACAGCAGATAAAAAGCCTTAGAAACAGCTATTTCACATATGTTTCCTCCAGGGTTTCAAATGAGATCTCAATAATGTCTAAAGGCTGATTATTAATAAGAACCAAAATATTTAGCAATTTTTCCCAAGACCAAATTATCTGAGCTATGACATCCATATTTTTTTATATTATTATAGTTTTAAAAGAAAAGAAAAGCTGATACTTGAAATCTACTATATATATATATATATATATATATATATACTCTGGGGAACATCCTCATCTCAGTGTTCCTCTAGATATGTGATGAACTGACTCTAGGTGTGAACTGACACCAGTGATGAATTGCAAAGTTAGACCGTATAGAAGGAGCTGATGTGGAACTACAGGAACACTAAATGCCAAGTGAACACAATGAAGTACTGCTGGTCTTATGATAACCTCTTCTGGAGCACGTATGGCCTGTACCCCTCCTTTCCTCATTAATTATTGACCCCCACCACATGTTCCTCAACTCCCGTGTTATTTCTGATGGTGTCTGTCTCTGTGATGCAGGTTAGGTCAGCAGCTTGTGAGTCACCCTGTGGGTCTATTACCATGCAGTGTTTACCCCTTTTAAATATTTACAGAATTAGACATGTGCAGATTGGTTTTACAGTAAATTAAATACTGTGTTCAATGAGCTAATCCAAACGTATACCGATTTCCTACACCTATAATAATATGTAAGAGATAATGGACATCCAGCTGGTCGTTTATGCAAAATAAACCAAGAGAGGGTGGTCAAGTCTTGTAGCCATCTGTAGAGGTTTATCTTTGTTGCTATAACCACTGGCTGGATTTACATTTTCCTCTGCTACTAGCCACACAATACAATAATTCTACACTAAATATTGATTTGAGTTTAAATATTTTATTAGCTCAATAAATGTAAAGCTTCCATGAAGAAAACAGTTCTTAGTAAGCAGCTTTGAGTCTAGACAAATTAACAAGTTCAATCAAGATAGATAATGTAAAGCTGTGTCACTTATTAAACAGCTTTCCACTACATAAATAATGATGGGAACATGAAATAAATACATTTTTAAAAATTTACCGTTTATTACTTTATAGTGAACAAAGCAATGTTCTAGCAACAAGATGAACACTTCAACTATATTACCATAGACCTACTATTGCAATTGTTTTCTAATATGCTTACAATTGCTGAGTCTATGGCTCCATTTCTTAAACTCTTCACACACAAAACCACAAAACATCCACACACGAATCAAAATGTCACAAATCTCTTGCAAAACCGAGCATTTCATTCAAAACGTCTTGGTTACATATGTAACCTTAGTTCCCTGAATAGGGAATGAGAAGCTGCGTCAAAGCGTTGTGGGAATGTCTCTGCGTGAATGCGTCATGAACCACAAATGCAATCTAGCCAATTGCAGGAGAGGACGTCAGAGTGGGTGACGTCACAAACCAGGAATCTATAAATGCATGACATGTCAAACAACTGGCCGCTAAAAGTGTCTCAAGTGGATGCTGTTAGCAGGCACGCAGGAGGTATGGCAAAGGGGGCGCAGTGTCTCATTCCCTATTCAGGAAACATTCCCTTTCAAAGCACTGTGGGAATGCTATACCAGCGCTGCCATAGCGACACATGCATGTCAGATGTGATCACTCTCAGATGAAGACACCTGGGCCCCAGGAAAGAAGTCTAGGTTTAAGCTGTAGAGCCATCTAATGCCCAAAGGGCAAGAAGAATAGTTCCTGGCCACTGTGTGCCACAGAGGAGACAGGATACCAGTGGGTTTATCCCCAAACTGTCCACCCGAAGGGTTGTGGAAAGCAAGAAATGCTGTCATATAAACCTTTAAGGTTTATGGAGATAACCTAGCAGTGAGCCGGCGTTGTAGGATCTCCAGCACTGAACCAGAGTGGATAGTGCAAGGTCTCTCAAGAAACGAATAGATCCACTTTGTGCCTGGCCGAATACCTCCCATATCTCCTACCTCCATTCCCTGGACCTTAGCCCCTGCTTCGACAGGATGTTTGCTCCCAGATTGTGTCCCAGGGATGTGAATTGCCCTTAGTGACAGCATCTTCCTTTGGGACCACAGGAGGATATGGTGCGAGCCATATAGACAGCCATCATTACCAGACAAATGATGTGCCTGGAGCGATTGTCTCTTCTCCACAACCTTGTGCTGAGCGACCATCTAAAATCGCTCCCCATGTAACACTCGGCGACGACAAGGAGCCTTGGGACAGAAACCAGGGTTTCTTCCACATGTCTAAGGCATAAGCATCCTGGTGCCACAACGGTTCCGTGCGGACATTGGGAACAAAGCTCACTGGGGGGGGGGCGCTACGCCCTGAAGCACACAATGTGGCAGGCTTAGCGAGATGGGCTCCTGAGGGCATCGAGGAAGGATGGGCACCGTAAGCAAGGGTGAACACCACCTGGTCTTGATGGAGACAGCCCTTGGTGGCCCGACGCTCCTGACGTCAGGACCGCTAGACCTAATGGATGGGCCCGTATTGGTGTACCTTTTCCCAAAAGCAGACCTCGGGGCCTTCCTGGATGTATGGTCACTGCAGATCAGTCCTCGGACCTGATTTGAAACGTTTGACCTGACTTTCGAACCTACGCTGCAGACGAGGCATTCAGCAGACGGAAGTTCAAAGCCATAACAGTTTTCACAAGAAAACTGTCCCACGTGATCCTTCGGCGCTCCAGCGCCACCGCCGCGGGCAGCATCTGACGGACCTCTCGTCTTCTCTCGTGCTGCCCGACCTCCGCAGCACCGCAAGCCCTCCCGGCAGCGAGGGCTCTTTGACAGCGTGTCCCTCCGACCTCCCGGGTTTTGGCACCAGTGTAACGGAGTTAAATGTTCAGGGAGGAAGGAGGCTTGAACCGGCAGACATTCAAAGACTTTAATGATGCAAATAAAACATAAACTCAAAACGAAAGTAATGGCGGCAGCCCCTCGCGGTCGACTGCCGCCCACACCAAACATAACATAAACTCCAGGCCTGGTCCTCTCTCGCTTTCACTGTCGTCGCTCCTCCTTTTATGCCTCCGCTCCTCTGTGAGGAGAGACACCGGTGGCTTCACAGGTGACGCTCATTCTCAATAACGCCACCGGCTCTCGTGACGCTCTCACAGTCCCTCGACCCCGCCCTGCTCGCCACATGTCTCTAACCCGAACTACAGCTCTTGAGGTCTTTCATCAATATAAATAAATAAATATATAAAATATATATTTATTGCATATGCAAGCTGGTTTTTCATTTCTCCTCTTAATTATATATAAATATATATCTGAGAATATATATCTGCTTTCTACCGGCCAGAGTGGACTGCTGCCAGGTTTAAATCAGCTCCTAATACTAGGCATAATGCGAACGTTCAGATCCTCAGAACTGGATGGTTGCAGCGCCAGTGCTTCTCCCTGGGTGGAAGAAACTGCATAGCGTGCTTCCAAACCCTGAGAAAAAGACACTGAACCCACTGGGTGAGATAGAAACTGCAGCGCATGCTTCCGAATCAGAGAAGACAGCAAGCGAGGATAGAGAAAAGGCAACGCACGTCTCTAGTTCCTATTGTTTAAATATATATGAATACACACATTTACTATTTATCATATGTTTTATGCATGTATGTGTGTATATTTAACGATGTAGATTGGTGCTGAGCATCAGCGGGACCATCAAAATTGATGCTGACAACATCCAGTCCCTTGGCTGTTCAGAACTGGATTGTTGCAGCGCTGGTACCTCTCCATAGGCGAAATCGCATAGTGTGCTTCCAACCTGAGAGAAGGTACTAGATCAAATGGATGAGGGCAGAGATCCCCATCTCAAACCCCTCCGACAGATCCATTTGCGATCCCTAGGCTCTGAATCAACGCTGAGCCTCAGCTGCAGCGGGACCAGAACCGTGAGGACCGTGAGCCCGAGCGCTCTCCTCAAAGAGTGGCAGGCATGAGCGGAGCGTTTTTAGCATGTAGCTGTTGTAGTGACACACAGACAGCACCCTCAAGCACTGACTGTGCGGGTCTGCATGCAAAAAAAGCACACAGATGCCCACCGAGGGCAGGGATGAACACATGCCTTGTATTGCTCTTGCTTGCCAATATACAAACATCAATAAATATGACAGACAGATCACATACAGCACTACTAAACACACAGATGCTGCCGGCTATTTATCACGGCATGCATATATAGATTCCTGGTTCGTGACGTCACCCACTCTGACATCCTCTCACATGATTGGTTAGATTGCATATGTGCTTCATGACGCATTCACACAGAGGCGTTCCCACAACGCTTTGAATCCATCAAATAGTTAGCCATATACATGCCAAACTATACAAGGAAAAATGTTGCTCTTGTGTCTTATGCTTGTGCAGGGAAGTGCACGTGACTTTGTCATAGTACATGTATGTGCACAAATACAATGTATACGACATAACTGAGTGAAGTCATGATCAGGAAAATAAAAAGCATACCTGGAATAAACAGTGCTTCTGTACAGCTTCTGTGTCTTCAGCAAACACTCTATGTGAAATCCTTTGTCCTGATGGTGCTTGTCTGTATAAAAATATTTTAGCATTTTCTCTGTTAGTCAGTTTTGTAAGCACCTTTGTAAAAACGTGGAAATAGAAAAAGTGTATAAAATGGCAAACAAACAACAGTTTAAGCCGTGTGCTTCTACCTTCAGTTGTTGCATCACAGGTGAGGTTACCCTATGTGCAGGAGCATGCCCTGTCAGAGGGTGGTGATTGTGAGCTTTGTGAGCGGCTATCTTTGAGAACGCTCTTCTACCCTCCAGGCACTCTTCAAGAAGGGCGCTTTGGCACATGTTCCTCAAGGTTTTGGTCCCTGTGGGGTTCGCAGATAGATCTGGTAGAGATCTATCTATCTATCTGATAGACCTGCCAGATCCAGTGCTTTATCTCAGGGTCTTGAAGCACAATTTGCGGTTTCCTCTGCCCATAGTGAAGTGAGTCAGTAAATTATTGTTCCAGAAAAGAATGGGGGCGCTTGCATTTGATTTTAGTTCTGTGGAAACTGAATCATTCTGTAAAGCAGGTAAAATTCATGGTGGTCATGCTAAAGTAAATCGTGTCAGAGGTCAGAGGACTGATTTGTCACGATATATCAAAACACATGATGTTCCTGAGGATCGCTTTCAGGGGCGATGCATACCAATATGAACTTCTTCCTTTTGGCTTTAGTTTGTCACTCTGCAGTTTTACGAAATGCTTGGCCTCAGCTCTGGCTCCGTTCCCACTCCAGGGCATTTGCGTGTTCAGTTACATCAGCGATTGGCTGATTCTAGCTCAGTAAGAGCATATTCATCAGCATCGAAATGTTGTTCTTGCCCACATGAATGAAGTGGGGTTAAGGCTCAATGCCAAGAAGAGTGTGCATTTTCCAGCCCAGATAATCACTTTTCTCGGTGTGGCTTGCTTTATGAGGTCCTCTGCCTACAGTTTCCTGTTCCTGTTCCTACAGTTCCTTTCTGGAACCTATTGAAGGGGTTCCAGAAAAGTTCCTCTCTCTTAAAGCTGTTCTTTCTTTCCATCTTGGCTCTTAAAAGAATTGTAGACTTACAAGCCCTGTCGGTAGATCCTTCGTGCCTGTAATTTGAACCAGGCACAGTGAAAGCCTTTCTCAACGCTAGATTGGGTTATGTCTCTAAGGTCTTCACTAATGGGGTGGGGCCAATTGAGTTGCAGGCCTTCTGTACTACCCTTTTCTAACATCAGATCACAAGAAGCATAATCTGCTTTGCCCAGTCATGCCAGATGCCTGCATCCACAAAGCTACTCTGTGGCAGAAGTTGGAGTAGTTCAAAAGCTTTACAATCGTGAGTTTCCTGTCAAGATTTTTGTGATACAGCAGGCTAGTCCACACGTTCTTGAGGTTTTGGACTCGTCCCCAGGGTCTCATGGTGCATTCAGCTTGGTGTGTGCAACGTTTTCTAGTATGCCAGCGTAGGTATACGATTCCCATAGCATTTTTACATAGCAAGAGTTTCCTTGAAAGGGAACTGAAAGGTCTCAGGATATTACAGTCACCATAGTTCCCAGAAAAGAGAAAGAGATGCTGCATCGCCCTGCCACACTATGTCTGTTATCAGCTTGCTTCAGCCTATCAGAAACTAGCGCTATTTGTTCTGGGTATGTTTTATAGTTTCCTAAGTGTGACGTTATCCGCATATGACATTCTGTCACGCCATTGGACTGATTTCACTTGATGCAATCACATAGAGGCATTCCCACAGCATCTCAACGCAGCGCCTCGTTCCCTTGTCTTGGAACAGTGGTTGCAGTTGTATCCTGAGACGTGAATTGAACTGAATCAACACTGACCTAACTTGAGTTGTATAATGACACTATTGGCTTGTTATTGCTGCTTTACCTTCGAATTTGTTACGATTGTGAAGCTGCTTTAAACCAATCTGTATTGTGTAAAGTGCTACAGAAATAAAGGTGTCTTGATTTAGTATATATTTACAAAATAAACAGACATGCAAGAGGGTAATTTTTTTTCTAAAAACACAGATCAATTGATCCGTTTCCATACACATGATGTTTGCACACATGATCATTGTGTGTAGGTAATTGTGGCATTTAAATGGCAGTGTTTTCTAAATGAAACATAAGCTGTTCCCTTTCAAGGGAACTCGTGCTGCGTAGATCGCTTTGGGGAATACTTGGACGCTGTCTCGCGAAGCACAATATGTAGACTTCCGACAACCGAGTGTGAGTGACGGTCGCAGGTCGGTGACGTCACGAACCAGGTCATAAAAGAGCGCCGGAACCTGGAAGCGGCAGCTTAGGTGTCTTCGCAAGCACAGTGTGAGAGTGTGTTGTGTCGCGCTGGTTGTTTGAGTTTCCTTCGATGGATCTATTCCCTAGACTAGTTTAAAAGAAAAGGTCTCTCCAGTTTTCTAAATGGCGAATCAAACATTTGTGCAGTGCGCTTCTCCCTGCCTTCACTACTTTTCGGGTGGGGACGCGCACTCACTGTGTGTGTGTTTGTTGGGAGCAGAGCATGTTCGGACAGGGCTTTTTGTGCGCTGACTATTATCCCTGTAGCCAGCCACTGCTGCAGGTGCTCCGCTCCCACCTGGCGGTCTTTGATTCTGAGTCCGCCTAGGCTCGCGCTCCCCAGGGCTCGGGTCCCGTTGTAGTCGAGGCTCTAAAGTGATCTAGGTCCTATGGTTCACAAATAGATCTGATGGCAGGGTGTGGGACGGGCGCTGCATTGTCTCAGCCCTTTCCCGGCAGATCCAGTGCCCGTGCATGCCCGAGGGCTGTTACATCTGATCAAACAGACGCTGCAATGATCTATCTCTCAGGAGTTGGACGTTGTCAGCATTAAATCGCACTCCATGTTGACTATTTATTACCGGCAAAGAAGCGTTCGTCCTGAGAAAGTAAATAATTAGAAGAATGCAGTCTGTCAGCGTGAGTCATCCGCCCACGATATATAAAGGGCTCAATCCTGAGACTGAGGAGGCGCTTGCGAGTTAGCTCTCTCAATCAGTATTGACGCAAAAAAAAAAAACACACACTGCTCTATAAACCCGTGAGGATTATTTCCAATCTTGTGGGCAGTAAAGCATATAAAGCAGGGTTATTGGGGGACCTCGATGAGAGCATAAAATATAAATATATTTTAATATTATATAAATATCTCTCTCTCTCTCTCTCTCTCTCTATATATATATATATATATATATATATATATATTGTAACAAAGTTAAATGTTCAGGGAGGAAGGAGGCGGGAACCGGCAGACGTTTGAAGACTTTTAATATCAAATAAAACATAAATACAAAATAAACATAATGGCGGCAGTTCCTCACGGACAACTGCCGCCCACACAAACACAACATAAAGTCCAGGCCTGGTCCTCTCTCGTTCTTCACTGTCGTCGCTCCTCCTTTTAAGTCTCCGCTCCTCCGTGAGACTCGAGACACCGGTGGCTCGCAGGTGACGCTCATTCTCAATCATGCCACCGGCTCTCGTGACGCTCTCAGTGAGCTACAAGACACTCGTCGGCCTTCGTCACTGAGGTGGCGTTGGTATATCGTTCCCCAAAGCGTTCGACGCAGCGCGAGTTCCCTTGAAAGGGAACGTCTCAGGTTACGTATGTAACCATAGTTCCCTCTCAGGGAACTATGGTTACATACGTTACCTGAGAAGTTTTAAATGATGTGTCTCATGTAGAAAACTGTTTAGGATTTTGCAAAAAGTTTGTTTTACAATTGCAAAATGAATAAAGCAGATTATGTGCTTGCAGTTTTACAGACTTGGTCTGAAGATTAGGTATATGAATGAGGATTAGGTATGTGAGTGAAACCATTCAAGTACCATTTTTAGTGTGTAAGCAATTTAAAAAAATACTGTAATACTGAAGTCATCTAGTTTAATTTTCCACTAAATACAGTTAATAACAGAAGCTCAAGATGGCACATTTCAATAAAATGAGAGAGAGCTTGAGCCCGTCCGCAGTGTGCAGTCCGCAGATATGAAAGAAGTGCTGGCCTCAAATACCAATATGAGTGGTCATTACACTGCAATTTGAATTATCATAAATATGAGTTTCCTACTTAAAAATTGGACACGGACTCCCTCTTAAGTAGTATTTACCACTGGTAAGCTTTTGATACACAAGTTTCCGAAATGGGCGGCCATAAACTTTGAACATGGCGTAGGGGTGAACCATTCTTGCTGTGACTGGTATTCTGCATTTAAAACAATAGCTACATTGCCTTATTCTTGCTTATTTACCAATAAACAAGCAAGAATAAACCTGGTATCTGTCATGATTCCTGTTTTTTTCTGACAACAAAACATTTGAATGCGACAAGCTCGTAATCAAGACTTCAGAAGTGGAATCTTTTACATTTCAGATTAATTACATTATTACAGCGTATTTAACTCTTTTCCCGCCAGCATTTCTGAAAAAAGTTGCAAGCAAGCACTAGCATTTTTGATCATTTTAACAAAGGTTTCACGGCCCCCACAATATTATGTTGCATGAATAACTGATGTTGATGACTGGGTTTTTTTACATAGCATGTGTAAAAACAGATGCATATGCTTATTTCTGCTTTTTCTTTGCATGTGTTTTGATCCATTGATTCTCAACTCTTTCAGAAGATGTCATAGCGTATTATGCCGTATATATATTTCCAATGGCGGGGAAAAAGTTGATGAGCTAATCCGAGCGTATCCCTCCACTGACAAGAATATTAGTATGACTATCATATTACTATCGTTTCCTCACAACATAGCTTCACTTCTTTTCGCATATTCATATTGCCTTTTTTGAAATTGCTAATTTGGCCAAAAGCCAAGCATTCAATGCTTTTTAGCTACAGTACGCACTTCATGTTTGGGATTCTGTATATTTCAGTGTACCCTCCCCACCCATCGTGGTTTGCGTGGGTTGATTCATTGCTAGGCTGCCCATCATTGTTTCACTGTCTCTGGCTGTCTCATTAAAGACGTTGGCTAATAGGATTTATCCTGCTCTGAGGCAACCATAATAAATGCTCATTTAGCTGGAGCACCCTCATCAAATGGGGCCTCTGTAATCAGACACTCAGGGACGTTCGTCCCTCCAATTCATCTCGGCCACCTGGTCTAAACACAGACTGGAGGCGGCGGCTGCATCGCAGAGGGCTTTTGGGATACAGTGAGCCTGTCATTAGAAAGAAATGTCGTTTGACACGTCTGACCCTTCTGGGGTTGGCAAAACCTGTAAGAGGACAGAGTGAGAAAGTTTTGACCCTCTGATGGAGGTCGACCTCCGACAGAACCCTCAGTGACTTTACACTTGCTCTTGGGCTGAATTCTGTTGAGGCTTTGAGACCACGTCTTTCTCCACACTCCAAAATGTGTTCAGTAGGTTTTCTGTCAGATTTTTGCTTGATATGTGTTTATTATTTTCATTCCTGTGCTACTCTTGCAGGTCACAAGCTCCAAATCCTAGAAAAATTAGACAAAATCCACAAACTTGTTCATATGCATTTCAAGAGTTAGTTGTCTTTATTCACTCAATTTCAGGGGGTAGTTCAAGCAAAAATGAAAATGCTGTCATCAGTTTCTCATCTTCATGTTGTTCCAAACTTTTAAGACTCTTCAAAACACAAATAAAACAAAGAGCTCATACGTTTGAGCTTCTGTTGATGTGCTCTATGTATGTCCATTGATTATTTTTTACATTTGAATAAAGCCTAAATTGTTAATTATAGTGTTTGTATATTGTAGTATAAGTGTTTGTGCCTCTTCAGAAGACTTTACAGTCGGATTAAACCATTCAATTCATAAGTATTACTTTTAGGATCTCTTATTGAATCGTGAAAGTTTTGATGGAATAGACTTTTAATGGACGGACAGAGAAAGGTCATTTTTTTAAATTAAAAATATATTCACTTATGTTTCAAAGATGAATCAAGTCTTAGGAACCTTCTTAGCCCTTGGAACATTATCAGGGTGAGTAACTAATGGATTTTTATGTTTTAGTGAATTTCTTTCATGTCGTTCCAAAACATGCTGCAACCTGTTTTTTTTCATGTAACAAAATGAAAAAAAAAAAAGATTTATTACTAACTTTAATATTTCTTTATTTTTCACTTTCATTAGAGATGTACAATATGTACAACTTATGTGTTAAATTTTTTTTAATCATCTGAAGTCACAAGATCATTATTCACTGAAAATCTGGTAACACTTTTCAATAATATTTCATTTAACTACATTAGTTAACATGAACTAATGAAAAAACTGTAATAAAGCATTTATTATTCTCAGTTCATTTTAATTTCAACGCTTACTAAAACATTATTTATATCAAAAGTTGTATCCGTTAATATTATTTATTAACATGACCTAACAACAAACCTGAGCTAACAACAAACAGTTGCATTTTTTTAACTAACAGTAACAAAGATTAATAAATACGGTAAGAAATGTATTATTTATTGATATTTAATGCGCTGAAAGTGAACAAATAGGACCTAATTCTGCATTTAAAATGTCATACACATGTAGAGCTAATGGTGTTTGACGTCAATGCAAATTATGAAAAATCTTTTACATTAAGTGAACTTGCTTTAATTTATAGATAACATACTTGGATGCACATACAAATATAAATCATAAACCCACCATGATTTGTTTACTTGCTTATGTTTTCAGCTAAAAAAGTCTGTCTTTCTCTTCCTGCGAATTGAGACATTTGACTAAATGAACTGAATCCACAAGATTGATTACTGTAGGGATGATTAATAATGTCTCTCATAGATGATCAATTATCATGTTAAAAAATAAATACCAAAAAATAAAATAAGATGAGATGAGATTGGAGATTACTCTGCCATTAGTTTGCCAATATGGGTTTTCCCAATGTTTTATACACGTAATATTTGGAGTTGCATTAGTGACCTATTTAGTTTGCTTAATATTGTGGAAAAGAAGAGGTCCGTTTGAAGACATTTTCATAATTTTCCCATTTCATCCTTGATTTTTAGCATGGCGAACTGAAACATCTGTGGAAATTACCCTATCAATACTTTCAGGAACAGAATGAATTGAGGAAAGAATCAATTCAGCTTGTGTTTGAGACACACACACACACACACACACACACACACACACACACACACACACACACACACACACACACACACACACACACACTTTGCCCCCATATTTGAATGTTTACCTGAACCACACACCACGCACAGGTGCACATACCCTGTTTATTTTACAGTGTTATTCACAGAAAGGAGAAAAGTAAATCATTTAACCATACATGTTGTTGGTTTTCTTGCGCTAAACTCAGATTATTTAATTAATTTGCAACATTTTTAACCAACTTTATGAATGTTAAGAGCCAGAGCCAGTAACTCATAGGTTCTTGTGTTTTTGAATGAAAGAAAATTGCCACCAAATGTGGATAAAACCAATTAATTTTTTATCGCCATTCATTTGCCACACAGTTTTAGTTCAAAAGAGGATGTCAGCTCAAGAAGCGTTACTCATCACAAGGCAAATAGACATTACTGAGAATAAGTCATGAGTCAGAGGAAAGGCTTATTTTTGTTAATTTACTGTGGCAGAAGACGTCCATCTCTCTAAGAACACACAGTGCCTTACTTCACACCAGAGATAATGAAAGATGATTGATTTCAGCAACTTTTCTGATGTTCAGAAACAGTTCATCCAAAAATAACATAAAACAAGATTTTGTTTTGTGTGTGTTTGTAAACCTGTCAAAAGTAATGCCCGGCCATGGAAAATTAACACATTCACCCTTTTTTCAAGTAGTAATCAAAATATCGTAGCATTTTCTTATTATTTATGTCGATTCTTTTATGTCGCCGAACCCTGATATCTCAAGCACAAAAGAGGGTTCGATATATAAACATATTCAGTGTATGTACATTTTTATAGCATGCCGATCGCTTCATCAAACAAATTGCTATATTTACTTTTGGTTATCTCGATGCTTTTTTGCAACCCCTGAGGCCGTCGACATAATCGGGTTCCACAGTGTGTATATATATATATATATATACAGTATATACATATACACAGTAGGCCTACAGTGTATGTAAATTTTTTTTAGATGAATGGCGATCACTTCATCAAACTAATCAAATTAAAATATATGTTAATATATGATATATGGGTTATCTCGATAAACGGTTATCTCAATGCTGTTTTGCAACCCCCGAGGCCGTCGACATAATCAAACTCCACTGTATTATATATATATATATATATATAAAGTTGAAATTTAAATGGTGTTTTCTGTTAGCAGAACATTTTTAGCAGCCTTCAATCTTCAGTCATGTCACATGATTCTTAAAAATCATTCTGATATACTGATTTGGTGTTCAAGAAACATTTTTCATGATTATCAATGTTAAAAAAAAATTTGCCCTTCAAAAGTTTGGGGTAAGATTAAAAAAATAAAAACTATTATTCAGCAAGGATGTGTTTAATGTTAAAGTATTTAATTTTCGAATGAACTGTTTAATCTTGTATACATTTACTACAGCGAAGCGTGGTTGAACAGTATGTTAATTCCCTCCTGGCAGAATAAATCACTGCCTCCTCCAGTTCCATCACGCTGCATTTTGCCCCAGCCTCATTATGTCCTGACCGTTGTTTTCTAGCCGCCGTGTGGCTGAAGTAATGTGTACTGCTCCACATTCAGTGAAACAGAGAGGAGTGTAATGGATTACCTGTGTTGACAGGTTCAGTGTGGCCCATTACCTTACTGATCTCTGTCAGAATCCAAGCCCACTCGGTTTAGCATTGAGACTGACTGATTTTAGCATTACCCACAGTTCTTTGATAAAAGTGCTGTAACACTTTGAGTGCATTGCTTGTTGCCAGGAATTGTACCAATACAACCAATACATAGCATCACGATGGCTGTCGATCTATCTGTCTGTTTCTATGTAAAGTGGTGTGAAAAAGTGTTTGCCCCTTGATGATTTCTTTCTTTTTTTTGCTTTGTTTGACGAACTTACAAATTTCAGAATACCAAACTGGTTCAAATATCAGTCAAAGAAATCACAAGCAAACACATTTTCACACCGGGTCATGTAAGTTTGGATAGTGTTCCCTTAATAATAACAACCTTCATTTAAAAACTGCATTTTGTGTATATCTTGTGTTATCTTTGACTACTATCTGAAACATTTAAGTGTGACAAACATAAAAAAAAGAAATCAGGAAAGAGCCAAACACTTTTTGGACACCACTGTTTGCCTGTATCCGTCCATCCACACAGATATTCCGGAAAGTACACTGGTAGCTTGATTTTTAAAACATTCACACTGCCAGTGATTTTCTGGAATCATGTCAGATCTTAAGACTTTTTTTCCATAAACTAGCGCATTGTGTACCATTCCACTAAGCTGGTGAACGATCTCAGCTTCAGCTTCAATACCAAGACATACCCCTATCGGCATTGGTCCTACCTTTTTGTTCACAAAGGGTGCATTCCGAGACCGATCCCAGGAATGTTAATGCACTATTGCACTTTTCTGGGCTTATGTGCCCATGTGTATTCTATCTATCTATCTATCTATCTATCTATCTATCTATCTATCTATCTATCTATCTATCTATCTATCTATCTATCTATCTATCTATCTATCTATTTATTGTTCTATAAATACTGTTCCAACATAAAAATACCTCAAATTCTGAATACCTGGGCTGAACTAAAGGTTCCTAGTGCTAATGTAGACATTGGAGGCACTCGTGCGCACTCATCTCATGAATGCGAGTATTATGACGTGGTTTGATGGCAGCATATGTTCAGCCCCTCTTTGCGAAATTGTGGCTCTAAGAAGCCTTCACACAGTCAGGCAGGTGTTGTCTCAGTTACTCTGAGAGATTAGGGTTGAAGTAGAGAGAGCTGTTCTAGACCATTAGCTTATTGGAGGCCTTATTGTGCATTGATTGTAAGGTTGCACACAAAAGCCTGCAGTTTCATCTAATTTCTCAAAACCAAAAGAGAAAAAAAGAAAAGAAATGTAGAGTTAAAGGCATTTATAGAGCTCTCCCCTTGACATATTGTGTCTGCTGTCAATCCTCAACCTAGTGCTGAAGCATCTCTCATTGATTGTCCTGAGGAAGACCTTTGTGTTGAGGAACACAGGGGAGAGATATGCTTCCGTCCTGACAACAGAGGATGAAATTACATTTGTGTCTCCAAAGACTCTTTCAGTTTGGAAGAACAAAGACCATTCATAATGATAGTCAGCGAGCATAGCAGTGCAATGATCGACTTCGGTGTTGAGGGTTTTGATGTAGTACAATTCGAAAGGCTTAAAAGTGCATGTCTCCTTCTCTGTATGGCTCTCTCTTTTTTTCCTTTTCATCAAGTATCTTTGGATTTTTTGTTTTATTTTGAGATCTAAATCACAAGAAGTTTTATTTCTGTTGCCATTATGTTTTCAACATAGCATCTGTACGTTTTGCAAAGTCATGTCCTGATACCCAAAAGGAACCGGTCAGGATTGCATTCCATCTAGCTTGTTTTCAGATGATGTTCATTCTGATCATGCCAGTTTTTTATATTTGCACTTATTTCCATTCAAGCAGTATATCTGTCAATGACATCTAATGGTTTATTTGTGTCACTGATTCTGAGTATTTGGACAAAAATAGGTCACATAAATAAAAATGGCTTTTTTGCCTCTTGCTTATTACTTATTAGCAGACACATTTGAATCTGCTCCTGCATTTTTATAATACATTGTAATACAGTGGAGTTGGGTTATCTCAACGGTCTTGGGGGGCAAAAAAAGCATCGAGATAACCGATGATGGAGATAACCAACAGCCAATATGGCGATTGATTTGATGAAGCGATCATCATGCTATATAAATGTACACACACTGTATATGTTTGCTAACAACAAAAGGCATATGTGCACCAACTAACACACTGTAAAATCCAATAAGTAAACCTTACTTAAAAAAAGCATGCAAACCGATTGCCTTGAAAAAAACCAAGTAAGGTGAAATAGGAATAGTATGTAGAACTAACAAGTGCCTGTCTAGTATTGTACACTTACAAGAGAGTTCCAGTAACTTAAAACAAATTTGTATCGTATACTTAATCATTTACTTTAGATGTACTTGTCTTAGTATAGACTACTCAGAATTACTATTTTAAACAACTAAATCATTTCAAGTAAAATACACTTTGTGAGTACTCCTAACTCATTTATGCAAGTTGTGCTAAGGTGATGTTTTCTGTATACAACTTGGAATTACTGAGTTCACTTTACTTCAAAGTCAATCCAGTTTACTTGTTAAAACCATGCAAACCGATTGCCTTAAAAAAAACAAGTAAGCGTTACTCAAATAGGTTCACAATTTTTCAAGGATAACATTTACAACTGGACAAATAAATTTAAGGCAATGATTTTTAAAGGAAAATTTATTGTATTTGTGTTCGTAACAACTGACACAAGGATGGTAAACAAGTTTGCACTGGGGTAAAAACAAATGCAAATATTTTTAAAATGTTTAAAACAAAAACCTTTTACAGTACAACAATCTAAATCAATGTATATAAAATCTATATAAAAGTAAATGTTTTTTTCTGAGGCCATACCTTGACACTTAATATATTTAAATCAATAACACTTGCAGAGACCAAACCTGATAGAACAAACAAGTTGAACAATGTCTCTGGCACACATGTCCATTAGAAATTAATACACTGGCACCCTCTTAACTTGCTCAAGAACCATTGGGCTGAAAATTTTAAACAAGTGCCTTAGTTTCCTTTTTTTCTATCAACTAATCTAATTCCACTGTCTTACACATTTGATTACATCTCAGCTCAACAGGAGATTTTTCAGAGATTATAGTTTTGGATAAAAACGTAGGCAGCCTGTCAACGTCTTTCCACATCTGCAAAATTGGCGCCGAGAAACCTACAAATCCTATCGCGCATGCTCTTTCAAGTGCCGCTTCTTCTTCTTCATTTTTTCTGCACATTAGGCACGCTTTAATGCACTACTGCCTCTCAGTGGTGTAATAATGTCATTGCATCCTTTGTTGCTACTTGTTTGTTTCAAGTAAGCGGCACTCAAACAATTAAGTAAATTGTTATTTTCAACCTGCAATTGACTGTAACTCAACAAAAAACTAGTAAGAAGTATGTATCTTATATTACTGAGTAAAGTTAACTAAGTATATGTGAGTCAGGAAAGCTATTAGAATTTACAGTGCAGCAGAGATTTACCAGAATACAATAAAAACACCTTCCATTCTCCATACAAACCTTTAATCATATTCTCCAACATTGCAAACACAATTTCACTCACAGCGTAAACAGTCATAACATATTCGTGAGGTCATCACGCTGTACTAGATTGATACTTTCTTGCGTTCTGCCTGTCTAATGTGCTTTCTCAACAAATTTTCAAAAAAGTTTAAAGTTTAAAAGTTCTGTCTTTTAACTTTTGTTGTTAAATATTTTAGATTACAAACTGATCAAAACCCATGTGAAAACAGCTCATATTTAATATAAATACACCACGTAACCATGTAACAGTTAACTGTAAAATCTGCCTCTGCGTGTCCAAAACTGACACTGACCTTCAGAAGCTGGAGATATCTCATGTATTTTGTAAAAATGACGCGTCACTAATAAAAAAAGAGTCAGTCAATAATGGCAAATTTACAGATACAAAAAACATTGACATCAGGATGGTTCTAGACTCATTTACAGGTGCAAACATTCATCATCCCTACACCATTCTATCGGAATGACAAGAAGAGGAGCTTACTGATTTATAGTTTATAGCAAGCCTTATCAAAAGAATTACTATGGATCAGCTTACATTATCAATGTTCTTTCAGATGCTACAGACTTCCGACACAGTATCCTCTGATTAGTTATAATGTAAATAAATTGACTTTATACCTCTAGGAGGAGAGTTTATCTCTCCTCTGCATCCAGACCTGTCAAAACAGGTTGGTCTTTGAGTCTTTTCCAGGAAGGAGTTGGTTGACCCCTCAGACATGTTGCAGACTTCAAAGCTGCACTTTGCTGTGGATTGTTATATCTCTCACTTGGAGAACACTATCTCTCTCCCTGCTCACTTCAAAGGGAAAGGTTATATGTGCAGCAAATGCTTCCTGCCCGCTGCCATTACAGAGGATTTCAGTTTGATGCAACATCCCCAAAGCCAAACTCTCTATTATTTTTATGATGTAAAATGACTCGAGTAATTATGGCTGGGAAATTGACTCTGCAGGATCCATTGTCTGTTTTGATACTAGAATTAATTAGAATGTTCTTTGAGTAAACTTCAAAGTCTTGTGGTTGTTTTTTATGACTAATGGTAAATAATTTTTTTCAAAGAAATGAAAATCAAACGGTCACTGGCATTTGAATCCACCGGTCTCTTATTTAATGCACCGTATTTAAAGGATTCCAGTTATATAACACTTCAGCCATAAAGGAGATAGTAATCTGTCTCTTTATGTTGGCAGGTGAGCATGCTGTAATACATAAAGATGCGCCAGAGGTCGTGGCTCTGTAAGTGGATGGGAATAGGCATTGGCGTTCTTCTGCTCACTGCTGCTAGCTATTCTCAAGATTCAGAAGGTAAGTTCTTTCTCATGAAGTTTTGCATCTCCAGTATTCATGCTTTGGAGCAATGGAGCAATTCCAAAATTCATACGTTCTGTTTCATAAGCTGCCCACACTCCTGATGTTCTGAAAGTTAAGCATAATTATGCTGTCGTCTGAGATAACTAAGGTAGCGATCATGATAATGGATAATCACATGTATCTTTCAAGAAGAAGAAAATCCCAGAATGCACTGGTACAAGTTCAGTAAAAGAAGAAAAAGATGGCATACAATGTGAGATGAATGTTGATTGTAAATGTAAATAATTACTGAAAAGTAGCTGTAAAATGTGATTAGTCTCACAGACGCTGGTTTTCTAATGTGCATTTGTGTATTTTTATGCTCATATAGACCTGAACAAGCTGCATTTATAAGCTGTTTCGAAGTAAAACAAACTTTGCTTTAAACTTGCATTTGCTGACACTTTTATCCAAAGCGACTTACATTGAATTTAAGGAACACATTGACATTCTAATCAGTTCTTACTTTCCCTGGGAATCGAACCCATGACCTTGGCGTGATAAGCTCCAATGCTCTACTGGTTGAGCTACAGGAAAGCTAAAGTTCAATGATGTCATAAGAGTTTGTTCTTCAATTACTCTTGAAGGATATCTAGTGAAATGACTTGGCCAAAATTGAAATGGCTAATTTCATAGCTATCATGTTCATTTTTAATGTCTTTTTAATTTCATAGCTACTATAGATTTACTACAGTCTTAATAAAATCTGTGGTAATATCAATTATTTTCACTCTAAAATATTAAATTACTTTCCCTTAGATATATATACATACACTCACTGGTCAATTTAATGATGCAGCTGTTCATCTGCACATTGACGTACATATCTAATCAGCCAATTACAGCAATTATCAGCAACTACCACAGTTAGGGACATGGTCAAGACATTCTGCTGAAGTTCAAACTGAGCATCAGAATGGGCAACAGGAGATTTAAGTGGCAAGGTTGTTGTTCCAGATGGTCTGAGTGTTTCAGAAACTGCTGATATACTGGGATTTTCACGCACAGGTTTAAAGATAATGGTACAAAAAAGAGAGAATGTCCGGTGACCTACAGTTTTGTGGGTGAAAGTCCCTTGAAAGTTGATGTCTGAGGAGAATGGACAGACTGGTTTGAGCTGAGGCAAAGGCAAAGTAACTCAAATAATCATTTGATAGAACCGAGATCTGCAGAAGAGCATCTCTGAAGGAAAAACACGTCACACTTTGAAGCAGATGACGTACAGCAGAAAAGACACTCCTGTCAGCTAACAATAAGAAACTGAGGCTACAATTTGCACAGGCTCATCAAAATTGGACAATAGAAGATTGGAAAAACCTACCTGGTCTGAGTCTTGATTTCTGCCGTGACATTCAGATGGGGGGGTCAGCATTTGCTGTAAACAACATGAAAGCATGGATCCATCCTGCCTTGTGTCAGTGTTTCAGGCTGCTGATGGCGGTGTAATGGTGTGAGGGATATTTTCTAGGCACACTTTGGGCCCTTTATTGAACATTGTTTAAACCCTACATCCTGACCATGTCCAACCCTTCATGACCACTGCAATCTTCTGATAGCTACTTCCAGCAGGATAACCTAGAGAAAAATCTCTCATTTTCGAATCAATAGCATTTCAGAAGTTTCTCTTAATTCCTGTAGGAGAAATACAACTGGAGACAAATGAGACATGAGAAATATTTCAGAGAAAGAGAATCAAAACTGAGACTGTGGTGGAAGAAACACTGAACATCGATTTATTGTATTGCTGCAATCTCTTTCGAGACTTCATTATTTGAATATTTTATTAATCAAATATTGCTCTTTTAAAGCTCGGGAGACTTAGTTGTGATTCTCAAATATCTCTTTTTAGTGTCAACAGTCTCAATTGTTTCTCCTTAGACACAAATGAGACAGGAGAGTTCTGACAGAAAGACAGGTCGGAGAGAAAGAAATCTCTTTATTGTGTTGCAGATGTTGCTCTTTTTTCAATATTATTTTTGTTTATGGCATTGGGTTTTTCACCTTTGATGGACTGGACATTAGGAGGAGAGACAGGAAATAATGGGAGAGGTGAGGAGGGAACAGGAGTAGGAAAGTACCTTTCACGGGGACTTGAACTCATGCTGTCTGAGGTGCAATTGTGTCTGTACCAGAGACTTCATATTGTGCTGTCTGACGTAGTGTTTTTCAACCTATTTTGAGCCGAGGTACATTTTTTCATTGAAAACAATCACAATGTGAAAAAATGAAACTCTATAGCCTATATTAAGTCATTAAGTCATTCTTATGAACGTGTCTTGAATGGGAATAAAATAAAAAAGGAAAAAGTATTTTATGATAAATTAGTTTTCAAAAAAAAAAATTCAGACCAATTAGATGAAATTACATCATTTTCCACGGCACACCTGACGATCTCTCACCGCACACTAGTGTACCGCGGTTGAAAACACTGGTCTGAGGTGCACGAGGCATTGTGTCTCAGTGGCAATGTGGGACTTGAACTTGTGCAGTCTGAGGTGCAATTATGTCTCAATGTCAGTGTGCAGCCGACAAGGTTTTTCCAAGCTCGGGATACTCTTATGTCTCCTTCAGATATCAGTTTTGTCTTTGGTAGAAACATGTTAAATTTAAATATATATATTCCTAATATTGTAAATACTGAAATTATAATGTAAAAAGCATTATACATTTCAGAATATTAAGGGATACTAGTTTAAATGTATCTTCAATGCCCAACATTGTGTATGTAGCACATTTTCCAAACACACTAGAAAGGGATTAGATGAGTGTAAGATTTTCTAGTGCGTCATGGTTGTCTTGTAGAACGTATTTTGCATGCATCCTCTATTAAATCATTGTGCAACAAGACATTGTCTAGACTAAACAACTTTAAATATTGTGTTTGATTGAAATGGTGTGGATGAATGAGATTGAAGCTACCCAGAGTGAAAACAAGTGATCTTCATCTCAAATGTATTTTTGCTCGAGTTTTGCTCCCACTTCTCCCATTTGTCTCCTGAGACGGAACATTTTAACACTCTCACAATGGTCTCCTTTAAAGTTTTAGAAGATATCTCATCATGATCACAGACTTTGTGTCTCTAGTAGAAACATTTGCAATGTCAAAGAGATCTAATTTTTGATTTTTCTTTCCTTTGGGAACACACCATGTCACAAAGCTCAAATCTTCTCAAACTGTTTTAATTTTGAACATGACAATGGGTTTACTATAGTCAAACTGAGTCAAACTGCCTCCAGTCACCAGATCTCAATCAAACAGAGCACCTTTGACCTTTGGGATGTGGTTGAACGAGAGATTCCTGGAAGCCAAACAAATCTGCAGCATGTGCTACAAATATGCCATCTTATCAATATGGGGCAAAATCTCAAACCGGTCCTTGCAAGGTGGACCTAATAAAGTAGTAATACATCTTTACATCTTGAATAATAGATCTTTTTTTAAAGATGGGTTTTCATATTTCAAGATTGGAAGTCTGGGACAAAGGTATAATGGGAAAATCGATCCATAAAGGCCTGATTAAAAGTTTCCAGCTTTAATGTGACCTTCATATGACAAAATAACAAAAGGAACCTTTGAGAAATAAAAGTGTTCAAAATGTTAGAAACACGCTTTTATGTTCTCATATATTCGCTGTTATAATGTTTGTTTTTTGCATAGTCACGGTTTCATACGCATTGCTAGTAGAAAATATTCACTTCTGCAGAAACCGTAGTGAAGATCGATGCTAATTTCATGCAGATTGTGATGAAGAACATTTGCAAAATGCATCTCTAGCTTGTCTAAACTCCACTAGAGTCTCTTCTCTTCTCACGTATGTCACATTATACTGGAATGCATAGATGTCTAGTTCCTAGAGTTTTATTGATGTAGCACACTGATATGAAATCAGAGTAACTCCTATATATCTTTCTCCAATTTCTCTTTCTCTTGGCTCTTTTGGAGACATAATGGGTTATAATGGTTATAATTTTGAGTTTATTTACCAGCCTTCATAACATTCCAAACTTTTTTTTTTTACTTTTTAAAATGATTTACTCTTTGTCCCCTCATATATATAATGGGAATACCCAAACTAGAGCTGAAATCGACCATGCAGTGTCACTTTAACATCACTAAGCCACACATTTCCCTACAGTAAGTCTGTCTGGGTTGAAGACTTAATTTGCATTTGACCTCTAGGTTTAATGAAGATAAATTATATTCTAGACTGAACATTGATTTATTGGTTCAACCTTTTTTCCAGTGTGGAAACTTTTGTAAATGGATTTTTAAAGAAACTGTAGAGATATGTACATGTTAGCATGGTTTATAGAGTTTGACCTTAATGTTCATTGGCTGCTCTCACCTTCTGCCAATATTATTACATTCTCTTCTTTTCACTCTGCATATAATATACAGTTTCAGATGTTGAATCACTCACATTAGCCTTAAAGTTCACTTTATGTTCTGCAGTAATTACGTCTTGCATTCACATTCATTACA